>MU224692.1:2517199-2559527 GCA_018584345.1 Thuja plicata
TGAAGGAAGATCACACCACCATCATGGCTAGATCTAGGGTTTGGAGGATAAATCTTGAATGCTTGAACCAAATTCCTTCAAAGGATTGAGAGCTTGAATCCTTGATCTTCAATGGAGATCTTGAATGCTTGAGAGGAAGAAATTAACACCTTTAATTTCTTGAGAACATGTAGAACAACGGATGCTTGAACTTTTTGCTTGGCTAGAGTGCTTGTGCTTAGAAAACTTTAGAGAAAATGAGAGGAGAAAGCTCCCTTTTATATGAAAATAGGGCACAATCTTCTAAGGAGGCCTACATAGGATAATTAAATCACCATTAAAGCCTTTACCCCTAGGAGAGAACCTATATTAAATATAATTTAGGAATCCATGCTTCGAAGCTCAAAACAGCTGACCTGGAAGCAGGAGAGAACTTTTTGTGAGGACTGACATCCGGGAAACTGAAAGTTCCTAAGATTTGGACCCTGGGATAGGGCCAAGGTCAGCCCTATCCTAAGTTAGGGCCGAGGTTGACCCTATCCTAGGTCAAGGCCAAGGTCAACTCTGTCCTAGGATGTCAATCCTATCCCTGAATCCCAGAAACACAGGTCTATATCCTAGAATGCAGAAATCAGGTGAGAAAATGGTGGATAGAAAGGAAAATTAGGGGGGATGATGTAGAAACAGGAGGAGAATGTGATGAAATTAAAATGTATCCCCTAAGGAGGTCTAAATTCTCTTAACATGGAAGTGCTTCCATTTTAAGATAATACATTAAGCCCCCACTTTAGCGGGAGTACGGAAATCAAATGTGCTCATGGTAAAGTTAGAAGAAAAATATCCTGGTGGATTGCAATGAGGTAGAATATCACT
Source organism: Thuja plicata (assembly GCA_018584345.1). Taxonomy (NCBI): domain Eukaryota; kingdom Viridiplantae; phylum Streptophyta; class Pinopsida; order Cupressales; family Cupressaceae; genus Thuja; species Thuja plicata. Next base: position 2,518,052 of record MU224692.1, read on the forward strand.
AAATTAGGAACACTAGCCCCCCAATCTAAGGATTATAACTCAACATACATACATAAAGAGATGAAATTAAAGAAAATTCAATTATAGAGAGCATACATGACTACATAAGTAAGACAAGAAAAACACTATCGATAACATAGCTTCATGAGCTAATCCTACTAACATGAAAGCAAAAGAGAGAAAATAGAAAGTGATTACCTCACCTAGTAAGATGCCCACCTTACTATGAATCACCAAGGAGGGAGATCCCCCAACAGGTTCACCCATAAACTATGCTTGTAATTGTAAATGTGTCTTATGATGGCTTTTTGAAAATACCCATAGATCCACATTCTTGTATCACTATGGAATATAAAATGCATGTCCATTCAGGATTTAGCAACTTATGTGTGTTACCTTTCAAGGATTTAGCATATCATAAAGTAAAAAGGGTTTGTATCTCTTTACGATTTAGCAACTTATGTGCATTACCTTCTGAGGATTTAGCAAAAGTAAACATGTGTGTCTCTTCAGGATTTAGCGACTTGTGTGTGTTACCTTCCGAGGATTTAGCAAAAGTAAAAATATGTGTCTCTTTAGGATTTAGCAACTTGTGTGTGTTACCTTATGAGGATTTAGCATGTTGCAAAATGTAAATAAATGTAAACTATAGTACAAGGGAGACCCTATATATGCCCCCCTCCTTATCATGGCTACCCACTAGGCAGGATAAGGAAGAGGAAGAGGATACCTACTTCACACGGTAAGGAGATATCCCGCTTTACAACAATGTATAACATATCCTTAGCAAAGAGTATTGACCCTTACATCTAAGAACATAGATAATTGTGAAATGGATATATGACTTATGGAAAAAGGATCCTCAAAGAGGAAGAGATCTTATCAATAAGAGCCCTACCATAGAGGAGTGCTTAGGATAAAATGTCATCTTCAAAAAGTGAGAGGGACCCAAGATTCAATCATCAAGCCCCTTGTAATGCAGAGGATGAGGAATCTTGGAATGAAGGATACAAACTCTAACCAACAAGCAAGGGCAAGAGTTTAAAAAGAACATAATTTTGCAAAATAAAGAAGAGGTAATGACCTAGGACAATCACCTCTCCAATAAGAGGGTATCAATGGTCAAAACATAGATCTTTATAAGGAAAATAATGTTTTCTACATAAACAAATGCCACTATGCTAAGGAAAGTAGGTCCTTAGATAGAGTTAGAAGGAGAAAATACCTTGCCCCCTAGAGATGATGGCAAGGGATATAACAAATTATATCAAAAAAGTTTATAAAGATAAGAGATATCCTTACACAACAAATGTCCTAGAAAGAACATCATGAGTGAAGGAAGTTATAAGGATAGAATGCAGAGAGAATAACCAATTATACTCAAAACAACATTCATGCTAAGAGAATAATAGATCCTATAAGATTGAAAGAGAATACCTCTTTCCCCCCAGTGTAAGAGACAAGAGGAAAAACATAATCTAATTTGGAGAAGAATGAGGGGAATGCCCTATGTCAAAATTATGAAGAAATTGCAATACCGCATGGGAATGAGATATAATTCCCAAAGCGGCCCTTTCTCTAACATATAATTTTTAATGCACACAATCAGCAAGTAAATTTTTATTACTATAATGAAAGGGACATCTATATTTAGATAAAGCATTTTTGGGAATAGTTTTAAAGATTTCCTTCTTGGAATCCATTAGCTAGACATACACTCTTTTAGCCACATCTTGAGGAGTATCAGGATGATCTAAAGTAGGTGTTGGAAGAAGAATATCAAGAGGAGGGTGATAGTTAATATCAGCCACATGAAATTGAGAAGATGAATAGCCTATACCATGCATATCATGTTTAGGAGATACATTGATCAAGTTTTTAATGCCATGTTCATTAACACCAAGCCCTAAACCCTAAGAATGTTGTTTATCAACCATAGTGTATCTAGTAGTATACCTATCTTGCGTAGCATCTATGGGAGATGATTGATTATGATTCTCATGAGAGAATGTTGTGTAAGGTGGAACAATGGTTTTAGGAGAAGTTTCTTTGGATTTTCCTTTATTATCACCATGGATAGGATAAGAAGGAGAAGGTAAATCTAGAAATTCTTGCACATCCTTATCTTGTACCATAGTTTGATCCTTAAAAAAAAGTATGAGAGGAACTAGGGATGGAAGATGATAGAATAGGAGTAGATTATTAGGAATGACTAGATTAGGAAGGTTAGGAATAGGATTAGGAAGACTAGGATTAGGATTAGGAAGATTAGGTAAGGGGGTATCATCTACAAAATTCTTCACATAATCCAAAAGAGCAATAAGTCCACTACACAAATCCTTAATTAAAGTTTTGAAAGTAGGGAGACTAGTGTTGGTCAATCTTAAAATAGCATAGGCAAGTGAAACATGAAGATTAACAAACATGATAAAGTGTATAATACTCTCATACACATCATAGGTACTATAAAGAGATGCTAAAAGAAGCATAATGAGAAAAATAGCCATACACCAAAAGAACTTCATAATGAATGAAATGCAAGATGTGTTTTTATAAATGGAAATTGTAATCTAAGATGTAAATCTAACACCAAAGAGAAGGAGTTGTTTATCGCAGGTTCACCAATATGTAATAGGGTAAATTAGTGGTTAAGGACAAAATGTAAAGATTGGAAAGGGGGTTTGATTGAAGTGTGTTGAATTCCTTAACCCTATTTCAAACCTTACACTTAATTGAGTTTGATATTGATTGTATATTGTAATTGTGATTAGGGGAAGATAAGATGCTCCTTTCTTTCACCCTCAAATACACAAATAGGAGATCCAATTTGATCAACCCAAGTAGAAGGGTTAATGCACAAGTGAATCAACTGTTTAGAAAGAGAACAAGAAAGGGGATCTTAAATTCTATAAATTGATTGATTAAATATGATTAGTGATAGTAATTCTAAAGGAATAGGAGGAAAAACTAACCTTACAAAATTGCAGATCAAAGATTGCTATTTTCTGAGGTCTGTAGACTATTTCGAGAAATGCTGACAGTTGATCTCAAACCGGAACACAAAGATGAACAAAACCCATAAATATTTTTTTGATTCAATGTTGTCTTATGAAAAAGGTTGACCATATACCACAAATTCCAACCCTGTCCTGCACAGATCCAAAAGTGTCCCTATTCACGCTATCTGAAAGAAGACTGAAAAGGGTATCCAGATCTGGCCTTAGATCTACAGTCCCAAACCTGTACCTACAAGAAAAAAGGTTTGTTTGTTGTGGGGGAGGGGTTTACCTTAGTTAAACCCTGATTTAGGAATTAACCTTGAAATCAATAAAGTATAGAATGCTACCAAGTAGTAGAATTTAATCTAACAATGAAGCTATGATATTCAATAGATTTGCTAATGTAATTCAAATGTATGCGAATATATAAGTATGAAAGCATGGAACTTTAAAAACCATAAACATTCATGATTGTATGCTTGAAATCCACCTTGGAAGGATGATGAAAGAGCCTTGAGTATGCACAAAGGATCTTGAAGGAAGATCACACCACCATCATGGCTAGATCTAGGGTTTGGAGGATAAATCTTAAATGCTTGAACCAAATTCCTTCAAAGGCTTGAGAGCTTGAATCCTTGATCTTCAATGGAGAGCTTGAATGCTTGAGAGGCAGACTTGAACACCTTCAATTTCTTGAGAACATGTAGAACAATGGATGCTTGAACTTTTTTCTTGGCTAGAGTGCTTGTGCTTAGAAAACTTTAGAGAGAATGAGAGGAGAAAGCTCCCTTTTATATGAAACTAGGGAACAATATTCTAAGGAGGCCTACATAGGATAATTAAATCACCATTAAAGCCTTTACCCCTAGGAGAGGACCTATATTAAATATAATTTAGGAATCCACGCTTCAGAGCTCAAAACAACCGACCCAAAAGTGGGAGAGAACTTTTTGTGAGGACCAACATCTGGGAAACTAAAAGTTCCCAGGATCTGGAGCCTGGGATAGGGTTGAGGTCATCCCTATCCTAGGAAAAGGCTAAGGTCAATCCTATCCTAGGTCAGGGCTGAGGTCAACCCTATCCTAGGAGGTCGACCCTGTCCCTGAATCCCAGAAACACAGGTCTGCATCCCAGAATGTAGAAAGATTAGGTCAAAAAATGGTGGACAGAAAGGAAGATTAGGGGGGATGATGTAGAAATGGGAGGATTATGTGATGGAGGTCAAATACATCCCCTAAGGAGGGATAAATTCTCTTAACATGGAAGTGCTTCCATTTTAAGATGATACAATCATCAACAAATAGAATAAAGTATCTAGCACCACAGTAGCCTCTTTCTCCAATGGGACCAAAGAGATCAGTATGGACTAATTCCATAATTTCCTCTAAAATATGTGGATTACTCTTGAAACTAGACTTAGTCATCTTTCCTAGTTGACATTGTTTGCACATAGCATTCTCAGGTTTCTTTAACTTAGGTAGCCCTCTAACCATTTTCAATTTACTTATGCTTACGAAGTTATCAAAGTTCACGTGACACAACCTCTCATGCCATAACCAAACATCATTATACTATGTAAACAAACATGTTTCTTCAGATAAATCCAGATAGAATAAGTTACTTTAGTCTGATCACCACTTCCAACTAATTATCTAGTAGAGTCATAGATCTTTTCTTTTCTATGATGGAACTCAACTCTGTAACCAGAAGTGTTCAGTTGTGCAACACTCAACAAATTGTATTTAAGATCATCAACCCAATACACATTATCAAATTTGATTTTGTCAGTCAAGTTAATCAATCCCTTACCTTTGATAAGACTTGGTGCATCATTACCAAATTTTACATATCCTCCTTTGCATTGGTTTAGGGTTTCAAACTTATCCTTGTCACCAGTCATACCATGGGAACAACCACTGTCAATGATCCAATGATCACTTTTACTTTTATAAGAATTAATGCAGTTTTCTCATCATCATTAGAATATTCTTTCATTGCAACATAAACAACTTCTATATCATTGTCATCAGAATTGTCAGTATCATTGTCAAAAGTTTCTTCATCAATATAACAAGATTTCTTACCTTTGTCTTTGTAATCCTTATATTTCTTGAAGTCTTGGTCATCCTTTTTGTCTTTGTATTCTTTGTATTTGTTTTCCTTTCTTTCATCTTTTTCATTCTTATCATGACATTGAGAAACTATATGACCAACTTTATTGCTTGAAAAACAAATGATAGGAAGTTTACCTCTGTATTTTCCTTTTCCTCTGGACAACCTTTTTGCCATAAGTGCTTCAAGTTCTTCAAGATCATCATCAGTAGTGTCACTATCACTATTCACATGTTTCTTTCCTTTCTTAGATTGATTGAGAACCAACTGTGATCTAAAAGCATAATCAATACCTTGTGGATTGTAGTTATCATAATTTGACATTTCAAATGCAGTGAGTCTACCTATCAGATTTTCCAAATTCAGATTATTGCTAGGAGTACATCTTAGTTCTTGAATTGTATAAACTCTAATAGCATATATAGAAAGTAAAGTTCTCAGTACCTTTCTCATAATAGTGTTCTCATCTATTGTTCCATTAGCTCCTCTAATGGCATTTACAAATTATTTTACTCTACCATAATACTAATTAACATTTTCACCTTCTTGCATTTTCATCTGATCAAACTTACCTCTTAGACTTTCTAATTTAGCTCTCAGCACATTTGTGTCTCCACCATAGAAAGTTGCAAGTTTATCCCACATCTTCTTTGCATTTTTGCAACTCTTTATATCATCAAACTTTGAATAGCTCAATGAGGATGCAATCTCCAACATTGCTTGATTGTGCTCTTGCTTTTCTCTTAGTTGTGCAACTATGAGAGGAGTAGTAGGTGATACATAGTCATTTTCAATAAGTCACTTAGCATCATCTCCAATACTAGCCAGATGCAGTTTCATCAAACTCTGCCATGCAGGGAAGTTATCTTTGTTTAGCTTAGAAACCTCCTTCTTATACATCTTGATCTTTTTTCTCCAAGTAGCTTCAAACTATTTTTAGGAGACCAAAGCTCTGATACCAATTGCTAGAATGAATTTATAATAACTAAGAGGGGAGGGGTGAATCAGTTATCCTCAGGTCTAGATGTAGGAAATAAAACTTTTTGTATTTCAGATCTACTCGATTGTAGTAGCATATGTCAACAACTTTAATCATGTAATTTACTATCTAATGAAATTATCTTGTAGAAATATAATAGTAAAACAAACCATAAGCATTCACACAAGTTGACACAAGTATCTAAAGTGGAAACCCAATATGGGAAAAACCACAGTAACATGCTACCAAGTTTCACTCTTCTGAAGTGAGCTCTGTGAGGAGCCAACCCTATTAAAGGTTACAATAAAACACTATTAGGTGTGACCTGGTTAAAGGATTTAATCACCCTGTCAGGAGTGGCCTTGTTAGAGGACTTAGAACATTCCACCTAAATGTCACCTTGTTAGAGGATTTATACAAATGACTCTTAGGTCAACCTTGTTAAAGGATTTTAATTGATACAATGGTTAGAAAGTAATCAGCAGTTGTGATCTAATACATACAACTTACTTTGAAAATTCAGATCCAATTATAGCTCTGATGTTAACTTACTGGATGGCCTGCATTGTCATTTCAATCTTCTGATCTGCTTGGAAATTCGTCAAGCAATCACACATGCAACTCTCTACTTTTGTATTCAGCCTTCTCTGCTAGGTCATGCCAATCAATAAATCAACTATGCAATCCTCTTGCATACACATATGTACACCAATCAATACATACACACTTGCATACTTACATAATGAATAACCCCCTTGAGGTTATCATATACCTCTCTATCTAGGTCAGATAAATCTTTTCCGCTTAATCAAGATCGTAGATCTTAGGTTAGGTCAGATCCAGCAGATCATTCCATCATTGCATTACATTTACTTATCCAAAGTAGTGTCTAATTAAATCTTGAAACCATGCATTAATTATGGTTACCCATACATTAAATGACATGGATCAATCTTTAATTAACATTATATATCCCAATAAAATTTACTAAGTTGGCCAGAGATCTCAAATCTCATCATTAATCCAATTACTGTAAGTCATCCAACATCACTGTTTCCACTCGGCAATTTCACTGGTGGTCAACACTGAACAAACTTGCTCCTCACAAACAACTTCACTCAGCACAAATAACTTTGCTCGGCACAAGCCAAACTTGCTCGGCACAAAACAGCCAGAAAAAAATATCTTTGAAAGATAAACAACTAATTATTTTGCCAAAGTACCAACTGATCAGGTACCCTTTTATTTGCATTAACTCAACCATTCACTTGGTCTTCTTGTTAAATCTTCTTCATCAACAATATATATGGTACTCGAATAGATAAAAATAGTCTCACCAGTTAAGGTTTGACAACAATGACAAAATAAAAATTGCTTGCATTGTCACTTTCTAACACTTGCATTGTCAATAGCCTAGAACTAAAATCTTCAAACATAGAAAAGAGAACACATTGTGTAGCTGTATAAAGATCCCATTAAAAGTGATGCTCTGTTATACATGGAATCATGACCAGTATCATTACTAAAATTCTAGTAAATATGAAAAATCATTCTCACACAACATAATCTATTGCTAAGATTCAAATGAAAAACTATATACGGAACTCCAAAAAATCCTTTTCACTACAATCATTATACCAATGAAATAAGATGGCTAACAATGAGGCCTACCAAATTGAATCCTTATTAGGAAATTTACAAGATTAGCATGTATGAACTCAAAGGAGAACTACTTAGTAAATAGTCCAATCTTCAAATAACTAAAATAATGAACCACACATCTATATCAAGATGAAGGGAGATAGTCAGGTTTACCATGTGGATTTCCAAGGCTCAAACACCATAACCAATGCTAGCTTTTATTTTCTAGAAAATCCACATAGGATTAATCATAGATCAAAAAGAGACCTCCAATAAAACAATGAAAATTCGTAACTACCTTTATTTAGAACATCTTGAATGTAGTCTTACCATAGGTCTTTATGTTAGTGGTTTCAACTAAAGTTCTAGAAATTGTGAAGGGTTTACATCTCCTATATTTAGACAACTAGGCTCAGAGGCTCATGAACAAGGTTGATTTTCCTTCTACTCTTTAAAAATCTACTAGGCTTGGATGGGTGTACCCAGATTCATTTTAAGACTTGTCACTTTAAGATATTCATATAAATACAATATATTCTCATTGATTTTACACCAAGGGCATGAAATTTGACTCTTCTTTAGTTAATTTACTTGTTATATATCAAGTATATGCAATTTAGGGTAGTTACTAATGTAACCCTACTCCTGAAACAAGAAAATAATAGACATTAGAATTAATATTTTCTTCACACATATAACCCTAAGAGTATCCCATATCAGTGACTTATCTTATTAGGAAATAGAGTTGAATAAGATACTCCACATGAAATTTTATCAACAAATAACCAAAAAAAGTCAATACATCAGCTTATTCCTTTCATTTTATAAAACCAACATCACCATACATTTGTACTTAAAAATCCAAACCCTACTCTCACAATCACTATTAACAATATTGAGCATTGATTATGAAATTTAGGATTGAATGAAATGAGCTCTGCAACTGGAACTATGGGACGCGCGACAAGGGTTTCACCCAGAGTTTTAGAGAAAATAGTAGGTTGGGGGAAGCAGTTTGGTGGGAGAAATTATTCAAGAAAATTATGGGCTACTTAGGAAGAGTGGTATCTACAAAATATCCTAAGGAACAAGGCCCAAAATAAGATGGCTTCCAAACCCTCGCAGCCCCCGCTATGGGTTTTCTATTCGGGAAATTGGGTGGATGAATCTCAGCCTCTCCCACCGGTTCAAAATCAACTGTAATGGGTTTTCCAGTCAGGCATTTGGAAGGATAAATCTTGGAAAAAGCCTAGCTAGAGTCAATGGATACACAAATCTATCATACAGTGGCCTTTTTACAAAGGCAAAAATCAATTTTGTACCAATAACAAGCAAAGGAGGATTCTGGATAAGACTGTGAGGTTTGATATTTGTGGATCTATATCCCCATCTTTTCTGGAGGATCTGAGTAAATAATCATCTCCTAATGATATAGATAGGTCTCCCTTGGTAGATCGCATCATTCTTAACTTAAAGGAAGCTCCCTTCAATCCGTCGGCAAGGGTTGTTCCGGTGATTGCTACTAAAGATCACGACATTGGGCATCAGGATTTTCATAGAATCTTCATTCATGAGCCAATGGTATCATCATCTATCCAAGATTTAAGGGCTAGGGCACTAATAGGTGAGAGCTAGAAATTTTCTCCTACTATTTTTGAATTATCTAAATGGGCCTCCAAGAATTGGTCAGGGTTACAAAATGCTTTTATGATCGATTCTGGCAAGGGGTTTTTCATTACTATCTTTGATAATCAGGCCAGTCGAGATCATATTTATAAGCGTAAGGGGTGGTTTTTTCAGGGGTGGGGGATTCATACTCAACTTTGGTTTCCTCATTTCCAGCCTCAGAGGGGTCAGGCTAGATTCGTTCCCTTGTGGGTATCGTTTCCTGCCCTCCCACAGGAATATCAGCAACCTGAAATTTTGGAAGCCTTGGCTAACAAGCTAGGTATCTTTCTTCACCATGATTGGGTCTCTCTAGATGATTTTCAAGTCCCTTCTCAACTTTTTCTTTTTAAAGATGTCTCTATCAAATTGCCCCTGATGCTCTGTTTAGAATCAAAGTTTGGCCCTATCCAGCAATCCATTGTTTTAGATAACTTATCCCTGGTTACGCTTAGGATGGATACTCTTCACCATCTGGATTCAATCTACAAGGTTGGAGGTAGCAATAGCATTAGAGTGTGTTGGGATCTATTCTCTTCTCCTTCAGATTATAGTGCCCAAGCCTTGGAGTGCCAGGTCTGCAACCCCTTAGCCTCTTTTTTCTTAAGGGATTCGCCATCACATGTAGTTCTATTTTTCCTATCAAAATTAGGGCCTCTTCTCGATGCATGGAAAGATTGTAATCCACCATTGGTCAATCTAGTTCCATCTTGTTCCCATACTCCACAAGGTGGTCACCAAGATGTAGGGGTTATACAGGTTTATCAGATCCTATTTTCCAGGTTGGATGTCCCTCTACCTTCAGGGTTAGGGGATGAAGGGCTTCATGCCTTGATAGCCCCCCATTAGATGAATCTTAATTAGGTGATGAGTAGGTACATCTTTAGTTTCCTATCTCTTCTGCACTCTTGGACGGGACTTGTCTGTCTGTGCCTCAAAGTTTTCCATTTCCTAATATTCATGGGTCAACTTTTGATTCATGGCTTCGACACAATTTAGTGATTGTAGGGTGTGATCTGGATTATGAACCAGAATGGTCTATGGATTATGAGCTAGGGTATGATAAAGTGGAACCCTTTCCACTATCATCTACTCATAGGAATCTATAGCATACATTCTTGCAAGAATGTGACACAAACATTATGGGTGCTAACGTAAATTTGGGCTTCAGTTCTCCTCGTCAGGTTGATTCTACCTCACCCCTTCAGAAAAAAAATTTAGCTATTGCAAAATTGTTAGAAGCTGATATTGATGTAGTGGTAGATCTTATGCTCTATGGAGGGGCTGGAAACTCATCAACGAAAGGGGGTAGTGGTGGTAAATCAAAACTAGTTCGCACTTCCATCTCCTCTCCTCCATCATGTGGTATCCTCCAAGCGAAGGCGATAACTTCTTTGATTATTATTTGCACACCTTCATCTCAGAATTCAAAGGGGTGCCCAGTTAGAGGGAAGAAGAAATTGGTGGAGATAGTTGTTGGGATCCAGACTACGCTCCCTTTTACTTCTATCCCTAGGAATTCAAAGAAGGATGCAGCCGTTTCAATTTCTAAGCAGTTGAATCAAGGTAGGAGAGAAACTACCTCTTCTAGTTTATAATGAAGATGGTTTCCTAGAATGTTAGAGGCATAAATGCCCCTAACAAGCCCTAGATTATCAAAGATCAAATCCTAATAAGTAGGGAAGATATTTTTCTTCTACATGAGACTAAGTTATCTCATGACAAAGGTCTATCATTGTTTAAGGCATGGAAGGGATGGGATTTCATTCACTTCCCCTCTACTGGTGCTTCAGGAGGCCTAGAAATATTATGGAAGCCTCATAAGTGTAGAGTGAAGTTGGGGACCACAAATCCTAACTGGATATTGGCTGAGGTTTTATTCTTTGCAATCTCGTTCTCCTTAATCAATGTATATGGACCAATTTCAGTTTCTGCTAAACAATGTTTATGGGATACATTGTCGACTATTATCTCCCATATTGGAGACTCTAAGATTATTTTAGGAGGATATTTCAATGCTACATTAGGGGATTTAGACAAATTTAGGGGTCTAGGTCCGTCCTTCAAGGTCACACAAGATTTTAAATTCTTTGTTGAGGGTAATGCTCTTTTTAACTCATCTCCACCTCAGGGGAAGATAACTTGGTCTAACAGGAGGAAGGGTCCTCAGTTTCTTGGAGCTCATCTGGATAGATTCCTCCTTAACTCTCAATGGATTCTAGCTTATGGTTTCCCCCAATCAAACATCCTCAGTATTTCTGGATTGGACCACTATGCGGTATCCTTGGACATTGGAATAAGTAACACATCTTTCAAACCCAAATCTTAATTTAAGATTGAGCACATGTGGTTTAGAGACCTAGATTTCTCTTCTCTCCTTCAAAAATGGTGGTCTCAGTGCCCAGTGGAAAAATGGTATAAGATGTATCATCTATTTAAGAAATTATCTTTATTCAAAGCCAAAAGTAAGGATTGGAACTACCACAACTTTGGGAACATTTTCTCAAAAAAAAAATCTAGTACCAACTGGATCTATGGAATGAGCATGTCCTTCACCACAGGCTGGACAAGCAGGTTTATGACTCTCAAAAAAATTGCAAGATAGGATAGATGAAGTGCTGCTCAGGTAAGAGTTTTATTGGTGAAAAAGATTTAGGGAACTCTAGCTATTAGAAGGAGATAGAAATACAAGTTTCTTTCATGCTTCAGCAAAAGTTAGCAAACAAAAAAAGGCCATTTTTTAAATCAATGATACTAACAACAACATTCTCTCTTCGGAGAAGGATATCCAGGAGGAAGAAGTCCATTTATTTCAAGATCTCCTTATAAGTACCTCAGATGATCATTTAGCGCAACCCCAAGAGGATTTTCATTTTATACCATCAGTAGTCTCAGAGGCAGACAATAATTTCCTGCTACACCCTTTCACAATTGAGGAAGTCAAGGCCTCAGTGTTCACAATGAAAGCTGATAAAGCCCCAGTCCCAAATGGTCTTACTCCTATGTTCTTCCAATAGTGCTAGGAATTTATGCACAAGGATATATGGGAGGTAGTAGAGGAGTCTAGGAGACATTAATCTATGTTTAGGGATTTTAACAATACTCTTATTATACTGATTCCCAAGGGTCATCATCCTAGCTCCTTTGCTGATTATAGACCTATTTCTCTATGTAACATGATTTATAAGGTTATAACTAAATCTATCTTAGTTAGTCTTGGGAAAATTATCCCCAAGATTATTTAAAACTAGCAGGGGGGTTTCATTCCAGGGAAGAATATAGTGGAAGGGGATCTGATAGCTCATGAAGTTTTACACTTGATCAAGGTTCAAGGCTTACAAGTCATGGTTCTTAAACTAGATCTTATGAAAGCGTACGATAGAGTCAATTGGGATTTTCTCAAATAGGTTAAGATAAAAATGGGTTTTAACACTAAGTGGATCAAATGGATCATGTCTTGTGTTAAGGGGGCTAAGTTCTTAGTTCTAATTAAATGCTCTCTAGTCAGTTTCTTTTCTTTGTCACGTGGAATTAGGCAAGGGGACTCTCTGTCTCCATTTCTTTTCATTATCATGGCCGAGGGTCTTAGTATGCTAATCACTTTTTAAAAAGTGCAGGGGGCTCTAAAGGGCATTTTGTTGCACAACTCTCAACTTTCAGTGACTCATACCCTATTTGCTAATGATTCTCTACTATATTCAAAGGGCTTTGTCAGGGAAGTAGTTTACATTCAAGATATTCTGACAGAATATTGTAAGATGTCGGGGCAGAAACTTAACATCTCAAAATCCAAGATCTTCTTCTTTTAGGTCCCCAAGAAGACTCAAGAGGCTATCTTCAATCTATTAGGATTTGATGTGGATTTCATCCCCATTAAGTATCTGGGCATTCCCCTATTTCAAGGCCCATGTAGGGCTACATTATGGGATAGTATATTTAAATCCATTGCTGACCGAATTGCTTCTTGGAAAGCCAGATGGATCTCACTCACAAGAATAATTCTCCTTGTTAAGTCAGTTCTTTCTTCCATTTTGAATTATATTATGTCGGTGTTGATGGCACCGAGGACGGTTGTTGATAAGATTAGGAAAAAACCTCAAAGATTTTATTTGGAGAGGTAATTTGGATGGGACTTCTAAGATACCTTTAGTTTCATGGGATAATATCTCACTCCCAAAATATTGCGAGGGGTGGAGTAGGAATCCATGACATCAATATGAGGAATTTAAGTTTAGGGGCCAAACTTGCTTGGAAAATATATGATAAGCCAGGCTCTCTATGGGCAAGGATCATCCAACTTAAATATCTGGACAATGATGACCCTCCTCGCATATTCACAAGTAGGAAGTCTCCTTGTTCTGCTATGTGGAACTTTGTTCTCAATTGTTGCCAAGTTATCCTTCCTCACCTTTCATGGATCATTAACTGAAGGGATCGAGTAGATTTCTGGGATGAATCATGGAATGGTCTGCCACCTATTTCTAGTACTCCAGGCTTAATTCATTTAACTAAAAATGTCTTTCAACATTTATGGGGCTTTAAGGTTAAAAATTATTTTGAGATGTCTATATCATCTTTAGGAGTTAAGGCAGTATGGAGAGATTTTTCACAGATTGACATTCCTCGGGATCAATATGTACTTAAAAATCTGCTAGATCATAGGTTATTATACGTTAACTTAACTAGTGATAGACTGATCTGGTCAGCTGCTCCAAATGGGAGTTATTTGGTCAACCTGGGATATTGCCATCTTAAGAAGCATGTCAAACATCCTCATGAGAAGATTTTTAAGCTCTGCTAGCACCCGATAGTGCTTCCTAAAGCAGGATCTTTCCTTTGGTTGGCAATTCTTGGAAGAATCCTCACTAGTGATTGCCTTAACAGGCTTGGCATTGCTAACAAATTTATTTGTGTACTTTGCAAATCTCATTTCAAAGATGTTAATCATTTGTTTGTCTCTTGCCCTTTTTCTCAGGAGGTTTGGTATTGGATTCTAGGTGAACTAGGTTGGCATAGTCCCATGCCAGACTCCCTAATTCATCTTCTGGAGTAGTGGCCAGTTTTGTATAGAGATTCTTTCTTTGGTCAGATTTGGAGATTCATTCTAGCAGCGGTAACATGGAGCATGTGGTGGGAGAGGGATAAGAGGATATTCAAGAAGGAGGTCTGTTCGGCTACCCAAGTGTGTGTATCTGATATTAAATCAATCTTAGAAATGGTGAATTCTTATCCTTTTCATTTCAAATCTCTCTCTGCTACATTCACTTTGCAAGATTATAAGATCCTTAATGAGTGGAGTTTAATAGTTATTCCATTTAAATGGGTCCTTATTAGGAAACAACCTAAAAGATATATTAGGAAAGATGTTAAGTGGGTAGCTCCAGATTAGGGTTTTTCAAAGCTTAACTTTGACAAGGCTTCCAAGGGAAACCTAGAGGACTTTGGAGCTAGATATGTTCTTAGGGATTCAGATTTATCAGTAGTCAGTGTAGTTAGTTCTAAGATCCCAGTTGGGTCTAACAACATTGCTGAGGCCAGGGCTCTATTTTTGGGGCTATCCACTGTTGTTTCCCTAGGAATTAAGTGTATTCATATTGAGGGGGATTCTCAATTCACTTCAAGCTTCCCCAAAATGGGAGATCAACTACATTCTAGATAATTCCAGGAAGTTACTTCTTCAATTTACAGAATATAAAATTTCTCAAAGTTACTGAGAGGCGAATGGGCTAGCTGATTGGCTAGCCAACTAGGGAGTCGAATCAAATGATGGCTCAATTGTTTGGGAGAAAAATACCCTAGCTAGGTCTCTGATTGTGGTAAAAGGTTTAGAAGGGATTAATAAGGAAATGACACCTATTAAGGTGTTTTGAGACCTTAGCATGCGGGATGAGGGCACTATAGGAGGTTTGCTTCACTATTGGAGATCTAGAGCTACTTGGCGTCAGCTGACATAGCTTCCAGACTCTTGCCTGATTTGATTCCTCATTTTCAATAGTTGCTTTTCCACATCGCACATATGTCTATGTGGCATTCCTGAAAAGTGGGGTAAGGCTTGATAGTCTGCATTTTTCATTCTGTTCTATCTGCAAATCTTGTCACCAACCTGTATGATGTGTTAGGATCTCCTCTAGATTTGGTGCATTGGGAATGTACTCTCTTTTTGTTTCTTATTTTGGACTTTGAGTACATGGCATCACTCAAGAGAACATGAGGAACATGTTTACAATTTTCCCATGTGGCTTTATACTTTTGCCAATGCTGATTATTCATTTATATGCTCCGAAGGTTGCATTGGTTTTTGTTCACTTGGATGCTAAGATGTCATAGCCAGATTATTATATCCTCATTCATGGGAGGGGTTGGTAGACTCATTTATTTCCCATATGTGGCTTCCATTAGGATGGGTTTATGTGTGCATTCGTCACTAGTAGTGTGCATTCTAGTATGACAATCGGGGAAACTTCAAGTATTTTCTCCTATGGGCATAGAGTGTTAACTATTTTTTAGCTAAGGTGCTGCCTTGGTTTCCATTAACTTGGGTGTTGTTACGCCCTGCATACCCATCCCTACATTTTGTGTACAAAATGTTGGGTCCCCTCTTTTCTCTTTTGGGCTCTTGCCTTGTTTGTCTTGTCTTTTGTTTTCTTTGTTTTCTTCTCTAGGTTTTCCCTCCCATGAGGTTTGTTTTGCTTTCTGCTTTTGTCTTTTGTGTCTCCAGGACCGAGTCCCAAAGTTGGCTGTTCTTTCTAGAGCTAGATTGTGGACTCCAGTATTCTCCATCACGATGTCTTCTCCACATTAGAAGGCATGGTGGCATGGAATCCCCAGGCCTGGAGTCCAGAGGTTTGCCTATTCTAAAGTTTGTGGGGAAAATAGGTTAACTTGCTTTTACCATGAGTATAAATAGAAATTACTGACCACTTTTACAGTTAACATGATTAAAAACACTTGTGCATTCAGATAAATCCTTAGGCAACCAAATTGCGATTGAGCTATGATTATTGTGTGCTTAATGGGTTGCTTCTAGTTGATTCGGGGTGCTTGTTCATGGTCATTTGAGGGTAGGGCTTATTACAAGAGTTCTCCTGGTGTGCTCTTCCCCCCACTCTTCTATGAATTTCTAGGTAAGTTCTCTAGTTCTTTGTCATTTCTATGTTTTTCTTGTTGTTTCTATTTTTGTTCTGTGGTTCTATTTTCATTTTGCTTCGTTTCACTTTTGTCCTGCTGGTTTTTGTTTTTGTGTTTGTTTTGTTTTTGGTCTGCCTCCCATTGGTGGGTTGGCACCACCAGAGGGTTGTCCGCCCTCTGTATAGTCATAGATTAAAGTAAATAATGTATAGTGTCTTAGGGTAGTTCGTGTGTCCTTGTAAATATTTGTAAATAATGTATAATTTGTGTATATCTATTTTGGCCCTCGGCCTTCTACATTTTTATGCATGTATATATTCTATATATCCCTCCAAACTCATGAGTTCCTCACACTCTATCCTACGTTTTCACCCCATGAGACCAAGCTCATTGAGACGGAGTCGCCACGGTTTGAACTTGGCACCTCGCTGGTTCGAGCCATGGCAGCTTTCTCTCTCCTTTGTCTCATCACATTGGTGGCGGGATTAATTTCCCATGAGTGAGCATTTAAATATGTCATATCTAGCATTTATTTTTCCTTGTATCGGCCCACTTGTCTTAATTAATTCTTTCAATGCCTTTATGGTGCCTTCCATGTGATCACGTACCAACCCACTTCAGCTAAATTAGGTTTCCCATCAATCACACTGGCACAACAATGACCATTTTGTCTAGACTCCATGCCTCTGCTACCCCTTGTCTTGTATTTCCTCTTGTTAGTAGAACCAAACACCCTAGGATTCAAGTCACGATTATTTCAAGTATTTTATTATTGTTTTGATGAACGTAACTTTTGTTGGATAGGTGCAACAGGGTGGTGATATTCATGAGTTTTAGTGTTCTTTATGTATGTATCATATTCTAATGGTTTTCCAGTCTTGTAGGTTGCAGATAGGTTGATCAAAGATTTCTGAAGTTATTGGCCCTCTTGATAGTCCAGAAATACCTACCACCTCCACCCGGGAAGCTACAAAGTCCAAAATGGAGAAAATGTTAGCAAGCTGCCTTTAACCTCCAAATATCCAAAGGAGGGAACTATTGTGGGGTCCAAGTTGGACTCCAAAGTCCAGGAAATAACAGATACAGACCCTGGATCTTGGGTCAAATTGCAAGGTCTAATCCAAGCCATTTATAGGTTAAAGGCTGAAGGAGACAAAATGGCCACTTGCTTGGCCACCTCTGCCATCATAAAGGCTACAAAATTTCCATGTTTGGTGTAGTCACTAGAATTAATAAAGCAACTGACAATTCTATACAATGCACCTACTCACACAATTCTGCTTCTAGATCCCCGACCGCTACAATACCTCGCCATAATCATCACCTTGGATGCTCCAACTTTTTCTTCTAGTTTGGGGATTCCTCAGTTCAAAGGGTCCATCATCATCACTAGGGCCAAATCATTAGATGAATTGGGTGATGTCAAAGGCATTTCCCAGCAACACCTCAACAGTCAGTGGCTGAAGTCTCCAAAGTGAGACCACAAAAGAATGATGTTGGAAATTCCCCATGGAGATTTCAAAGAGCCCATCCAAGTGGGGATAATATTTCTATGTAGGATCTTTGAATGGCCCCATGCCTAGGAATTCTCAGCGTGGGTGTACTATTTTTTATATTGCATCATAACCCACAACCGGAACTTCAATTGGGAAGCTATTATAGCTAATCATGTAGATACACAAATGAAGATGGTTGTCCAGAATTCCCAATTTTACATGACATCATATGTGCTATGAGTGTTAGCCCAACAAAAATTGGCTTTTTCAGGTTTGGGAATAGTTGGGGAACTTGGGAATGGGCTAGGACAAGTCACACCATGGGATCATTATCCCCAATTACAGTGGGATCTCTATTTCCTAAAATTTTGTTGGGTAAATGACGCGTTCATTTACCACAATATCTTAACCTTTACCCAAGATTCTGGGTAAAGATTATCATAGGCAGCAATGACCCTGGTCAACATCTATGGCCATTATTTCATCCAATTCTAACACAACACCTACATTAGGGTGACAGGATTCAATGGGAAGCCCCATCTTCTTCCCCGGTATTGCAGGGACATAATTATTCTTTTTGAGTTTTTTAGGCAGATCCTGGATCTACATACCCTCTTCACAGTGAAGATGGTTAGCAATGTTCCATTCCCTATCCATTGTGGGGATTATACGTGTAGCCTCACCACAAAAAAAGAGGCAGAGAAAAAATTGAAAAGCTTGGGGCTAGTGGAATTCCACCATGTCTGGAAAAATTATGATCCTCTTGGAAAGATTGCCACAGCACTTCCCCAGGTGTCCCCACCCCATGAAGAAGACATTGAAGAATTTTGGGCAAACTATCAGGATAGTTTTGATCTCTAGGCCCGACAGCACACATGAATGAGCAAAGGGCTCATGAAAGCACTTAACCTTTAGACCTACCCAAAGGGATTCATAGATGATGGGCCATTGGAGGATCTAGCATATAAAGGAAAAGGGCTAGATAAGTTAGATCTTCTTCCAGTAGATTTGTCCGCCCCAGAGGACCTAACAATTGAAGGGGTATGCCACCCCATTTTGGAGGCAAGTCACCAGTATTTTGCCTAGGAATGTCCCAAGGGCACCTAGAAAAGGCCCAATCAAACGGGTTACTCCCGCTTCAGCTGGTGCCAGATCTTCTTCATCTTCCGCAACCACTGAACTAAGCACAAGTAAAGGGAAAGAGAAAGAGGGAGCCCTAGTTCCCAAAGCACCTCCTTAGGTCCCCACCCTTCTGATGGCACAATTGCATCAACAAATGGAGTTGGCAAAGCTGACCAGTCAATAGCTAAGTATGCAGGTATCCGCCGATCTCCCTATAACTCCAATGGCATCTTCTCACTCGGTGGGATCCCTGTCGTTGGCTACGATGATGAGTAGCTAGAATTTCACTGAGGCAAAGTCTACTAGCATCCTAGATACTGGGGCTTCACTTATAAGAAATAAGAAAACAACAGTGACCCCCACACAAAGTGCATCCTCCGATGTCGGCATGCCAAAAATGCCTCCAATTAAGGTTAGTTTAGATTCCTTAGAAATTGAAGAAATCCCTGATGACCCACCCCCACATGATGAATTTGATGATGTATTTTGGGTGGATGAAATTCTAAACTTACAAGGGGATATAAGTCGTGGTAGAAGAGATCACCATGCAAGATAAAGAAGAGGCCCCCATAGAGAAAGAAGTCCTAGAAGAAGAGGCAGTACCAGAAAAAGAAGCATAGGAGGGAACAGAAGAGGGACCCAAGCAAGTGGAGATACTAATCCAAGAGATTGAGGAAACACTAAGGAAGCCCATAGATGAGATACTGATGGTCAGAGAAGCCAGAACCTAGGTAATAATCATACCTTTGACCATCACGCTCCAAGTGTCGTTGGTTACTCCGGGAGATCAGGCACCCTAGAACACATTTGCTGAAGTATTCAAGGTGGCCGCATTGTTGAACTTTGGCAAGCACCCTCACCTGTCCCTAGTAGATACTCCAATGGAAGAGAATGCCCCAACAAATGAGGGTGACATACAGAAAGTGGAGCAGTAGCAGTAGATATATCAAGAAGCCCCAAATAATGAAAATATCAAATCAATTAACACTGGGAGGGACGAAGAAGTCCCTAAAAGAACAGATGATATTGAGACCAGGTGAATGGTTCGAGATAACATAATGGAAGATGCCAGTATGGTAGAGAATATAGAAGGTTTCAAGGAACCAAAAAAGGAATGAGAGCAAGAGAAGGAGAAATATCCCGAAGATGAAGTGCATCCCAAAAATCACCACTAGATGCTGAGGAAAATATAAGTACTCAAGCCTTGATAATGAAGCCGTTCCAACCACCCCAATGGCTGGTGGAATCCAAGAAGAAGAAATCCCTAGCGACGACGACAAGCACTCCACTCTTGTTAGCCAAAATGATGGCCAGGAATACAGAGGCTAAGAAGCCCAAGAAAGCATGGGCAGTCCATACTCTCCAGACTGGTCCCACCGATATTACATTTGTGACCATCACAACACCCCCTCTTGATGCAGATGTAGTGGCCATAAGTCCTGAAGATTACAACATAATAGAAGTGGCATTGGGAAAGAGAGATAAGCAAGGCAAATTGGACTTGATGAAAGAAGCCACCAAGGTAATCAAGGCATGATACCTCAAATAGGGCCAGAAGCCACAAGAAGAAAGAGAAACAAATGCCAATCTCCTCGTACTCCTAGCAGAATTCACATAGCCTTTAGCTGAGGTCCACCCCAGGACCCCTTCCTCTAGATTGCTGCTTGCATAGGGTGATGTGGATTCTCTGTGAATAATGAAGAAAAATGCACAAGCTATGGATGGGTGGGCCACTGAGCAAGTAACTGCCATGAGACAATTTCTAGTGGCATCCCTCCCAGACCTTTATCAGGTTTATTTTCTTCTCACCAAGAAAAGGGCTTGACTATTATATGGGAGAAAGATCTAGCCAAGTACAAAAAATGGAGGGCCAGGTTGGAAGAAATTTTCAACATAGGTGAAGAAGTCACCACAGAGTCCAAAATTTTGGGAGATAAATCATATGATTCTTTCCAGGCCCAGTACTCTAGACTTGTCCTCCAGGGTGAGGTATGCAAGGAACTAGTTAGGGCCTTGAAAGAGAAAGTGACAGCTACCCAATACCCCTTGTGTCTGTTTAGAGAATTCATGGTTGAAGTATCATAATTTGATCCCTTCACCACCGAGACATGTAAACCAGAGGACTATGTCCTCAACAAGTTTGATGAGCGGATGGAGTCCCTGTATGTGCCTGCCAGAGATTTTGACTAGGGTAGGCTATCCAGATTGTCCAAGACCATGATTTGATCACATGATGCCATCAAAATGGTAGATGAATTCTGGAGCGGGGCCAAATATGTTCAAGAGGCATTGGAGGTTGTTCGAAGTAGGTGGGATAGCATCAAAGATATAGATGAAGAAAGCATAGGCCAAGTATTGCAAGCTTGGGAAACATCATAAGGAATAATAAAATTCTTTGGATTCCAGAGAATCCCACCAACCCCATATTGGTTTTATTTATTCATTCTTTTAGAATGCAAGCTCCCAGATCCCAAAATTATGGATCCCACATTTTTGTATTCTTTAAGTGACCCGTGTCCCAGTTCCCAAGGCCAAGTGGTCACTTTCAAGGTAGTTAATAAAGGTTGTCAAAAGGTAGGTAACCACAACAAGGCACTTCAGATCAACAAGAGGTTTTTTGATAGATGGTCTTCCCAAGGCACCACTTCAACGTTACACCTGGCGCATCGGAGATAGGGTGCCACTTTCCCATTTACGAGGCATGTAGCCTCGATCCCTGAGGGATCAAATTTCTTCTCTCTTCATGGCTCTCTTCTCAAGGCTGATTCTTCCACTCCACTTTTCTTGTCTTATTCTTCTGACATGTCAGACCTTCTCCATCTCGAGGTCTTTTGTAGCATGGTGCACGTAGTACCGGCCACCAAAAAATAATATTATATTGTAAATTGTAAAATAAGTTAGGTTTAGGTTTAGGTCAAGTGATGTGTATAAATAATAGGTTTGAACTCATTCCAAGGGTTGACAAAATTGATGATTTTGCAGTTTATAATCAATAGCAATTTGGTTTTCTCAGTTCATAGTTGCAGAGCTCAATGCTCCATAGTTTCTAAGCTTTCAGTAGTTAAATGCTCCCCTAGAGCCACCATTGTATCACGCACCAGTGCCTGCTAGAAAAGATGTTAATGAAGAGGGAAGAGTTCTCTCGATGATGTTGTTAGCATTCTATCTTCTAGGTTAACGGTATTTTATGCTCTATGTTCTTCATGTCCTCTGCTCTAGTACTTAAAGTAGATTAATGACCTCCTTTCCTTTGCTACTGATAAAATATGAACTGATGGTTGCATATTTCTTCAGTATTTAGTGTAGTGTGTTAGAGCATTGTTGATGTTTTGAATGTTCAGTGTAACTATAGGTAGATGAAATCTTTCTAACTCTGCAGTATCTTTTGAAGTTTATTTGTAAAATGAATGCACACTTGTAGGAAACCCCACTCACTTGAATCCCCACAAATGATGAGTTAAGATAACCAGCTATCCCCCTCAAAAAAAATAGTCACATCTCCCAATTGAGCCCCGCACTATTGAGACCTGACTCTCACATGCTTGGAGGCCTAGGGAATCTCATTTCCCTTAAAAACCTTTACAGGTGAAGTTGGTCGGTACCCCGGTACCCGGTGACACGTTACCTCTATTGGTGGACCCGGTCGCAAAGTCCCATCAATATAAACTGGTGCTAGAAGGATGACATGAACTTGTCCCCCTTTGAGGATTCAGATTTTACACCACTTGAGGGTTCACCAAGCGATAGTTTTAGGAGTCAAGCCTTCAGGGGGATTGGATCATTTTCACCAGCAAGATTCAAAAGAGTCCTTAGATCAGCTCCTAATATTAGATAGTTTGTCAAACTCAAGCCTCCTAGTCAAAAGAAATGGACCCCAAAATTCAAGTTAGCCACCATTATCTAGGGATCTAGCATACCACAAAATACCCAAGTCTCCCACATGATCCTAGGAACTAGCGCTTAACCTAGTCAAAATCTAACTTCCCCAATGGCTTCATATTTTAGAAATACTGAGTCCCCATTGGGAACCTTTCTGATTACAACTAATGATTTTCCCTTGCACCAAAAAAATATTTGTCCTTGATATGATCACTTAGGCTCACAAACCACAGAAGAGCATCTATAGGCATACAAAGATGTCATGAACTGACACCAGATCCAACATCAAGACATTGTGACCTAGATGTTCCCTCTGTCCTTGGGACAGAACGAACTAAACTAGTACCTTAACCTTTCTGCCAACTCCATCAATAGTTGGCAAGACATGGAGGACACCTTCCTAGCTACCTTCCATGAGCATATGAACCCAGCGTGGTCCCACAGCTAGTTCATTTCTATCAGGAAGGAACCAAATGAACCCCTTGCAACATTCAACCATCAGTTCCAACATGCCTTGAAATGGTGCATGGGTCCCTTCATCCCATCCATGGAGGTGACTATCTAGACCTATCTCAATGCGATGGACCCCTTCATTTCCACTCTCCTTCGGAGAACTACCACCCTAGCCGACCGGGACACTTTGGTGAAGGTTTACAACCTAGCCTTAGAATTGTCTCGTGGCCTCAACAAATCCTCAGGCAGGGTTCGGCACAACACACCATTTAACATGATACCTGGTGGAGCTTCTTACACCGGAGGATATAACCCCAATCAAGCAATAGGAGCCCCTACAATAGCCATGAATCTCCCGCCACTGTCGATAGACCAGCAGGCCCGGTATATATATCCATCGTAGACCAAGATAATACCAGGTCTAGAATCTTTTCCTTGGAACCAGCCACAACAAATGCAAAAACTATAGACACAACCATCTGGAGTGCCTTTCTTCTAGTCATCCATGGTTGGAGGATTTTTTCCCTTGACTCCATCAAATGCTACCCCTTTTCTAGGGAACCAACAACAACAGTCGTCGGACTGCAACGTGAACACCCAATTGACCGCCGAGGTTGAATCCCTCCAATGAATGTTGTCCACACTGACTATGGAAATGGGTCAACTAAAGACAGGGTCTTACGTGCCCTAGAATTCCAATTCCCAGAGAGGGAATATTTTCTCTAGTCAATGAAACAACAATACCAGAGGGAGAAATTACAACAACAGGCCCCGACCTAACCAACAGCAATGGAACAACAATGCTAATGGTAGAGCTCCACCTTTGAACCAAAACACCAATCAGAATGGTGCTAGACCATCCTATTTCATTCCAGTCATGGACCTCCAACCCACAACCAACTGGTGTAGATTGCATGACACAGGCTCTCACAATGAGGTAAATTGTGCCACATTGGAGAAAGTCATTATGATTTCCCAGCTGAATAGACAACAAGCATATGATCCCACTCCCTCAAAACCTCCTGTGCAAGAGCCGACTCATGGTGCATTCACCTGTGAGACCATCTTCTTTGGGTCTATAGCAGAAGACAAAGAAGAACCCAAACTCTAGGGGTTCTTTGATGAATCTATTTTGGCCTTTGAGGCCAATTCCTTCACACACCCAAGGGCTCCCTATAACACCCAAAGTTGGGTTGGTAAAGGAATAGTTTACACACCAATGCCTCCCAAGGATACTCCTTGCCAGGACAACAAAACTGATTAGTCTATCCCTCCAAAAGCTTCTAGCTCTAACCAAGCTAAGGACCCGGCTGAGGGAAGCCACCAGTTCCTGGGAGGAAGGTTCAACATCATGAAGGTGTTAGAACAAATAACCACCTCCATGAATTTGATGGAGGTTTTGTTGAACTATCCTGAGAAGAAGAAGTCCCTTATAAAGCTCTTGGGAAACTCAGAAGCTGATAGTCACCAACTCAAGACTGTCTCTTTTGAAGACGCCAACATGGCTATTTTCTAGAGAAATACTGAAGATCCTCCCTTCCTGCTAGGCCTAAACATACAAAGGAAAAACATACACAACTACGTAGTAGATTATGGAGCTTTGGGCAACATCATGACCCTATCTATATGCCAGAAGCTTTGATTTTGACCCACCCTGTCTAATGTAGCAGTAATCCAATTAGATAAAACTATTGTGAAAATGGTGGGTAAACTGAAGAATGTTTAGATTCAACTCATCCAGGACCCCAGGATAGCTAGTACAATCGACATCCAAGTGGTGGACATCCTAGAGACTTATGGGATGTTTCTAAGTTAGAATTGGTCCAAATCCCTGAATGGGTACTTTTTGACCGACTTCTCCCACTTGTGGCTTCCCTGGGAAGGAGAATCTAATAAAATCTAGGTCAAAAGTGAGCCCCAGATGAAATAGGCCCTCACCGAAGTTGGGAGGGTGAATGAGGTCCTATTTTCTAAGACTTCCCTGGGAGTGTACCAACCCCTTAAGATCTTAACATTCAATTTCACCCCCTGGGAGGATCCCATAATTTTGTAGAGAACCCAGGACCTAGAAGAAAAATTAGGGGTTGAGGTTAACACTCAAAGTGCCACAGTGACCCCTGCCACACTCTTGTCTGACACTTGGTTCTAAGTACATTACCAGAAACATTTAGATCTAGAATGTGAGCCTTGCCTTTCCACTGCTACCCAGCATATTGATGCCCTTCGAAAGAAAGAACATGTAGCTGATTCCTCGGAACCCAATGTTCCTACTAGAAGCGCCTCTTCAAAGATCCCAATCACAAACCCCTCCAAAGACAAAACTCACCCAAGAACCATCAGCACTAGAGGAAACTCCTCCTAGCCCTCCCAAAAATAATCCAAAGACCGCTTCATCTTCCCAGCCCCAAACAACAAACAATGATTTGTGGACCCTTAAGTTTGATGGGTCCCTATCCAAGCAAGGCTGTGGGGCCAGAGTGGAATTAATCAACCTGCGGGGAAAATCTTTCCTTGTGTCCTATAGGCTATAGTTCAACTGCATGAACAACATCACGTAGTATAAGGTTTTCATCCTTAGACTCCTATTTTCACTAAGGAAAGGAAGCACTTGCCTTCGGGCCCTAGGTGATTTAGAGTTGATTGTCAACAAGTCCGGAGTCAATACACCTATCATGATAAAAGACTGGCTGCATACTACAACCGGGCATGGAGCCTTATTGATGATTTTGATGCCTTTGGCATCGATC
Organism: Thuja plicata; assembly: GCA_018584345.1. Taxonomy (NCBI): domain Eukaryota; kingdom Viridiplantae; phylum Streptophyta; class Pinopsida; order Cupressales; family Cupressaceae; genus Thuja; species Thuja plicata. Next base: position 2,544,273 of record MU224692.1, read on the forward strand.
TTATTCCTCAGAGATGGAACTATGTCTCAAATTCCCTTGCTGTTTCTGCCAGTACACTTGAGCCCATGGCCGACTCACGACTCTAGAGATTTTCTGGTTAGATGATCCCCACCCCATCTATTCTAGATAATTTCACCCATTTTCAGGTCTTCGAGGATGACCAACATATCTTGGCCTTCATGGATAATGTTGGTGTCTTTGAGGACAAAATAGTGGAAGAGAGACATCAGGATGATACTGGACAGGGTGATGAAGATGATGATATCATGGACCTACCAACAAACACCATCCCTAAGGGGATGGTTGCACTTGAATGAATCTTTGAATCGGACCCTTAGGGATAGGAAAAGATATCATCCTCCTTTGAGGGAGGGAAATTTTAGAAACTGAACATCGACCATCCTGGTGAAGAGAAAATGATACACATTGGCACCTCTTTCTCCCCTGAGGAGAAGGAGAAGATTTTAGCGGTTCTCAAATAATACATAGATGTAATCGCATGGGGGTATGAGGATTTGAAGATCTATGACACATCCATTATGACTCATACTATCCAACTCAAACTTGATGCTAAGCCCTTCCAGCAAAAGAAATGACCGTTCAACCCACTAATCAAGCCTTTGATTCACCAGGAGGTTTAGAAACTATTGTCAGCCAAGATAATCTTTCCTATCTGACACACTACATGGGTTGCCAACCTAGTCCCTATGAGGAAGAAAAGTGGTGAAATTTGGCTTTGCATGGATTTTCAAAATTTGAACAAGGCCTCCAAGAAAGACAATTATACTCTCCCCTTGTTGGATGAGGTATTGCAAATCATGAATGGATCTTAGATGATGTCCTTCTTGGATGGATACTCCGGATATAACCAAGTCATGGTTAAATTTGAGGATAGAGACAAAATGACATTTACCACCAAGTGGGGAACATTTGCATACCGGAGAATGCCCTTCAGCTTGATTAACAGAGGGGCCAAATTTCAAAAGGCCATGGACATTGTGTTTGAGGGCCTTGTGAACCGGTGTATAATCATCTACATGGAATATTTAACCATCTTTTCCTGGGACAGGCATGATCATCCTGCCCACCTCGCCCAGATTTGTGAGAGATGTCGCCAATATGAAATATCCCTCAACCCCAAGAAATGCATATTTGGGGTCACTGAAGGGAAGTTTCTCAGGCATATTGTCTTCGAGAAGGGTATCCATCGACCCTGAGAGAGTTGAGGCACTGCTAAATCTACAAATGCCCGGTAGCAAGAAAGAGATGCAATCTTTCTTCAGAAAGATCAACTTTGTTCGGCAGTTCATCACTAGATTCGCTGAGATTGTGAAACCACCTAACAAAATGATGAATAAAGATACCAAAATTAAGTGGAGTCTTGAAGAAAAGTGGACATTCACCCAAATTAAGCAGATGATAATGACGACACCAGTTCTGGCTAGTCTAGACTATTCCCTCCCTTTCTATATCTATTCTTTTGCTTTGCCACATTCTGTCATGGCGTTATTGACCCAAAAGGTCAAAGGGGAATAATGAACAATAGCTTTCATGAGCTACCCCTTCAAGAATGCCAAGGTCCAATATTTTTCCTTAGAAAAATAGGCCTTTTCTCTCATTCGTGCCATGAAGAAATTCTGGGATTATATTCTCCAGAGCAAGGTGCATGCTATTATCCCAGACCAGGTAGTGAAATCTCTATTGATGTAGAGTGAATTGGATGAAAGACAGGGGAAATGGATGGCCATCCTCCAGGAATATGACTTAGAAATGCAACCCATGAAAATATTCCAAGGCCAAGGGCTGTGTAGAGAGATGGCAGAAGAGACTCCCCACATCGAATGTCAGACATATACGCTGGAGTCCATCACTTGAGACCCATGGTACATAGATCTAGTGTACTTGTTAAATAAAAGGTGCCCAAAGGGATTGCCTCCAAACAAATGTCGCACCCTATAGTTGAAAAGCACACACTTCATGATAAAAAAAATGCCACACTTTTTTGCAGGAACTATGAAGGAGTGTACCTCCGATGCATCGATAGGGTTCAGGTTGCAAAAATAATCAAAGAATTTCATGGGTAGTTTGGAACCAGGCATGGCTTAGCTAACGCCACCACCCATCAGATTCTCTAGGCTAGATACTACTAGCCCTGTATCTTTAAAGACATCTACACTCATGTCTGAAAGTGCCATACTTGCCAAACCATGGCACATCCTGAGCGTAACCCGGCTATGCCTTTGCAGCCAGTCTTTGAAGCTAGACCTTTTGCCCAATGGGAATTTGAATTTATCAAGGAAATCAACCCCAACTCATCTACCAACCACTGGTACATCTTGACTGCTATTGATTATTGTACCCATTGGTTTGAAGTGATACCTTGCAAAAACAATACGGAAAATGTAGTTATCAAATTCCTGGAAGAAAACATCGTCACAAGATTTGGAATGCCCTTTGCTATAGTGTGTGACAATGATCTGGAACTTTCTTTAGCACAATTACCTATGTGGACCTATGAATGGAAGATCACTCTGATATTCTCTAGCAACTATTACCCTCAGGGGAATGGTGTTGCTAAATCAACCAACAAAAAATTACTTTAAGTGATCAAACACCTATTAGAACAAAATTCTTGGGACTGGCACCAAAAGCTAAGATTCACCCTCTAGGAAGATCGTATTCAAATTAAGGCCGCCCTGGGGACATCCCCATTCCATCTGGTCTATGGCCAGAACCCAGTGTTCTCCATTAACTTACAGATCTCAGTTTTACAGTTTATGCAGGAATTCAACAACTAGGACAATATTGTGGAGGTTCGGCTCCTAAATCTGGTGCGGATGGAAGAACAAAGAGATGTTTCCCTTGAAAATTTTGCATGTCACCAAGCAGTGGTAAAATGATGGTTTGATCAAAGAGCCCAATATAAGGCCTTTCAGATTTTAGACTTGGTCCTCTTGTGGAATAAAGCTTGGGAAAAGAAAGGGAAACACACTAAGTTCCAACGGCTCTGGCTTGGACCATATTTGATCTTAGAAATATGTGGGTCAAATACCTACCTCCCCAATACCATGAATGGAGAACCTGTCCCATTTCCCATCAATGGAAAGTTTCTCAAAAATTATTTCAAATGAGGTGGGTTTGACTAGATATGTATTTTATGTAAATTCCTTTCTTGTAAATATATTTCTCAGGTGCTCTGTTTGGAGTGCCCTGCCTTGTAAATATTCTTGTCAGCTTTCCTCTGAGACCACCCCTTTCCTTCTTTTGTTTCATTTTTGCTTTGCATTCTTTTCTGGGTTCCTAGTATTTTTCCCTCTCTTTTGTAGGATGTATGCCTCACATGACATCTAGTCTCCAGGATGGTACCTTTCATATTATGGTGAACTTGGAATCTTTTGTTAGCATGGTAGAATTGGTCCACTCTCCAGAGTTATTTTTTAAGTTTGGTAATAAGCTATGAGAAATCCCCATTGGATTTTATCTCCAGAAATCTAGCAATCAGTTAAAATAGAATCTAAAGAAATAAGTAATCAGACACACCAAGAGTTCTAGATCAGTCACACTTGTTTATTAGCCCAAGTTTGAATTTTTCAAAATTCTTTTCAGGTTTGGAGTTTTTTTTCTTTCCCATTTAGAAAATTGAGATGGACGGAAGGGTGAAAGAAGTACCACCCTCTCATCCAGAAAAGAATAAAACAAAAAAAAAAGAAACGATGGGATGAAAATTCCAGTCTCTGGGAGAAACGAACAAATTGAATGACTTTAGATTGATGTATTTAGTGCCTCTTCTCTGCTTCTCCCAAAGGTCATCAGCTTGATTTTCTTCCAAATCACACACCGCACAACTGACAAAAGACTAAGGATTAAATCGTGTATGAGCCAGATTTTTTTCTCAAATGCTTCATGCCTTACAAATAGAATGCTCTGAGTAACGATTGGTTCTAGTTTTGCTAACCAGAGATTCTATGGTTCTTAAATGTGCTAAGGAATTCATCCTAGATAGTCTCCATTTGTTATGCCCTGCATACCCATCCCTACATTTTGTGTGCAAAATGTTGGGTCCCCTCTTTTCGCTTTTGGACTCTTGCCTTGTTTGTCTTGTCTTTTGTTTTCTTTGTTTTCTTCTCTGGGTTTTTCCCTCCCGTGAGGTTTGTTTTGTTTTCTTCTTTTTTCTTTCATGTCTCTAGGACCCATTCCTAGAGTTGGTTGTTCTTTCCACAGTTAGATTCTAGACTCCAGGCTTTTCCACCGTGATGTCTTCTCCACGTGAGAAGGGATGGTAGCATGGAATCCTCGGGCCCAGAGTCTGGAGGTTTGCCTATTCTAAAGTTTACAGGGAAAAGAGGGTAACTTTCTTTTACCATGAGTATAAATAGAAATTACTAGCCACTTTTACAGTTACCATGATTAAAAACACTTGTGCATTTAGAGTGATCCTTAGGTGACCAAATTACGATTAAGCTATGATTATTCTGTGCTTAGTGGGTTGTTGCTAGTTGATTCAGGGTGCTTGTTCATGGTCATTTGAGGGTAGGGCTTGTTACAGGAGTGTTTTTGGTGTTCTCTTCCCACCACTCTTCTGTAGATTTCCATGTAGGTTCTCTGGTTCTTTGTCATTTTTGTGTTTTTCTTGTTGTTTCTATTTTTGTTCTCTAGTTCTATTTTCATTTTGCTTCATTTCGCTTTTGTCCTGCTGGTTTTTGTTTTTGTGTTTGTTTCTTTTTTGGTCTGCCTCTTGTTGGTGGGTTGGCACTATCAGAGGGTTTTCCACCCTCTACATGGTCATAGATTAATGTAAATAATGTATAGTGTCTTGGGGTAGTTCGTGTGTCCCTGTAAATATTTGTAAATAATGTATATTTTGTGTATATCTATTTCGACACTCGATGTTCTACATTTTTATGTATGCATATATTCTATATATGCTTTTGAGATTGTGAGTTCCTCGTGCTTTGTCCTATGTGTTTCACCCCATGAGACCAAGCTCGTTGAGATAGAGTCACCACATATCAAACTTGGCACCTCGTTGGTTGGATCCATGGCATCTTTCTCTCTCTTCTGTCTCATTGCATTGATGGTGGGATTAATTTCCCATGAGTGAGCATTTAAATATGTCAGATCTGGCATTTATTTTTCCTTATGTCGGTCCACTTGTCTTAATTAATGCTTTCAATGCCTTTATGGTGCCTGCCATGTGATCACATACCGAACCACGTTAGCTAAATTAGGTTTCCCATCAATTACATTGGCACAGAAATGACCATTTTTTCTGAACTCCAAGCCTCTGATACCCCCTGTCTTGTATTTCCTCCTTTCAGTAGAACCAAACACCCCAGGATTTCACTCACGATTATTTCAAGTATCTCAAGATTGTTTTGATGAACGTAACATTTGTTGGACAAGTTCTGCAGGGTGGTGATATTCCATAATGTTAGTGTTCTTTATGTATGTATCATATTCTAACTATTTTCTAGTCTTACAGGTTGCGGATAGGTTGATCAAAGATGTCTAATGTTATTGCCCCTCCTGATAGTCCAAAACTACCTACCACCTCCACCCAGGTAGCTATGAAGTCCAAAATGGAGAGAATGTTAGCAAAGATGCCTTTAACCTCCAAATATCCAAAGGATGGAACTATTGCAGGGTCCAAGGTGGACTCCAAAGTCCAAGAAATAACACATACAGACCCTGGAACTTGGGCTGATTTGCAAGGTCTGATCCATGCCATTTACAGGTTAAAGGTCAAAGGACACAAAATGGCCACTTTCTTGGCCACATCCGACATCATAAAGGCTACAAACTTTCCATGTTCAGTGTAGTCACCAAAATTAATAAAGTAGCTAGCAATACTATACAATGCACCTACTCACACAGTTCTACTTCCAGATCCCCGACCGCTATAATACCCCACCACAATCATCACCTTGGATGCTCCAACTTTTTCTTCCAAGTTGGGGATTCCTCAATTCAAAGGGTCCACCGTCATCACTAGGGCCAAATCATTGGAGGAATTTGGCGATGCCAAAGGCATTTCCCGGCAACACCTCAATAGTCAGTGGCTAAACTCTACAAAGCGAGACCACAAAAGATTGAAGTTGGAAATTCCCCATGGGGATTTCAAAGAGCCCATCCAGGTGGGTATAATATTTCTATGTAGGATCTTTGGATGGCCCCACACCCAGGAATTCTTGACGTGGATGTACTATTTTCTATAATGCATCACAACCCACAACTGGACCTTCAACTGGGCAACTATTATAGCTAATCACGTAGATATGCAAATGAAGATGGTTGTCTAGAATTCCCAATTTCACATGACATCGTATGTGCTATGGACGTTAGCCCAACAAAGACTGGCTTTTCCAGGTTTGGGAATAGTCAAGGAATTTGGGAATGGGCCAGGACAAGTCACACCATGGGATCATTATCCCTAATTATAGTGGGAGCTCATTTTCCTAAACTTCTGCTGGGTAAATGATGAGTTCATTTACCACAATATCTTAACCCTTACATAGGATTCTGGGTACAGACTATCACAAGTGGAGATGACCCTGGTTATCACCTATGGCTATTATTTCATCCAATTCTAACACCACACATACATTAGGGTGACAGGCTTGAATGTGAAGCCCCATCTTCTTCCCCGGTATTGCGGGGACAAAATTATTCTTTTAGAACTTTGTAAGAAGATCCTGGATCTACATGCCCTCTTCATAGCGAAGAAGGTTACCAATCTTCCATTCTCTATCCATTGTGGGGATTATACGTGTAGCCTCGACACAAAAAAAAGGCAGAGAACAAATTGAAAAGCTTGGGGCTGGTGGAATTCCACCACGCCCAGAAAAATTATGATCCTCTCGGCAAGATTACCACAACACTTCCTCGGGTGTCCCCACCCCATGAAGAAGACATTGAAGACTTTTGGGCAGACTGCCAGGATAGTTTTGATCTCTAGGCCTGATAGCACACACAAATGAGAAAAGGGCTCATGAAAGCACTTGACCTTTGGACCTTCCCAAAGGGATTTAAAGATGATGGGCCGCTGGAGGATCCAACATATAAAGGACAAGGGCTGGATAAGTTAGATCTTCCTCTGGTAAATTGGTCCACCCCAAAGGACCTAACGATTGAAGGGGTATGCCACCCCATTTTCGAGGAAAGTCACTAGTATTTTTCCCGGCGTGTCCCAAGAGCACCTGGAAAAGGCCAACAATCAAACAAGCTACTCCCTCTTCAGTTAGTGCTGGATCTTCTTCATCTTTCATGGCCGCTAAACCAAGCACAAGTAAAGGAAAAGAGAAAGAGGGAGCCCCAGTTCCCAAAGTGCCTCCTTAGGTCCCCACCCTTCTGATGGAGCAGTTGCATCAATAAATGGAGTCAGCAAAGCTGACCATCCAGTAGCTAAGTATGCAGGTATCCACCGGTCTCCTTATAACTCCAATGGCATCTACTCGCCCGGTAGGATCCCCATCATTGGCTGCGATGATGAGCAGACAAAATTTCACTAAGGTGGAGTCTACTAGCATTCTAGATACTAGGGAGTCACTTATAAGAAAGAAGAAAACAATGATGAACCCCACACTAAGCATAGCCACCACCCCTAGCATGCCAGAAATACCTCTAGTTGAAGTTAATCTGGATTCCCCATAAATTGAAGAAATCCCTGACGACCCAACCCCACATGATGAATTTGATGATGTATTCGGGGTAGATGAAATTCTGAACTTACAAGGGGATATATGTCACACGGTAGAAGAGATCGTCGTGCAAGATAAAGAAGAGGCCCCCATAGAGAAAGAAGTCCCAGAAGAAGAGGCAATACCAAAATAAGAAGCATGGTAGGAAACATAAGAGGGACCCAAGAAAGAGGAGATACCGATCCAAGAGATCGAGGAAACACCAAGGAAGCCCACAAATGAGAAACTAATGGTCAAAGAACCTAGACCCAAGAGAACAACCATACCTCTTACCATCATGCTTCAAGTGTCATTGGTTACTCTGGGAGATCAGGCGCCCTGGAACACATTTGGCGAAGTAGTCAAGGCAGCCGCATTGTTGAACTTTGGCCAGCACCTCACCCACCCCTAGTAGATACTCTGATGGAAGAGAATGCCCCAACAAATGAGGGTGACATGGGTAAAGTGGAGCAACAGCAACAGATCAATCAAGAAGCCCCAAATAATGAAAATATGGAATCAATTGAAATAGGGATGAAGAAGTCTCCAAAAACTAGGGGAAGGCTACAGATAACACAATGGAAGATGCCAGTATGGTGGAGAATACAAAAGGTTCTGAGGAACTAGAAAAGGAACAAGAACAGGAGAAGGAGAAAGAGCCTGAAGATAAAGTGCATCCCAGAAATCCACCACCAGATGCTGAGAAAAATATAAGTGCTCAAGACTTGATAATGAAGCTGCCCCAACTGCCCCAAAGGCTAGTGGAATCCAAGAAGAGGAAAGCCTCACGGACGGCTACAAGTGCTCCACTCTCATTGGATAAAATGATGGCCTTGAATACAGAGGCTAAGAATCCCAAGAAAGCATGGGTAGTCCATACTCTCTAGATTGGTCCAACTAGTATTACAATTGCAACCATCAAAACATTCCCTCTTGATGTAGATGCAGCGGCCATTAGGCCCGAAGACTACAACACAAAAGAAGTGACATTGGGAAAGAGAGATAAGAAAGGTGAATTGGACTTGCTGAAAGAAGCCACTAAGGCAATTGAGGCCAGATACCTCAAACAAGGCTAGAAGTTACAAGAAGAAAGAGAAACAAATTCCAATCTCCTCGCACTCCTAGAAGAACTCACATAGCCTTTAGCTGAGGTCTACCCTAGGACCCTGTTGGTGCTATTTCCTGTTTAAATTGTGCCTTGTAATTTTCCTAGGATCCCTTGTCATTGGTAGTGTCCAAGGATTTGAAATTGGGATTAAAATTGTTTTTATGCCTCTGCAAAGTTTGCTCAAACCCTTAACCTAGTTGAAAATGGTGGAAAATGACTAAAAAACCCTAACTGTCTTGACCAATTTTATTTTCATGTTACTTTTTGGTCACTTAAGTCACCTTAAGTCATGTGTTCATGTTAAATGGGTTTCTTTTTGCAAAAAGACTATGTTATTGTAACCACTTTATTAATTCCTAAGTCTCGCCATTAAAAATCCCTTTTAGGTCATTACCTTATGCAGTGAGCAAGTCACTTTTGATCTAACGGTCGGCTTAATGACTTATACCCAAGATGCACGACATCTAATGAGAAAGCAATTAAGCTGTGGTGATGCGTGTCTTTGGTGGGGCTAAACAGTCGTAAAGGTTCTCAATTAAACAGTGGGAAAGTATGAAAGAATTGAATGGCCCACTTAATGGCTTAAAGGAAAAGTGCATGGTATCTAATGGGCAAGCGATTAAGCAGAGGTGACACCTATCCAGGAATGAATGTGGGTCTAGTCGCAAACAACATAAAGAATGTTAAAACCTAGAAAGATCTGACGATCAGCTTAATGGCTTATGCCCAAGATGCATGACACCTATCAGGCAAGCCATTAAGTGGTGATGACATCTGGCAGTTGGTGGACCCTGACATTCAGAGGTGGAAAGAGCTTAAACTTTAGTTAAGTTGTTTCATATCCGATGGCTCGCTTAATCACTTAAAGGGAAAGTGCTCGACATCTAGTGAGTAAGCGATTAAGCGGTGGCAACATGTGTCCTCAGTAGATAGTTGTTTTTGGGAAAATAAGATAGTCGTCAGATGTAGAGAATAATGTCCGTAATCAATGGCTCCAATTCAAAGTTGATAAAATAAGTTGCAGAGAGCCATTAAGCCATGAAATTGGAGCCTGTGAATTAATTGAAGAATGTGTGGCAACTCTAGTTGAATTCAATTTGAAAGATTGATTTGATTGAGGCTGTAGAATTGATTAAGTTGACTTACAGGCATAATGATTCATCAAAATCATTCAAGCAAAGATGGGATTGCAGAGAAAAGTGGCTTCACATGACTTCTGTGCAGAACAAGTAAGCTTACTGGTTCACTAGCATTCAAATTGTGGTGGAATTTGCAGTTTAGAAACATTTTAGAGCTTTGTTTCAGAATCTGAGTCTAGTATCGAAAGAAAAATCCTTAGAATGGCCCCTACAGTTGAGGTTTCTAGAGAGATTGATTACCAAAAATGAAATGTTAGGGATGATTTGTTACAGCAGTTGCCACTCTCCTTAGGAGATGTCACCCAAATTAAAATGGTAGTTAAACCACATCCCCACTTCAAAATTGGAGAAGGGTTATATGACTTCGATAGATGGGAAAAAGATGCTAACACTAGTTTTGCTGGCCTCACTCTGTACAGGACAACCTATAGCCAGAGGAATGCCCCTACCCTAGACTATAATATTTGTGAGTTAGATGTGGGAAAACTAATAGCACCTAGTGTGTTCATGGACACTGACTTGTTCACTTTAATTGCAAACACTTATGATAAGGTGGCTAGGGTTGTTAGGGATATCAAGGGAAATATACTATTGACTGTATCAGCTGATAAAATCAGAAGGATTTTCAAGCTGACTGACACCTCTCAAAATATGGATGATATTGATTTTGAATACTTTAAATAAGTATACCATAATTAGAAGGACTATTACAGGGGTTAATCATTGAAGGGGTATATCAATAAAATAGGGAACTTGGTTGTAGTAGGTCCTAGGACCCCATAACCTTTCAAGTTGGATCTTTTTCAATGGTAAAGCCAGAAAGATGTAAAGTTCTCTGTGCAATGTTTTGGGGATAGATGAAGACATGGCAAAGCCTGTCCATATAATGCTGACGGTTGTTCAAATTTTGCATCCCCACTTGTCAGTAGTATTTGATTTTGCATCTTATATTGCTCGGGAGATGCATAAGGGTCTGTCAGGAATTCAAGACGGAAACATACAAAAACCAATGGGTTGGTATTCCCTCGTGATGCATATGTTCTTGTTCAACAATGTAGACTTCTTTGAGGAAGAAATGGAACTGGATAAATTCCAAGATTGTAAATAATTGCCTATTCAGATGTGGAGTGAAGATTTATCATTTGATAGGACGAATGCTAGTTATGTGTGTTTTGATAAGGTTTTTGCAACTAGACTCAAGTCACTACTGAGTAACCAGAATGCTAGGGTCCATAATGAAATGATGAGGCTTTTAAGGCCTATGGAATATGCCCTAGACCTAAAAATTTCTTACAATTGGGGAGATCTAATTTTATACCCCTTTTCTACAGTAATTAGGGTTTATGGATTCAGAGGAACCCCTTATGTGCTTCCCTATAGAGTCCCACTCAAGATTGGAGTAGCAAAAATTATAAGGCAATTGGGTGGGCTACCAGAAGAAGCCTTGACTGGAAAGATGAAGGGAAATATCTTTCCTACCCTCACAAGAGCCCATCACTTCATCATAACCAAAGGTGGGTGGACATAGTTTGACAAGTATTTTGAGTCTTATCATTTGGCTACGTTTGTGTCCAGATGTGAAGATAATGAAGATTTTATCATGGGTATGTTCAGGAAGAGGACTAAATGCTTGATATTAGATTATCAGTTCAACTACCCTAAGGATATCATCAAAAATATTTTTGACCTTGGTGTTCAAGAAATCAAGAACGAGAAATGGATGGCATACAAGAAGTCTTTGGACTTTGTAGAAAATTTTGATAAGACTTACGATCCTTTAAAGGAATTTTTCCCATGATCTTACAAAATTGGCTCCTTAATGAATTTTTTTGAGGGAATCATGCAAACCCTAAATGAGAAGAGCCAAAGAATAGTTCAAAATGATCCAGAAAGGTCTCTTGCTGTCCTGAATAAATTTCCATAGGGTAGAATAGTCCCACTAGGGGATTATGTAGTGTACAAAAGGAGAGGATACACTACTATTGCTCCTAAAGTTGAAAAATCTCTTGAGCACAAAGGAAAGAGGCCAGTAGATATTGATGTTCAAGAGGTGCCCTCTCCCAAAAGACAAAGCATGGAAACAAAAGAATAGGAGAGTGAATTATACTCTCCTTCCCAATCCCGCACACAATATGATGACCAGGCCATTGGTGAGCAATTGGTCAAATTGAAGAATGTTGATGAAGTGGTTGTTACTACTCAGGAGCTACAAGAAGGGATACTAGAGGGCCCTAAACATATATCAACTGACCTCATAGTAATAGAGTTTTCTGGCAGGGAGTTGGATCCTATAACCAAACAGGCCAGTGATGAATTCTTGTCTAATGGCAATTTCATTAAAATCAGGGCATTCATTCAATTTCTATCGAGATGCCACATTGATGAATTCAATCATAAGTGCCAAAAGATGCAAGAATCCCAACCCAACTCTACTAAGGAAGATGTAGATAAGGAGGTTAAGAAGGAGATGATATCAAATTTTGATAAGATCACCCTTGAAGAGGGTAGACAAATGATTAAAAAGAAGGGAGTTCTCATATTACCTCAATGGGATCTAGCAGATGCAGTGGTCTTTGATGTTGTTAGAAAGCAAGATAAACCTATGAGAATTGATAGGACATCAATTGGTGCCCAGTGTAGTGAAGACCATGCAGATCTAGCCATTTGGTCATTAAAGAAAGAGGACAAGAGGAGATTAAAGGAAGATGATGAGGTTGAAGATCCAGGCAGTCTAATTGTGAAGAGGGTTGCTGACACTTCAAGTACTGAAGCTACAAACCTTATTGTTCAAATAGATAATTTAATCATGAAGGTATTTGAGAGAGAAAAGGAGGCCTATGCCAGCTTAAATGAGAAATATGAGTTTGTACTTAAAGCTTATAATGAGGAAAAGGTCAAATCCTTGATGAAAAATAACAGAAGAGCAGAGCTGGAGGCTAAAAAAAAGAATCAATTTGTGCCCCAAGGGGAAATTGCTCAGGAACCTCACCAACCCTCCTCCTCTAGTCCATTTGTGACATATCCCCCATCCCCTGCACCTTTAATTCCCACTACCCAAGAAGCCATTAATGCCAAAAGAGCAAAATTAGAGGCTGAGAAGAACATATTGATTAGTGAGAGATCAAGGCTAGAAGAAGAGGGTAAAACGGATCTTGAAGATTCTCCTACATACAAAGAGGCTGAGGAGTTGGTGAAACAAAAATTTTATAATCAAATATTTTCCAACCTCAAAAGGTGTGCCAGTGAGGTCAACCTTTCTAACCTCTATCTGTATGCACCCTAAATTGGTCACCTAGACTGTGGGCCCCATTTCTCATTTTATCAAGTTATCAAATTTCCTAAATCAATGCTTTGGAATATTTTCAATTCAAATCAATTTCCTTGATCAAATTGTAATTAATTCAATTAATTCAATTATTTCAGTATTTCCTAAGGTTTGACCATTTTTATTTAATTAAAAGATTTAATCTCTTTTTTAATTAAATAAAATTCCTCTTATTTAATTAAATTCAATTCCTCCCATTTAATTAAATAAAATTCTTCTAATTTATTTAATTGAAAGAAAACCTCTCTTTTAATTAAATAAATAAAAATCCCCACTTAAAGCACTTTATTTGATGAAAAAGGAAATGAATTAAATTAAAAATTAAATAAAAATCCCTTTTTCTTTCTAAGCAGTGGGTTTTTGCCTCTTAATCATAGCCTTTGATTTTTTCCTCTTAATCTCATTCGTTCACTTTCCTTTAAAAGAAGACCTCTCCTTCTCATTTTCATATTAGAGTTTTTAGTATTGTTATGTTGTAGGTTTGGAGAGCAATTTTGGAGGAGCATTTGAGCATTTGAGCTTGGAGATTGCAACTTCTCTCTTCTTGTCTCATTCTTCTTGCATTCATGGCTACTCATGTAGATTAGATTCATGTTTATTTTCATAGATTAATCTTGCATTTGCATTTCCTTTCATAGATTAATCATGCATTGTTATCATTTAGATTAATTTCCTAATATGCATTGCAATCATATAGATTAGATCTCATTTCCATGCATTCAAATCTCTCATTTCATGGTGTATTTGCAATAGGCACAACTAGGTCAATCTGAGGGCCTTCATTTTACATTTTTACACATCCATGACTAGAGAGCTATGGATCGATATTTGAGGCCTCATTCTTGACCAACCTTGAATGGAATGATTCATAGAAGTCTGACAACATTTATGCACACATTTTTGGCACCCACCGTGGGCCATGATGCTCCTGATTTTCCTCCATTTTATTCAAATCTTAGATTTTCTAATCTTTACATGGTTATTTTATTGAAGTTTTTCAAGCCTAACCCTTTTGCAGATTTGCTTGGAGATGAAAACCTAGATTTTCAATGATTTGATCATATCTCCCAAATGGCTTGGATTTTTGGTCTGAAATTTTTTTTGTAGGTTGGTGACATATCAGAGAAGCTTTAGTAAAAAATTTATATTTTTTGGAGGTAATTTGTATTTATTATATTTTTACATTTCTAGAAAGGTCTTGAAATTCTACAGGCGGTCCATTCATTGTGCTTTTGATTTAAAGGTCATATCATAGCTCATTTGGTCAACTTATAAAAACTAGTCTATTTTGGGAAAGTGGCTCTCTAGGGCACAAATGAAAAGATTTTTTTAAAATTCTGACATTTTTGGAAAACTCTCTATTTTTTGATAGAGGTCTCTTTTCTGCATTTTGGGTTTAGAGTCCGAATTCATGTGGTATAAGTCAAATCTTGTTGACAAGGTCAAAAAACCAAAATTAAAAAAAGGGTATTTGATGATTAGCGTACACTTATTTTTCACATGGTTCAATGCATGATGTAAGTTGTCATTTGGATTATTTGCTGGTTATCATTGCTCCTAACAATTGAATTTCATATCTAACCATTTTAGGGTGCATACACTATCTACTGGGAAAGAAGATTGCAAGCATCATAAGAAAATATGATGATGAAAAGGAGCAATGGGATTTGATAATGAATAAATTGAAAGGGAAGGCAATGCATGTCACTTTTACTCTCTCTCAAAGGAACATAATAATATCGATATCATCCTCACAAGCACCCATAAATGTCTCAAATTGATGGACAATTTGGACATCAAGAAGAACATGGTCATAAAGAGGGTCACAATTCTGAGAGAAGAGTTTTCCAGGAATAGATATGATATGTGTAAGGAAACTTAGGTGCGGAAACAGTTTCCTACGCTAATCTCTATAGGAAAGTATTGTGCAAATTCTTTTAAATCCTTACAATTACAGATTTGTTAACTACTTTAACAAAGATATTGCAACCACATACCATGCATACA
>MU224692.1:2570860-2588099 GCA_018584345.1 Thuja plicata
TCCCAAGGGGTTGGTTGAATTAGAAGGCATGTTCAGCATTAATGACAACTATATGACTCAGAAGTCCAATGCCAGAGTGGAAGACTTAGAGGAAATTAATTTGGGATCTGAAACATCTCCCCAATTATTTTACATTGGAAAAAAATTGGATAGCAATGTGAGACAAAATTTTATAAAGTTGCTGAAAAGGTACAAACATGTTTTTTCCTGGTCCTATGATGATTTGAAAGCGTATAAAGAAGATTTATTTCAACATGATGTCCCTTTAAAAGAAGGCACTAAACCATTCAGACAAAAACAAAGGCCAATCAATCCATTATTGGCTACCAAGATGCAGACAGAACTGATGAAGCTAAGGGATGCAGGCATAATCAAGCCTATTAGACATTCATCTTTGGTCTCTAACTTAGTCCCTGTAAGAAAGAAAGATGGGGAGATAAGGTTGTGTTGATTTCAGAAATTTAAATGTAGCCTCATTGAAAGATAATTACAGACTACCTAACATGGAGGCTATGTTGCATAAAGTCACTGGATGTGATTTGTTATCTATGATGGATGGATTCTCAGGGTATAATTAGGTGTTGGTTAAATAATCTGATCAATTCAAAATAGTATTTACTACCCCTTGGGGCACCTATGTATATGTTTGTATGCCATTTGGGCTAAAAAATGCTGGTGAAACTTTTCAAAGAGCTATGGATGTGGCCTTCAAAGACCTCATAGATGTTTTGATGGTGGTGTACCAAGATAATTTAATAGCTTTCTCAAAGAGAGTAGAGGATCATTGCAATCAGTTGGAAAAGGTCATGGTAAAAGCACTAGAATATGGGGTGTCTCTAAACCCAAAAAAGTATCACTTTGTTGTTACTAAGGGGAAACTTTTGGGACACATAGTGTCAAAGGAGGGGGTGAGGATAGATTCTGAAAGGGTTGAAGAAATCCAAAAGGTAATTGCTCCCAAGAACTTAAAATTTATACAATCATTTCTAGGGCAAATTAACTTTGTTAGGAGATTTATTGTCAATTTTGCAAAACTCGTTAAACCTATTGTCAAATTGCTAAAGAAAAATGTGAAGTTTGAATGGGGCCAAGAAGCTCAGTTAGCCTTTGAAAGGATAAAAAAAGCTATTCAAGAAGCACAAGTCCTTGTATCCCTTACTTACACTAAGCCCTTTTCTTTGTTTACTTTTGCCTCATTTCATACTATTGTAGCAGTCTTATTGCAGAAGGATAGTGAAGGATTTGAGCACCCCATTGCATTTTTTTGTAAGTCATTACAATCAACTAAATTAAATTATCAGATGATGGAAAAACAAGCTTATGCTTTGGTGAAGGCAGTCAAGGCTTTCAGGCCTTATTTGGTGTGTGCAAAAGTAAAATCATGTGTCCCTCATGCTATTGTCAAAGATATTTTTGTTCAAAATGAAGTGACAGGAAAAGGATGTAAATGGATAAACAAAGTCCAAGATTTTGATATAGAAATCTATATCACTAAGTTGGTGAGGGGATTAGGGTTGGCTAAGTTGATGATAGAAGAAAATTTGGATTTGGTCCAAGTAAACAGTGTTGGTGTAAAAGAAAACTACTTGACAAGTATTGAGATGCAACCCTGGTATACCAATATTGTTTATTTTATGAAAAATGCTAAATATCCAAATAACTTGAATGATAACCAAAGGAGGAGTTTGAAGTTGCAATCACAAAATTATGTTTTGTTGAAGGGTGATTTGTTCTAGAAAAACAGAGATGGAATCTTATTATTATGTCTTGACAAAGGTCAGTTAGAATAGGTATTGAAAGAAATGCATGTTGGAATGTGTGGAGGACATTATTCTGCTAGAACAAAAGCCCATAAAATTTTGAGGGCTAGATATTATTGGCCTTGCATTTTTCAAGATGCTCACACTTTTGTTAGGAAATGTGAGCCATGCCAGATATTTTCAAGCAAGATGAAATATTCGGGGGAATTGTTATTAAACTTAGTAGTAGCAAAGGCTCCCTTTGCTATGTGGGGAATGGACTTTATAGGAGAATTTAATGAAAAATCGAGTGGAGGCCATGGCTAGATTTTGCTAGCAACTGATTATTTCACAAAGTGGGTAGAAGAAATCCCAACCAAAAAGGCAAAAAGTACTGTGGTTATTGACTTTCTGATGGATAATGTAATTACAAGATTTGGTGTCCCCCTTAAATTGATAATGGACAATGCCATGTGCTTTAGGTCTGAAGAATTCACTAATTTTTGCTCTTATATGGGAATTTTTATGTCCTATTCATCCCCATACCACCCTCAAGCTAATGGTCAAGCAGAATCCAGTAATAAAAGTATTTTGCAAATCTTAAAAAAGGCCTTAGAGGGAAATAAGAGAGCTTGGCATGTTAAACTGAAACTTGCTCTTTGGGCTAATAGGATTATTGTCAAGAAGGCCACTAGAAAGTCTCCTTTTGAATTTTGGTTTATGGTGTTCAGTCAAGAATGCCTATCAACATTTTGGTCCCAATTTACAAATTTATCCAAGATGAAGAAATAGAAATTTCTAAACCCATGGAAGAAAGGATGGTTCAGTTGATAGAATTGGATGAAATAAGGAGAGAAAGCCAAAGAGAAAATGTCAAACTACAGCAAAAAATGAAATACCTTTTTGACAGAAGGATAGATGAGAGAAAGTTTCTTCCTAGTGATTTTGTGTTGCAGTGGAATATTAGGGTTGAAGGGAAAGGAAAACACAAAAAATTTGAATCACTATGGATAGGGCCTTTTATTGTATCTCAGATCTTTGGAAAAGATTCTTATTTCCTCAAGAGTCTAGATGATGAAGAACAGGAATTGCTAGTGCATGGACAATTCTTGAAAAATCTCTTTAATTAACTTTTCTTCTCCATGCATAGTAGTATGTAGTATATGTATAGGTGTGTTTCCTTCCTGTTGTGTGTTTTTTTTTAGTTTTAGGTTACTCTAGTTTGTGGTCTGCTTCCCTAGAGATCTGTGGCTCTTGTTATAACCTGGTGTTTAAACATCCTCAAAGAGAGCCACTATTGGTGCTATTTCCTATTTAAATTGTGCCTTGTAATTTTCCTAGGATCCCTTGTCATTGGTAGTGTCCAAGGCTTTGAAAGTGAGATTAAAATTGTTTTTATGCCTCTGCAAAGTTTTCTCAAACCCTTAACCTAGTTGAAAATGGTGGAAAATGACTAAAAAACCCTGTTTTGGCCGATTCTATTTTCATGTTACTTTTAGGTCACTTAAGTCACCTTAAGTCATGTGTTCATGTTAAATGGGTTTCCTTTTGAAAAAAGACTATGTTATCCTAACCTCTTTATTAATTCCTAAGTCTCGCCATGAAAAATCCTTTTTATGTCATTACCTTATGCAGTGAGCAAGTCACTTTTGATCTAACAATCGGCTTAATGGCTTATACCCAAGATGCATGAAATATAATGAGCAAGTGATTAAGCGGTGGTGACACATGTCTTTGGTGGGGCCGAATAGTCATAAACGTTCTCAGTTAAATTGTGGGAAAGTATGAAAGAATCGGACGGCCCACTTAATGGCTTAAAGGAAAAGTGCATGGTATCTAACGGGCAAGCGATTAAGTGGAGGTGACACCTGTCCAGGAAAGAATGTGGGTCTAGTCATAGACAACATAAAGAATATTAAAACCTGAAAAGATCTGACGGTCGGCTTAATGGCTTATGCCCAAGATGCACGACATCTATCAGGCAAGCAATTAAGTAGTGATGACATCTGGCAGTTGGTGGACCTAGACATTCAAAGGTGGCAAGAGCTTAAAATTTAGTTAAGTTGTTTCATATTCGACAGCTTGCTTAATCACTTAAAGGGAAAGTGCTCGACATCTAGTGAGTAAGCGATTAAGCGGTGGCAACACGTGTCCTCAGTGGATAATTGTTTTTGAGAAAATAAGATAGCTGTCAAATGAAGAGATTAATGTCCAGAATCAATGACTCAAATTCAAAGTTGATAAAATAAGTTGTAGAGAGCCATTAACCCATGAAATTGAAGCCAGTGAATTAATTGTAGAACATGTGGCAACTCTAGTCGAATTCAATTTGAAAGATTGATTTGATTGAGGCCATAGAATTGATTAAGTTGACTTGCAGTCACAATGATTCATCAAAATCATTCGAGCAAAGATGGGATTGTAGAGAAAAGTGGTTCACATGAATTCTATGTAGAATGGGTAAGCTTACTGGTTCACTAGCATTCAAATTGTGGTGGAATTTATAGTTCATAAAGGTTTTAGAGCTTTGTTTCAGAATCTGAGTCTAGTATCAAAAGAAAAAACCTTAGAAAGGCCCCTAGAATTGAGGTTTCTGGAGAGATTGATTACCAAAAATGGAACGTTAGGGAAGATTTGTTACGGCAATTGCCACTGTCCTCAGGAGATGCCACCCAAATTAAAAAGGTAGTTCCACCACATCCCCGCTTCAAAATTGGAGAAGGGTTATATGACTCCAGTAGATGGGAGAAAGATGCTAACACTAGTTTTGATGGCCTCACTTTGTTCAAGGTGGCCTATAGCAAGAGGAATGCCCCTACCCCAGACTGTAATATTTGTGAGTTAGATGTGGGAAAACTAATAGCACCTAGTGTGTTCATGGACACTGATTTGTTCACTTTAATTGCAAGCACTTATGATAAGGTGGCTAGGGTTGTTAGGGATACCAAGGAAAATATACTATTGACTGTATCAGCTGATGAAATTAGAAGGAATTCAAGCTGACTGACACCTCTCAGCATATGGATGAAATCGATTTTGAATACTTTAAAGAGGTATACCATAATCAGAAGGACTATTATAGGGGTGAAGCATTGAAGGGGTGTGTCAATAAAATAGGTAACTTGGTTGTAGTAGGGCCTAAGACCCCAGAACCTTTTAAGTTGGATCTTTTCAATGGCAAATCCAAATAGATGTACAGTGATCTGTGCAATGTTTTGGGGATAGATGAAGATGTGGCAATGCTTGTCCATATAATGCTAATGGTTGTTCAAATTTTGCATCCCCACGTGTCAGTAGTATTTGATTTTACATCTTATATTGCTCAGGAGATGCATGAGGGTCTGTCAGGAATTCAAGATGGCAACATACAGAAACCAATGGGTTGGTATTCCCTCATGATGCATATGTTCTTGTTCAACAATGCAGACTTCTTTGAGGAAGAAATGGAACTGGATAAATTCCAAGATGGTAAAGAATTGCCTATTCTGATGTGGAGTGCAGATTTATCACGGGACATGAAGAATGCTAGTTATGTGTATTTTGATAAGGTTTTTGCAACTAGACTCAAGTCACTACTGAGTAACTAGAATGCTAGGGTCCATAATGAAATGATGAGGCTTTTAAGACCTATGGAATATGCCCTAGAGCTAAAAATTGCTCACAATTGGGGAGATCTAATTTTATACCCCTTTTCTACAGTAATTAGGGTTTATGGATTCAGAGGGACACCTTATGTGCTTCCCTACAGAGTCCCACTCAAGATTGGAGTAGCAAAAATTATAAGGCAATTGGGTGGGCTACAAGAAGAAGCCTTGACTGGAAAGATGAAGGGAAATATCTTTGATACCCTCACTAGAGCCCATCACTTCATCATAACCAAACGTGGGTGGACACAGTTTGACAAGTATTTTGAACCTTATCATTTGGCTACGTGTGTGTCCAAATGTGCAGATAATGAAGATTTTATCATGGGTATGTTCAGGAAGAGGACTAAATGCTTGATATTAGATCATCAGTTTAACTACCCTGAGGATATCATCAGAAATATTTTTGACCTTAGTGTTCCAGAAATCAGGAAGGAGAAATGGATGGCATACAAGAAGTCTTTGGACTTTGTACAAAATTTTGATAAGACTTATGATCCTTTAAAGGAATTTTTCCCATGGTCTTACAAAATTGACTCCTTAATGAATATTTTTGAGGGAATCATGCAAACCCTAAATGAGAAGAGGCAAAAAGTAGTTGAAAATGAGCCAGAAAGGGCTCTTCTTGTCCTGAATAAATTTCCACAGGGTAGAACAGTCCCACCAAGGGATTATGTAGTGTATAAAAGGAGAGGATATACTACTATTGCTCCTAAAGTTGACAAACCTCTTCAGCACAAAAGGAAAGAGACCAGCAGATATTGATGTTCAAGAGGTTCCCTCTCCCAAAAGACAAAGGATTGAAATAAAAGAATAGGAGAGTGAATTATACTCTCCTTCCCAATCCCCCATGCAATATGATGATCAAGCCATCGCTGAGCAATTGGTCAAATTGAGGAATGCCGGTGAAGTGGTTGTTACTACTTAGGAGCTACAAGAAGGGATGCGAGAGGCCCCTAAGCATATAGAAACTGACCTCAGAGTAGCAGAGTTTGTTGGCAGGGAGTTGGATCCTATAACCAAACAGGCCAGTGATGAATTCTTGTTTGATGACAATTTCATTAAAACCAGTGCATTCATTCAATTTCTATGGAGATGCCACATTGATGAATTCAATCACAAGTGCCAAAAGCTACAAGAAGCCCAACCCAACTCTACCAAGGAAGATGTAGAGAAGGGGGTTAAGAAGGAGATGATATCAAATTTTTATAATATCACCCCTGAAGAGGGTAGACAAATGATTTAAAAGCACGGAGTTCTCATATTACCTCAATGGGATCTAGCAGATGCAGTGGTCTTTGATGCCGTTAGAAAGCAATCTAAACCTATGAGCACTGTTGGGACATCAATTGGTGCCCAGTTTAGTGAAGATCATGCAGCTCTAGCCATTTGGTCATTAAAGAAAAAGGACAAGAGGAGATTAAAGGAAGATAATGAGGTTGAAGATCCAGGAAGTCTAATTGTGAAGAGGGTTGCTGACACTTTAGGTACTGAAGCTGCAAACCTTGTTGTTCAAATAGCTAATTTAAGCATGAAGGTAGCTGACAGAGAAAAGGAGGCCTATGCCAGCTTAAATGAGAAATATGAGTTTTTACTTAAATCTTATAATGAGGAAAAGGTCAAATCTTTGATGAAAGATAACGGAATAGCAGAGCTGGAGGGTAAACAAAAGATTCAATTTATGCCCAAAGGGGTTATTTCTTAGGAAGATCACCAACCCTCCTCCTCTAGTCCATTTGTGACATATCCCCCATCCCCTGCACCTTTAAGTCCCACTACCCAAGAAGCCATTGATGCCAAAAGAGCAGAATTAGAGGATGAGAAGAACAGATTGATCAGTGAGAGATCAAGGCTAGAAGAAGAGGGTAAAAGGGATCTTGAAGATTCTCCTACATAAAAAGAGGCTGAGGAGTTGGTGAAACAAAAATGTTCTGATCAAATATTTTCCAACCTCAAAAGGTGTGCCAATGAGGTCAACCTTTCTAACCTCTATCTACTGGGAAAGAAGATTGCAGGCATCATAAGAAAATATGATGATGAAAAGTAGCAATGGGATTTGATAATGAATAACTGGAAAGGGAAGGAAACTCATGTCAAATCCTTTTACTCTCTCTCAAAGGAATAGAATAATATTGATATCATCATCACAAGCACCCATAAATGTCTCAAATTGATGGTCAATTTGGACATCAAGAAGAACATGGTCATAAAGAGGGTCACAATTCTGAGAGAAGAGTTTTCTAGGAATAGATATGATATGTTTCCCAATATGTTCAAAGAAGATGGGAGCATAAAGAATGAAGCCTTATGGCTAAGACAATTGAATGAAGCACTAACTAGCAGGACAAAAAGTATTGTTACATTGGGAAATACTGGCTGGTGTGTGTGTGTAAATGGGTACCTGTCAAAATCAACACAAACACTCAATAGATCATTATATCAGCTCAAAAGGGTTAGAAAAGCATGTAAAACCCACTAAAACTGACCTATTGCCTGCTAACTAGGAGGAGTGTGATTAACAACATATTAGCCCTAAGAATATTCTATAAATCAGTGACGAATACAACCTAGCATGAAGGATTTTTACTTAAAAACAAGCTAAAAGATGAAAAAGAATTTATTTTAACTCTAAAAGATGAAATGAGAACAATGAACAAATATGAAATGAAAGACGAAATGTGATTCTAGGATTAATCTAGCAACATAACAATGTATTTTCAATCTTAGGTGAAGGCTTATTTGCTCTCAAAATAGACTTTTATTTATAGAAGAATGGGAGAGAGAGAGAGAGAGGAGGACAAGGTTCATTTACGAATCAGGAGGCCCAATAAAGGAACATGTAAGATGGGTTAGGTTGGGGTTTGAGGGAATATTAATAAATGAAATAAACTTATTTAATTCATTTGGAAACATAGGAATTAATTATTTAAACAATGAAATTGCTTTTTAATAATTAGAGGACTATAGCCATTTTAATTAAATTAAATAGGCTAGGGGAATGGGTTAATTGCAAGTGGGTATTTGATTTCGGGATTTATTTAATTCCTTTATAATTAAATACTATAGCCATGTTTGATTTTGATTTGATTTGATTGGTCAAAATTAATTTGAATTGTATGGCTATAATAGTTAATATAAATCAGTGATAAAAATCACCTAGGATATTAAATTGATTAAAAGAATTATGCCAAGCAGTAACAGGGTCGTTTGGACATAAATCGAGGGTATGATCATACTTAAGGAAAATAGGGTCTATAGTTAGAACAGACCAAATTCAGGTGGTTACAGCTGGTTTGTGTTAACTATTTATATTTTGAACAAAGCCAAGGCATTTTTTGAATCCTGGGAGGCAAAAGTTGAGAAAGTTAACAATGACTGGGAAGAGTTCAATAGCCAGAGATATGAGGTCCTTATTTTTAGTTGGCCGAGTGATGAGGTATTCACCACATGGGTTAGCAAGTATGGTATAGTCACCCCAGTAGCATGAGATAGTAAACATAAAGGGGACATCTAACACCAAAGAGGTTGAGAAATTTGAACAAATCAGATTTTGGGGCCTCTGCATCAGCAAGAGAAAAAATTACAGATGAAAGGGACCCAACCACCTTAGAGCAACTTCAAGAATTCAATCGGTCATAGGACAAAAGATTATATGGCAAATAACAAAGATTTGTTACCCCCATCTACCTGATGTTTTGTCTCATTGGAAAACTATATTTTATACTTTAGCCAAGTCATCCATAGCTTGTTGCATCCTTATTTTCCAAAAGGATTCCAAGATGACTGTGGTTGTCTATAAGTATCAATTTCTAATATTGTAATAAGGATGGTAAAAATAAGACTACGAAGCAGATTAATAAATTGTGTCTAAATGTCAATTTTTGAGTCTTTGAATGTACTGATATCGAATTTACATTGATAAAATAAAATGGAATCTCCATTTTGATATCAATGATGCCTTCTTGTATTTTCTATTAATTCTTGTATGTTCAATTTTTAAGGCATTTTGAGTATATTGGTTATAAAGTAGCCATATTCTTGTTTGTAAGTTGCTTTCAAGGAGAGTTTTAAATCTTGCAGATAATATGTAGAGGGTTCGGGTTTATGCAGGAATTTGATACAGGGGTGTGAGAATGAGAGGATAGTTTGTAAGGAATTCTATCCGAGTTTCATTTGTATTTCCATTGGTTATCTTTAATATACGTATGCTCTATTTTGACTCTATCACCCATGATTAGGCACTGGTCAAAATGTTGACAAGTGGTTGTTATCATCAACACAAACATAATCAATCTTTATATTTCTGTTATTTTAAGTAAATGTCTAGCTAATTGTATTTGGTACAATTCATCTTAGTGATTCCTTAAAGAGTGAATCAATAGGTTAGCCTTCCTAAGCCTAATGGCATAAAAATAAGAAGGATCACCAATCTTTAATCCACTGTTAAAAAAACTTTTGAAAGATAATATTCTATCAAAGATGCACCCGTATGGGTATGTGGAGCCCAAAGTGTAGAAATATTTTTCATCCTTGTTAATTAGCCTTTTCCCTGTGAGAATCTAACTTGGGTACAAGAGAGTCTGGCATTTATTTTTGTTATAATCGATTTTACAAGAAAAAGAGATAATAAACCCCTTCCTCCAGATTGCCGCTTGCACAGGGTGATGTGGATTCTCTATGGATAATGAAGAAAAAGGCACAAGCTATGGATGGGTGGGTTGTCGAGAAAGTAACCACCATGAGACAATTTTTGGTGGCGTCCCTCCTAGACCTTTATCGGGTCGATGTTCTTCTCAACCAGGAAAAGGGATCCACTATTATATGGGAGCAAGATCTAGCCAAGTATGAAAAATGGAAGGCTGGGATGGAAGAAATCCGTAACATAGGTGAAGAAGTCACCACAGAGTCTAGAATTTTGGGAGACAAATCATATGATTCCCTCTAGGCCCAGTAATAAAAACTTGTTCTGAGGGGTGAGGTATGCAAGGAATTGGTTAGGGACTTGAAAGATAAAGTGATAGCTACCCAATACCCTTGGGTATGTTTAAAGCATTCATGGTTGGAGTATCACAAGGAAATCCCTTCACCACTGGGATGTGTACCCCAGAGGACTATGTCCTTAGCAAGTTTGATGAGCGGATGGAGTCTCTGTATCCGCTTGCCAGAGATTTTGACCAGGGCAGGCTATCCAAATTATCCAAGACCATGATCCGATCATATGATGCCATCAAAATGGTACATGAACTTTGGAGTGGGGCTAAAGATGTTCAAGAGGTATTGGAGGCTGTTCAAAGTAAGTGGGATAGCATCAAAGATATAGATGAAGAAAGCATAGGCCAAGTACTGGAAGCTTGGGAAAAATCATAAGGAACAATAAAATTCTTTAGATTTTGGAGAATCCCGCCAACCCCATATTGGTTGTATGTATTCATTCTTTTGTAACGCAAGTTCCTAGATCCCAGAATACTAGATCCCACATTTTTGTATTCTTTAAGTGACCCATGTCCCGGTTCCCAAGGCCGATTGGTCACTTTCAAGGTAGTTAATAAAGGTTGTCAGAAGGTAGGTAACCGCAACAAGGCATGTCAGATTGACAAGAGGTTTTCTGATAGATGGTCTTCCCAAGGTGTCGCTTCAATGTTACACCTGGCACATTAAAGATAGGGCATCTCTTTCCCATTTATGAGGCATGTAGCCTCGATCCCCAGGGGATCATATTTCTTCTCTCTCTTCCTGGCTCTCTTCTCAAGGCTGATTCTTCCACTCTACTTTTCTTGTCTTATTCTTCTGACATGTCAAACCTTCTCCATCTTGAGGTCTTTTGTAGCATGGTGCAGGTAGTACCGGCCACCAAAAAATAATATTATATTGTAAAGTGTAAAATAAGTTAGGTTTAGGTTTAGGTCAAGTGATGTGTATAAATAATAGGTCTAACCTCATTCCAAGGGTCAGTGAAATTGATGATTTTGTAGTCCATAATCAATAGCAATTTGGTTTTCTCACTTCTTAGTTGCAGAGCTCAATGCTCCATAGTTTCTAAGCTTTTAGTAGTTAAATGCTCCCCTTGAGCCACCATTGTATCACGCACCAGTGCCTACTAGAAAAGATGTTAATGAAGAAGGAAGAGTTCTCTCAATGATGTTGTTAGCATTTTTTCTTTTGGGTTATTGGTATTTTATGCTTTGTGTTCTTCATGTCCTTTGCTCTAGTACTTAAAGTAGATTAATGACCTCCTTTCCTTTGCTGCTGATAAAATATGACTTGATGGTTGCATATTTCTTCGGTATTTAGTGTAGTGTGCTAGATCATTGTTGATGTTTTGAATGTTCAATATAACTATAGGTAGATGAAATCTTTTTAAATCTACAGTATCTTTTGAAGTTTATTTGTAAAATGAATGTGCACTTGCAGGAAACCCCACTCACTTGAATCCCCAAAAATAATGAGTTAAGATAACCAGCTATCCCCCTCAAACAAAATAGTCACATCTCCTAACTGAGCCCCGCACTGTCAAGACCTGACTCTCACATGCTTGGAGGCCCAGAGAATTTCATTTTCCGGAACAACCTTTACAGGTGAAGTTGGCCGGTACCCCATTACCCGGTGAAAACTTAGCTCTATTGGTGGACCTAGTCAAAAAGTCCCGTCAATAGGTGTGAAGCCAATAAGTGTAGTACAGGCTCTCTTATCACATGTGTATAGGGCTAGTTTAAATTTTTTTTATCTCTCTACATGGCATTCATTATATACCCTTTCGACACTACACAAACTCATACATTTTTCTTAGGTCACATTCTAGTTTTACATGGCTCGAACGCTCTTCCTAAGTCATGTGTTTTTTTTGGACTCATAGTTTTTCCATTTTTCTCTCTTCTAGGATGGAGTATCATCCCCTTAAATAGTAGATTCAGATCCCAAGTCACTAGTGGGAGTGCCCTGTCCCTAATGACTACCTTTAGTGCCACATACAGTTGGCTTTCAAAGACCTACCTGAAGCTATTTTGGATGCAGTTCACACAGTTATCGGTGAAGATGTCTTGTTCCCCCCCTCATCCCACAGCATCCTACACTCTCAAGTGCTCTCTATTTTTTTGTCTAATTTCTATGACCTCACACAGGATTATATTCCATTCATGGAAATGACTATGAGCGTGGTAAATCCTCACTTTGGGTCAGTCAGAAGCATCCACAAGGTAGTTTTGGACTATAATCTTAGATATTCACAAGCTTGGGTGGGGGGGCTTATTTCCACCAAATCAACTGGATAGGGACCTGGAATTTGTGAAGCTCTACAACTCATTCAAACTAGACATTACAGCTAGGGATTCTATAACTTTTAGGAGGAGCACGGGCCCTCTGGTGGAATTTATCCCCACCACCATCATGGTCGACATGTATAGTCTTTTCGACAGCATGGTGGCAATTCTTGCTTTCACGAGTGACAAGGGTTTGACAATTCCTAATGTTCAGGCTCACTCAGCCTCAACAACTTTGCCTTCATCTTCAAAATTAGTGTATTCCAGTCACCTCTTCAAGTGTCCATGCCACTGCCATGGCAAGTTAAACCTAGGGGCTGAATATATGTAGGTTGGTTTTTTTAGCAGATGTCGCATTAGTACAATTTTTTGCCTATTTTCATAGTGGTAATACGACAGATAATCAACTCCTTTTTGGGTTATATAGGCTCAACTTCTAAGGGTTTTCTTTTAGAATATTTTAGATACATGTTCCCATTCTATATGTCATGTAACATAGGTGCTTCTGAAGGGATTTTAGAGCAGCATAGGCTCAATGGTAGGGGTTTTTTGGGGTTTTTCGTCTGATTCTCATTTTGTAATCTCAGATATAGAGGATATGGATATGTCATGATATGGTCATATATTAGGCTTATTTATATTTGTATCTAGCTAGGTCTGAAATAGTTTTAATAATAAAATATAATGGCTTGTCATTTTTTGTCAAAAAAACAAAACAATATTGAGCATTTAGTTACTTCCTTGAAAGAAAGAACATAAACCATTAAGTTAGATCCACATTAAGAAAACAATGAGCACAAACATAGTTTATATTGGAATTCATGTAAAAATTGAATTATAATGTTGAGACAAAAGTTTGGTTTTGAGTTCCTTCTGAATCATATTGCTATTAATATCAAAAACTCATTAAGAAATAATTTTTCAACTATAACCCATGGGAAATTATCGCTACTCTAGTATACTTGCCAGAAGACAACAATGTTCAAAATACTTAAAACATGATCCTTGTATTCCTTTTATAAAAGAAGGAATGCAAAAATATTTGCATCTTTTATAGTATTATATTAAAAAATATATACCGCTAACTAATCTCAAAGAGGTGAGAATTCCTATGAGATCTACTACTCCAAGTGTTCTATGGGAATAAAATATGTGATCTTTGCAACTCCCATAAAAGTTGTAACATCTTCTGGTATTTGTCTCACAAACTACATGTAGAACCTAAAAAAGGTAGATGGAGAAAAGAAAAGGGCACTAAACTCACCCTATCGCCTTCAAGCTGGTTAGCAGCTTTATTCCTTGCTATTTGGCACATCTATAGAATTAGTTGAGCGAGGAAAGATATCTATTTAGGTAATTGGCTAGCCACCTTGAAGTTTATTAATGGACCTATCATCACACAAACAACAAACTTCAAAAAAATCCAAAAAAAAATTTGTGGGATCCTCTTCATTTTTTATTTTTTTTTTCTTTCTATTATCCATTTTCCTTGTAAAATGTTCCAACTTTCCAACTTCCATCAAAATTGGCCAAACAAAACTCTTTAACTCTTCCACTTGTATCAAAACATCCCTCCACCTTGCATCTATTATTTCTTGGGCATGTGAGATGAATTAGGCATAGATGTTCTCAACTTAAAAATTTTATCAATGATACCATTAAGCTCATTAATATCACTTTCTTTGTCAACAACAATCATAATTTCCACACTTTGGAAAATCAAATCAAACTCTTCATGTGACTTGTCTAAACTCTTTAAGTTCTTACTCTTATCTAATATCAAGAACAAGTGGGTGTCCAAGGTCCAAGAGTGATTGAACTTTGTTATTGGCCAACTATTATTTTCCCTCAAAGAATGCCAATAATGAATTAACAACACTGATTTTCCCATTAGTATTAATAATTATAGGAGGCATATCATCACTATAATCTATAGAAAATTTCATCTTTTCCATCAATACTGACTTAGTAGACCATCTGCTATACGATGGATTTAAAAAAAAAACTATAATTATAAAAAAATATCTTTAGTTTGAAATAAGGAAAAGTAATAATAAAAAAAAGTTTCCAAATTGACCTTCAATTTTTGCACTTTATGCTCGAGAACATGTATTAAGACATTAACACTCCTTTTTAACACATCTTTTTCTAAATCCTCAATCCTACTAGCATAATAATTTAATTGGTTTAAACTGTTCTGAAACACAATTTCCCCCTCTGTCCTAAAAATTATTCTTCACTTTGATCAACTTGTGATGGTGGTGGAAGTTGCAAGGTGTAATGTGACAATTTCTCCTTCAAACCTTCTTTTTCAATATATAATTCATCACACCTTTCAGACATTGCAATTACATCATTGTTCATTTATTTGAATCTTCTGATCTTTTCCATTACCACTACTTCATTCATCATTACAACATGATTCATTATGCTTGCAATCTCAACATTTTTTGTGTTCTACATATTATTTTTAATATGGTATTGCATGTTCCTTATTCTCCAATGTCAATCACATGTAGTTTTTTTATAGTTGGAGCTAATGCCCATATTGTTAGAGTTTGTGAGCTAGGATCAAATCTTTATCCTATCATGAATTTTCCCAAATTCAAACTCTGAAAATAACTTTATTATTCTATTTTTTTATTTATGATTTGATTAATAATAAATGAGGACTAAAGGGTACAAGCTATTAGTATTAGTATTCCACTATCCATGACCAATTTTATTGCTTCCTCTATTTTCAATTAAACCTCATTAGGATCAAAAAATTTCAAGGTGGAAAGTGTAACTTGTATATTTTATCTACCTTAAAGTTCATTGAGAGAATTCTGAAGGAGATTTTAGGCAATGCAAAAGTGATAGACTGAGCAGAGATGAGAAAAATCAAAAAAATATTTTCCAATTTTTCATATGTTTCAGAAAATTTTATTTTTAGAGGAATTCAAAGTTGAATTGGGGTCAAAATTTTTGTCTTTACCTTATCAAAATATTGGAAATATAGTGTCATAATCCACTAAAACTAGATCTCTTGCAGTACTTTCCAACTAGTTGTGTTATTCTAAATTTTGAGCAATGAACTTAAAGTTATGGCCCTGCAAAGTTTAGGTAGTAAAATGCTAAAATATCATATTTTTTACCAAGTCCATGAGATTATTTTCCTTAAAATGATTTACCTTTCAATTTCCACTCATGGTAGAAGGTGCCACATATAACTACCATGGATTTTATGAACATCTAAAGGAAGGAAAAATTCAAGAACTTCCATTAATATGACACATGTCTAGTGTGCATTTTAATGATTAAAGGGGTGGTGCGGTCCACATACTTCAAGGGAAAGTATCTCTTTTTATTTAGGGGAGAATCCCAAGGCATATTTGATCCAAAAATGGGATTGCCTCCATGCACAAAAAATGAGGAATTACTGTGAGGAGTAGAGAAGCATATCAAACAATTATAACAACCACCATGATGATTCTTCCACATGGCATAATGTCAGGGTTCCTTTTGGTTGTATTTTTAAGATCCGGTTCAAGGAATTCTTTCTATATAACGTTTGTAGGAACATTATATAGGAGATCTACTTTATTTGTTTAGTAGTTTTTTATTTAAAATAACACTTAGGAAATAGCTATTGTATCATTATTCGACCTTATCTTTGTATTTAGATAATGAATAGAGGAGACACATTGGACTATGCCTAGTTTTCTTTTACTCTATTTTTTCTCTAGTTTTGTGAATAAATTTAAGCTATGTGGCACTCTAGAGAGACATAGCTATCATTTATTATTTTGAGCTTCTATAATTTCTCTATAGATGCACAACTTATTGAACCATGTTTTGTACCATTTCAGTGTTTGTGATCTCGGGTTATAGTATGTAATTTTAGGTAGAAAGATTCTCATAGAATGGTTGTTTTAGTGGTATAATAGGAACATCTCCTGCAAGCCTTAATGATTGATTCTCAAAGGATGATATGAATATTCTACTCTATGTTTGTTTGAATTTATCATTATGTTCTCTTTCCAATAGTGAAGAGTTTGTGGTGTTCTATTCTCATATTTTGGAGTCATATGTTCTTGTTATTTTTGAAGGGAAATTCAAAGGGTTTACAAATCTTTGTTGCATCACCTTAGTTTTTGTGTTTAATATTTTTCACCCTTCCCATAAACACCACTATGAAGAGCTATCTTCTAAAATCACGGATCTTCTTTTACAGGGCATAATGTTTCCCACTCGTATGAAGATTAGTATCATCTCTCTTACCCATTTTCCTACAGCCTTTCTTTTATTTTTCAATTGTCAAAGCAATTTTTAATGCATCTTGAAACCAAGGATAGCTTTAAGAAACCACCCTCTAGAAAAATATATAAAATCCTAGCGAATCTTTCATTTAAAAAAAAAAATTAATTAATTCCTATTGGTGAATCTCTCAATTTTTTGGTAAAACAAATTATTTGTATTGGCGAATATTTGTTAATCACAAATTTTTTGTAGAAAATATTGGTGAATCTCAAGCAATAACCAAAATTTCATTAATGACCATGGAAAATAATTATATTTAAAGAAAAAAGAGTTCTTATAGAAAATTGTTAGGCTAACT
>MU224692.1:2598856-2623904 GCA_018584345.1 Thuja plicata
AAAGTCCATGTGCTTGCATCTGAACTTTTAAATGAATGCCATGATGATGATCCACTAATTGTCTGACAGTCAAGTCTATGTGGAATGTCATTTTATTTAATTAAAGAAAAATATCATTTAATTGTATAGTTCTCATTTGATGCTACAGATAATCTTGAATTGCACCAATCCACAATAGCATGTGCATCTTTAAATTTAGCCACATCCTCAAATTTTAATTTCTCTCTAGCCAACATTCTCTTCACACATGCACCAGCTCCATCATGTTCTCCTTTACCATGTCCAGCTTCAAAAAAACTCCACATAGGTGGTATATTGGTTTCCTTGTGAACCCTACTAAGCCAATAAAACATTCGAACATTCTTAAATTGGCCGGTACAATTATCAGACCATATGAGATGTTCTCATGTGGATTTCTCATTCTCTTAAATTAATATAAAATTTGTCAAAACAATGTTGAACAAACTCTAGCGAGTGCATCCGATTATCACTTAAATAGAAATGATAATCCCTGAGGATTCTTCTATCATCCTCTATACTATCATGTGCATGTCTATAAACAATATGAACAAACATAGACACTTGCATTGAATTGTAGTATTGGGCTTGAGTTTCCTCTTGTGGAGAAAGAGTATAATTTTCTGCAAAGTCGACCACTGATGGTATAGTACCAATTAGAAATGTATTTCTACATGTGTAGAATTGACCATCAAGCCATCTAGCATATTGAGAGTGTTTCATGTATTTTGGAACAATCTTACTCTTGAATTCTAAAATGAATTCATGTACACTAAGTTTTTCTGTGATTAATTCGCATCTCTTTCCGACTTTTCCATATTTTAGAGGATACTCAATATTCTTAAATCTTTTAACATCCACTAATTGTTGTCCAAAATCATTTTCACTAATTTCATGCATGAAATGTCCAATTAATGAAAAATTTCCACTTGTAGTGCATTTTCTAGAAATACATGAACTTAAGAAAAATATTTCCCCATTTGATCTTTCACAAAACAAACTTGCTACAAACACCTTGATTGTCTCAGGTGGTATATTAATGTCACAATTCTTCGTAATCTTGTTAGCATATAAAATACATCGTATATATCAAAAAAAATCATAGTGATAACGAAATTGAACGTGTGTTTTGCAACAACAAGATATTTGTTTCTTATTGATTTTCACATACCAGGCTTGCATTTTTCAAATGATCTTTGACTAAGAGTAATTTGCCCAGGTAACACAACCTCATCTAAAAATTTCTTATAAAATTCATTTTTTGTTGTGTCTAATAAGTGTTTTGGATGAGGATCACAAAATTTACACCCCACTATTAATTTCAAAACATCTCTCACATTAGATGAAACCCTTATATTATCATGCCAATACTTTTCAAGCAATGATTTGATTTCAGGACTCAATTTCATGTCAGATCGTGGGAGTCTACCCCTAAAACTCCAACATTGGTTAATTGGATCATTTTCAATAGTTGATCTTCTCCTTGCTACTCTTACCAATGTTTTAGGATGCATGTTTAAAATTCCACTAATCGTTTTAACCATTTTTTTATCTAAAGTGTTTTTATTGACTATATCAGTTGTTATGACTCATCATGCTGCATTGCTATCTTTTGATCGACTCATTTTTCCAATAGATTGAATGGAACTAGCAATAGTAGATATAGCATGTTTAACAGATGAATCTTTTGTATTTTTTTTCACTTTAATGCCTAGTATTTTCATTACTTTTCTCATTTTCCACATTCTCATCAATTGAATCACAAGCTGACATTGAAATGTTATTTTTTTCTGATAGAAAAGTTCTTTGTATATTTTATTAGAATACTTTGCTATCTGCCTCAAAGAAAGCTTACCAGAAAGACCATTCAAAATATTACTTTCAATATGTAAAAAGTATTTTTCATTTTCATTTAGGAAAGGAATTTCATTGCTCTTTGCATCAACATTAGGAATATTTTCATTTGCATCAACAGTAGGAGGATTTTCATTTGCATCAACAAAAGGATTTTCATTTTCAATGACATTAGGAGGATTTTCATTTGCATGAACATTATGAGGATTTTCATTTGCATCAACAAAATTATTTTGATTTTAAACAACATTAGGGATATTTTCATTTGCAACAACAAAAGGCTCTTCATTTTCAACAACAATAAGCGGATTTTAATTTATAAATTCTCTAAGTTGAAAAATTTGATTAGGCCTCATTGATTCAATTTCATCCCTAGAATATGCAATTAATAAGTTTCTATACATATTATCATCTATTATGATAGGTTGAGTATCATTCAATGTTGTAGTCAAAGACATACATGGAACATCACTACAAGGTGCATTCAATGACATGTTGGCATTCGCCTCTTTCATATTTGTATTTTCTACATCCATTGTTTCTCTCATGGTATCTTAAATGTTTGACTCTTCAATTGTTGTGGATCTAGATGCTTCATTGCTATTCATTTCATGCATCCTCATTCTTCTATCTCTTTGATGTTTAGCCTCTTTCTCTTTCTCCAATTGGATTTCCTCATCATTCATAACCCTCCTTTGTTTCTTCTTTTGACATTGTTTACATCTCATGATTAATAATTGAAATCAATCACAAGAGTGTTTTCAATAGTTTAAACTTGGAAAAAATTGTTCAATGTGATCCCAATGATTGATGCCTTCAAATGGAGAATATAATAGTCAATAAACAATACAAAAATTGTCCAAAACCTGCACATTCGATCGCTGTCGACCATACTTCGAGTAAAAGATTGCTGATGCAGTAAAAAGACACGGTAGATTTAAAAAAGGGTCAAATATGAGATGGGGTGACATTATGAAATGGGGTGACGTTTCAAAAACTAAAACATCACCCCATTTCATAACGTCAACCCATATCATTTAAAACCAATTTTCAATGGCTACAAAATGAGATGGGGTGATGTTATGAAATGGGTTGACATTTCATTTTTAAAACGTCACCCCGTGTTATAACATGACCCCGTGTTCTAAAATTTAGATTTTCCTTGCCAAAAGTGGTTCATTTTTAGCTTTGGGAAATGCTTGGTCAACCGACCCTTGGCTTTGGATCTGGTTTGACCTCAATGTTGAAGGCCATGTCCATATGCAGACACAAAACTCACTTTGGCCTCAAATTGGATTGGGTTTTTTGAGGAATTGTTTTACAAAAAAAAACCAAGCATAAATTAGACAATGAAGATTCATAATATGAAATTTTTTATTAAATTTGATTAATATTTATATTTTTCAATCATTTTGTACTAAAACAAGTCTATAGAAAAGAGAATACAAGATTTTTTGTAATTTTAATAACTTTTTTATTTTAAATTTTATTGAAAAATAAATTATATGACATCAAACTACACATAATTCTACACAGTTTAAAAAAAAAAATTTAAAAATCATATGTTTAGGGAAAATTATGCTTGCCGTACACACGAGGTTTTATAAACAACGATTGAGCCCAATATATAATTAATTAATTAAAAAATATTTAACATAAAAATATGGAAAAATATTCACATCAATCTTAAATGTGTTACTTACCATTTCCCAAAAGGGTTTAGATAAATAGTTTCATTTGAGTCTGATTTTGCTTGTCGTACACATGCATGGTATAGTCCTAAATGAGTGACTCTTAAAATGAGGGTTTTAGTAATCCCTATTGAAATTTGAAATTTATCATATGGGTATTTTAGAAAATAACATATTCAGAAAGTAGACTTCAAATCCTAAAATTTTATATCAGTGACCTTTTGGAATATTTCATGTCTAAGTGCCTCAAATCTTTAGGTCAAATAGGACAAATTTGAAAAAAGAGGAAAAACAGTTCCACTTTTTGGCCAAAAAGTGGACTCAACTTCTTGCTGGCACCCTGAGGGATAACCACACAGATAATATCTAAGGAAAAAGGATCATCAATGTTACATGTAGTCCCATTAAACTTGGATTGAGTTAATTTAGCAATTTGTTGTTGCAAACACGGAATGGTTTGAGAAAGAAAAATGATGGTTGAATTATTAGAGGAAATAGTAGGCATGGAGACATTAGATACACTAGGAGAAGTGTACGAAGCAACAAGAATACTCGAAGTAGTAGGAGGAACACTTGAAATAATTGTAGGAACATGATTGGAATATGTAAAAGGCACACTATGATACGAAGGCATAGAGGTAGGAAATTAAATAGGTGGAACACTCACATGAAGATATGGAATGGAGGCATTAGGAAGATTAACATTTATAGGATTAGAAACTTGCACAAATGTGGTCATAAGAGGTGGCACATAAGTAGGAATACTAGCAATAGGAATGGAGATAGGAAAAGAAGGCTCACCATTCATGGCATTCATAACATAATCTAATTCCTGGCCAACTTCGGCTAAAGCTTTAACATTAGAAACAAAAAGGTGAGAGATACTACGCAAGATATTAATATTATTTTCATCATTGTGTATAACTTTCCTTAAGGCTTCAAATGTAGAAATAGTATTAGGATTATGATTCTCTTGAATAAGCCAACTTTCCATATTTTCAAGGTCACTAGTGATATTTTGAACTTGGGAAGGAGGAACTCTTAAAGATTCATCTTTATCATGAGAATCATGAGAGGAGTTGTTCTTTCTGGAAGGATTAGGATCACGAGGGATCATGTTATCATCAAGGTTCCTAGGAAAGAAAGATGAATCATGATAAAAAGTACCCATGAGTCTACAAATTCTTATAACTAGGATACTATAGGTTGGACTCAAAGTAATAAAGCTCATACACAAAGGAAGGAAAATAAAAATGGAGATCACACAAAGGTTTTTCAAGTACCAAAATGGGATCTAACCACAACAAAGTATGAAAAATAAAGTTAAATCCAACTATTGTATAAAATATAAAGAAGACACAATGCATATACACAAAGAGATATTAAATTAACCACAAAAAAAGGAATACAAGGCATGTAAGGTATGGGTTCATAAAAATTTATATGGAGATATTTGTGTGTAGGGAGATCAAGATGTAGAGTCAAGATATGAATCTTCCCTACTCACATCTATACATATATATACCTAAAGAGAAGGGGACACAAAGGAAGAGATATCCCAATAAAATCCCCTAGATGGATACAAATTAGATTATTACAACCCACGTGATGTAGGGATGCCAATGCAAAACAAGGATCTAACCAAGTGTTAAGAAAGAATATGTTATTTCCTATCTGTCGGTTATAGTCAACTAGGAAGGTAAAAACAATCCTAAACTAATAAAATAGACAAGATATGAAATTTAAATGCTCAAATTAAAAAAATGAAATACACCAACTCACGTTTAAATTCTTGAAATATGTGTGCTCAAACCCAGATCTGCAGTTATACTCCCGAAACAGCTCATAAACCTGAATAGGACTAAATTTGGAACCAAAAACTTGAGATTTGCAAAACCCATAAATATTTTGAACTTGGGACTATGATGACCAAGAGGATTTATGGTGACATGTAGAAAATTTACCTAGTACTAAGCCGAGGTTGGCATCCACTAGTTCTGCAATTTTTTTTCAGAATCTAGATATGTGAAAGTAACATGTTTTTGATGGCTCCGAATCTAAATATGCAAGTCTGTATACCTCAATCTATAAGCGAAAATGGCTTTTTTGGGGGAGGTAGGGTATTTCCTTTCCCAAGCCCCAGTTTATGAATTAACCTTGTATGTAAAATGTATGTAAAAGAAAAGAAAATGTAAAAATTTACCTTGCTTTGTAGAAACCCTTGCAAAGGATCTGGATTGATAATCCATAAGGATGTAGAAGTGCTCAATGTTTTGAATCTTGTAGAATTTTAGGATATCTCATCACATGCAATATATTAATCATACCATGTCATGGATTCATGGATATAAATGTACTCATATGCCCAAATTAGGTATGCAAATGCAAATGAACCTCTTCCTTGATAGCCAACTCCACTACCTTCAAATAAGGAAGCTAGACCTTGAAACAAAAATGCATGATTATGGAAAGATGATGAAAATAACTCCAATGAACTCCTTCAAATATCATTAAAATCTCCTTAATTGCAAAAGATCTTTAAATCTTGAAGTCTTAAAAGGTTGCAAAAGATCTCCTTCAATGCTCCTAGGAAATACATATGAATTCTCTTGGAATGCTTGTAGAAAAATAATATGAAAAATATTGAAGTGATTCCATCCCAAAATGAAGTGGTTAGGAATCCTTTATACTAATTTCACGATCGAAATAAAAAAAGGGTTGAGTGCACAAAGTGGGAAAAGAAATTGGAAACCTGAGAAGGGCCCAAAATCTTGAGGTGCCTAAGCTTGGTGGAGGCCGACTTAGGCCTCACCCAAAGGTATAGGACAACCTTGGCCTACCCCTAAAGGGATATAAGGACTTTGGCCTACCCACTGATGGGTTAGTCCATCAGGGGATGGTTCGGGATCTCAAGGATAGAGAAAACAATAGCAAGAAAATGGTAGAAAATAGGGGCCCGATCTAGCATAAAAGCAAAGGTACATTCATGGATCCATAAAGGCATTTAAATTAGGTCTAAAGCATCCTACAAAGGAGGGCTAAACATGTCTCAACATGGGTTCTTCCATTTTAAAATGAGACAATGTTTAATATTGAGAACTGATTAGTATTTGAATTTTGTTAAGGTTCTTTTAATTCTGTTAGAGTAAGGATAACCATGCTTTAGGTATGTTGTACAATACATAATTGGGAAACTCTAGGATTATGATCCTTATATAAATCATTGTGGTTGGAATAGCATTTTTTAGTTACTTATGAGAGTTTTAATAGATAATTGGTTGCTTCTATAGTCAATAAGTGTTGTTGTGGAGGTTTAATTGAAATCCTACTTTGAGCCATATTACTAAATATAAATGCTAAGATTCTATTTAGCTTACTTATAAAAAAATCAAACTAATTATGTTTTGTGTTAATACAACTATAAACTAGTGTAGATTATTTATTCTAAATAAGAAATGAATGCACCTATTAAGAAAATGTTGTAGTTCCTTGTTATTCCTACGAAAGTATTCAAAGGATATAGGCCTTCATGGTGCTTTATAAGTTTTAATAATTTTAGAATATCCTAAGAATTAAATGCATGGTTCTATTAATTGAGCTATCTCTGATTGTTCAAGTGAGTGAAAAATGAGAACTTGAGATGTTTTTACTTTTAGGAAAGAATGTTGCTTAATATTATGTTGCATAATCATGATCTAGAATTATGATGTTATTGATGGTATTTGAAGTAAGTATTGCTTATTTCCACAATTCCATTACTCTTATTAGTTTTACTTGATTATCTTTTCTCTAGTTGGGTTGGGCATCTTTCATGTTAGGAAATATTCTAGGGAAGCATAATTGCTTCGTGTTATGGTGGAAATGCACACCTACAATAGTCCCGCCCAGATTTATTTTTGTGTAGCAGGTGTCTCGAGCTCCTGGAAGGAAGGTCTTCAAGTATAGAGCATTATGCTTTCCTTGAAATCAACCAGTGGTGTATTGTTATTTTATGTATATTAAGTTTTTTTATTCTATTTCTATCATCATACATTGATTATTTTGAAATTTTGGTTGAAATCTCTATAGTTATCATTACTAATGTACTTCAACGGATTGGTTGAACGCTCCTATTGGATGTTATTTTTTTGACAAGTTGGTCAAATTAGTTATTGATTTTGATGTATTATTTCATGGTGTAGACTTATACTATATTCAAAATGTTGGTCCACACTCTTCTTGTTTTTGGATCAGGTATTTTCTTTTTTTTTCAGGCAAAAGTGGGCGAACCACTATAATATATTAATAAAAACTTATTCAAAAAGCTCAACTGGGAAAGAATCGGGAAGAAAACCTAGCATCATCACTTTAATATATACAATAATTTGAGAATATTCACTAACGACCAAGATTGAGATCACACCATTCATACAATTAGGAGTATAAACTAGCTCCTCCAACCACCTTACTATAACACATATTAAGTTGAAGGGGCATCCAAAATATCAAAATTTCAAAATGAGCTCAAATCACTCCAGTTTTCAGTCCTCCATGATGTCATCACCTCGAACCCCACTACACACCATTGTGTCTACTGCTAGTCTATCTTCATGCCACACTACATCAAAATCATCCTAGTCTCGGGGATGCCTGAGAAGTAGCATAGTCGCGGCCCCATCATGGACACTTGTAGATGCCATCACCGAACCCCAACCTACACACTTGCCCTCTTGATTACCTGAACCCACCAATTCTGCAGCCTTCAATTGAGAAGAAATCAGAGACTGCCAACCACTCCACTCGGCCACCATATCATTCAGTCCCAGCAGTGAAGGCGCCTTTTGCAAACCCTAACATTGAGGACTATTTGAAAACCTAAGCAAATCCAATAATGCAAATCCCATTTTTCTCACTCTATCCTCCAGCTGATAAGTAAGTGTCCAAGCAGTAAGTTGAAGCACATTTTTCATGTGTGAAGAGCTACGCTTGTCCACTTCTTTTCTCATTGCCTCAAAGGTCACTAAGACTTCATGTTTTTGGAGCAACTAGGCATGCAAAAACAATCATCCCACTAATTCCATTCCACACCAAAGATCATAATATTGCATAGCTACATTAAGCTTGTTATCCGCAATTAACCCTGGCCGAATTACGTTGGTTTCTAGAGGCTGAAGGAGTAGTGGAGACTGCATGATGTCCATGGCATTGGAAAGGAAGATGGACACTAAATTTGAAGGATAGAAGAATTGTATTGCAGCAGTGCCCAAATGTTCTTCCCCAATAACTTGTTTGATAGCCCGCCTAACTATGGGAGAGTGAATGATAAACATGGTATCAAGAATAGAATCCACCACTGGAATCGGAAGCACAATTTCCTTAGCACTTGGTAGTATCCAAATGCGATAATTCTTTGGCAAGATCCCACTGTGTTGCTTATGGAAAGAATCGCATGAAACAACAACATCTAAATTCATCGACATTCTCTAACCTTGCTGAAGAAATGTGATACAATCCTAATATGTAAGCCACAAATGTATCCTTAATGACTATTAATACTGAAATTTTTTGGAAATCCCACTCTGTACTTACCCAAGTTGTGAATTCATTATTCTTTTGCGCTCGCACCTGGGAGGCCATGTGAATAGTGCTAATTGACTGAACTGAATATTGTCAGCATTATGTACTTCAAATCCCTCACAATATATGATAGAATATTACACTCATGTTGATGACATTAGCTCTTACATAGGATCGTAAATCGCCAAGTTCGCATACCAAAAACCATCTTGTCCAAGTCATTGTGTTGGTTAATGATGACAGTAGTCCTTTTCAACTTGAATTAATCTTTTAAGCTCTCCATCATCATCGATCAAAGCCGATGGATTCAATGATACAATGTCTAACCCATCACATCCCAAATTAGATAAATAGTCTGCAACCTGATTACCTTCCCTCAATGTATGTGATATGAAAACATCCTAACATTCATCTAAAATTCTCCAAATTTGGAATAAAATATATTTTAATTTCCAAGAATGTACCTTTTTATGAATACAGGCATTTGTAATAACAGATGAATCACCTTCTATGTGCAACGAACAAAAATTAGGTCTTGTTTAGCTAAAATTAGCCCTGCAAGTAGAGCTTGGGCTTCTGCAAAATTATTAGTGCCAATAGCCAAAGGAGATGTGGCAATTGCAACTACTTTGCCTGTAATGTCTCGAATAAACGCCCCCAACCCTAAGATTCCAGGGTTACCTCTCGAAGTGCCATCAAAATTGAGCTTCATAAACCCCTCATTTGGAGGTGTCCAATGCACATCCGATCTTGATACTAGTATAGTTGAATTGTTATGACTCTGCCACCCATAGCGAATAACAAGATGATTCCATTCCTGAAGCATTTTAGAATCCCAAGCAGTTACAATAGGATTAAATTTGCAGCTACTTATACTTGCATTTGTCACTTCTGAGATAGATCGTTCAATACATGCCAGAACTTTGTTGATGTGAGAGACCTCTTTTTTGAAAAGGCGCTTATTTCTTTCCCACCAAATGGCCCAAATTACTAACGGTGGAGTACATTTCCAAATATTTGCAAATAACAATTTTGGAAAGAGGACTGGCCATGACTAAAAAAGATTCCAAATATTATCTTGCAATGGTGTACTGTAGTTTATCTTTTTTAATATGAAGGACCAACATTGGGCTGCAAATGTGCAGTTCAAAAGCATTATGTTTGACAAGTTGATCAAACCTTAAAGATTTTCATGGAATTAATATAGAAATTAGTTTTGTCTTGTCAATTTGTGGAATTGCATATTTACTTAGTTGATCAATTTCATTGTATTTTTGTGTATTGCTTACATAGCCTATGTTGTCAAAAATATAGTCTTCACATATGTTATCAGAGGCAGGTCTAGCGTCAAGAGCGGGATGTTTTGAAGCATTTTAACTACTAGTTGTGAAGTTTCATCTACTATTTTATTTACAAAGACCAACAATCAAGAGGTATATGAAAAGACATTTGGAGGCAGTATTTATGTCTCATTTCAACTACTAACATGAGACATCCATCCCCCTCTCCTTACAAGGTTCATTAATTAGGGCACTATATGCAGTAGTAGGACGAGAATTGCAGCATTTATCATCTAAGCTTTTAAAGCAAGGACTTCATCTTTTTTACTATTTTTACAAATTGCATTAATATGGGTGCTATCTTAGGTGTTTATTAATGGTAATATGCAATCTTTTTTCTTTCTCTTTCTGATAATTGATAGAAGAGTGCCAAGTGTCATATCAAAAAACATAGAGAAAGAAAAAGAAGACAAAAATTTAAATTAGAAATGATAGAATCGTTTGTTAGAACCATTTCATTCATTAAATTTGGTAAAATTATGATACAGAGTCTTAAAAAATATAGCTTCAATCAAGAAATTCTAAACAGGATGTGACACTAAGCTTGGAAGTAAAAATTTTCACTAGTAATAGGGGATTTCCAATAGACTTGTGCCAATATTCCTAGAGGAAAAAGAATAATCTAGGATATTCGTCCTTTGAATATATATATAGAATTTGAACCACTAAGTAAAATTATGGGTTCCTAAATGTTGATGCTACAAATCAGTCTACAGCGTAAAATTAAATTCCTGATTCAT
The DNA here is from genome assembly GCA_018584345.1 of Thuja plicata. Classification (NCBI taxonomy): domain Eukaryota; kingdom Viridiplantae; phylum Streptophyta; class Pinopsida; order Cupressales; family Cupressaceae; genus Thuja; species Thuja plicata. Next base: position 2,610,056 of record MU224692.1, read on the forward strand.
ACAAAGAGAAGATTTGTCTTGTTTTAAACACCAATATAGGTAGCTACTATTAAGTGGGCCAGAAACCTAAGGCTCTATGGCTATTGGAGATACGCGGGTGTAAGAGACAGGAAAATACACAACAAGGCACAAAATTAAGTACTTTAGAGTTTTTAATATCTCAATCCTTCACACTATTATAGAAAAAAAAAATGAACATCAAATTAAAATTCTTTGTCCCAAAATTTCATATTAAGAGTTTTGAATAATTTAACAAGCCTCTATCGAAATGAACACTTGAAGGGTAAACATAAACCTGTAGTGTAAAATTTTACATTTGTCTATTCTGGAAGAGTCCTTTATCCTTTCTATGTCATCAATTCTTTGTACTTCTTTGATCATGTAGACTTGAGAAGATAATCTCTAACCCAGAATGAAATGCAATAGATCCAAGGCCAGATTTAGCAAGAAGGGCAGGAGCTATTCTTACTACATTGCAGATGAAGAACAAACTTGTAGTTTTAAGGGTAGTGAAAAATTGATTCAATGGTTTGGAAATAGTACCATTCCCTCCTATTGTAGAGGTGCAAGCAGATAGATTATCCGAATCATCGACACCATTTTGAGCTTTTGTAAAATTGTTTGAAAGCAACAATCTGATTGCCAACGGTACTACTACATGATTTTTTTTATGATGCCATCTTTCCCATGACAACTGAGAAGAGAATGCAAGGTAATAGACAACTTGATAATGGAGATTCTTCCTTGTATATTTAAAAGGAAACAATGAACTGATTTGGGTATTCAACATGTAGCCAAGATAAACATTGTCCACAAGCCATGGATGATAAGGGTGAAAAAATGTATTCCATGCGAATGATTTTGCTATCCCTTTTTTAATTGTGGTGAGAAATATTACAACTCTGACTTGTTGTGGAAACTATGCTCTACTTTTAAATTCAAAAAGCATTCAAAATTTCTTTTTTGGGTATCAGAGCTCTGGGTTCCACTCTAGGACCTTGAGTTTGTAATTCTTACTTGGGACCCTTGGTCACGCAAGCTATTAATCGACTAATGCTTAGTCTATGTGTGTAAGTTTTTGTTCCATGGGTTGATTGTTGTGTTACTCCTGACAGGAAAGGGAAGGATGTCCTTTGCTTTGAGTTATAGAAGTGAAAATAGTCATTTCCAAGGCATTACCTCTTATGTGTGTGAGGCTTCTTGGTTTTTCTTGCTTGCTTTCTCTCTAAACTGTAAAAGATGGAAATAATTCTAAAACTCTTGAAAATGGTGTACCTTAAATTGATGTAATTATGGTTGTCCAAATTGAAACTATGAAATGTATTGTGTGAGTGATGCACTTAAGTTAAATGTCTATTTTCTACATGTGTGAAGCAAGAAAGAAGGAAAATCTCTATGAATTATATTGATGTATTTTGCATGTGTAATGCAAGGGAAAAGTAAAATGAAATGATGAGACAGGTCATTTAAAAAAGAAGAAAAAAATAAATAAAAATAAAAACAAAAAATTATGATACTAGATCTTCATGAGATTCTTGGGAAAAGAACCTAGCATGTCATATATGAAAAGGAAATTCATGGAAATTTTAAGAATTTCTTTACATGTATCATTTTTTATTGCATGATATTGCAAAAGGAAAATGGTAGAATTATCAAGTTTATGTTTCATGAACCAAGGACAAGTGTTAAAATATAGTGATATAATCTTTGAGACATATGTTTTCTAGGTGTTTGGACATGATCTTTAGTGCACCTTGGATGCAAGGTCTCATGTAGCTTTTACTCCCTCATTGTGCCTAGTGTTAGTCACCTTATTTATGCAATTTGATTTTCAATTGGTTAGGTTATTTTCAGCTTTGATGAACTTTAAAAGTGATGAAGGGCTAGCTTGAAATTTTTAAGTTTTCTTGTGACCATCTAGCCGCCAAATCTTTTTTTATCTATTAGATGTGGTTTGTTTTCACATTTATTCATATTGGTTTTGCACACCAATTTTGAGAATTTAAATTACAAATTTTGAACTTTGATTTGAGATTTCTTATGATCTTGAGGTGACTAAGATGTGTTTTCTATGTTGCTAGTCTCGTGATGTGAAGTGATGTTCTCTATCATGTTCAATGTGGAACATTAATAGAATGTATAAGGGGTTAGATTGTGAAGAACATATCATTCTTATTCTTGCATTCACATTTTGCTTGAAATATATTCAATCATTTATGAAATGATAAAAGTACATTAGCATGAACATGACTATGAATAGTAGATATACATTACATTAAATAATTAAAATTCATCAATATTCTTTGATATGAGTTTTGATGCTATGAGAAACATTGCATGGATATTCATGAAATGAAGGATACCATGAGAAGAGTACATTTTATGGCCCTAGCGTGATATTATTAGTACATGGGTCATTATGCATGAGGCATTGTGTGAAATTATATTTGAGGTATTTAAAATTGATGAATTATTTGGATGTACTCTATGTTCGACGAGTAGGATAGCATTTGTTGATGAAAATGAACTAGAATTATTTGTGATAATACATTATTGGTGTTCTCGATAGAATGGTCAACACCTCCTTCTTATATGAATGTTTATGATGTATGAGAATGTTCATGATAAAGGAATAACTATTTTGACTAGTTGACTTATTGTGTGATTTCCACACTTTTGTTTAATGCATTATTGTATTAAAATAAATATATGGTATGCATGAGTTGCATCAATTTACATACTATATATGTGCACTTGGAAAATCTTACCTTTTGGTAAGGGTGTTTAATAAGGATAAGCCAAAGGGAAACAAAGAGGGTGATCCTCTTTCTCAGGAATCACCACAATGTTAAAGGCTTTGACCAAAACTAGTGGTTCATAAGTATGATATGAACAAGCCTAGCAAGAAATATTGACACAATAATTCTATCGTAAAAAAATCTCTACCATATCCTATTTGAAGGCATTGCATATTCATGGTAGAGATTGTATGCGACTATATCAGGTTGCACTAGATACCCCCTGCCTTGTTGTATTTTTAGCCAGGCATCTAGGCATTGCAGGGTTGGGAATTCTATGAGTAGGTAGAATCTCAAGGAAGTGTAAGGCTTTATGGTTGGGTAGGAAAGTGCCTCAACCATATTTATGTTATTTATTTGTTTACCTACCATTGATGAATACATGGCGAGAGGGTCATAGATGTGCAGTAATAGATCACATCTCGTGCTTATGCCTGGATTAAGCATAGCTACATATTGGAAATTATGAATGTTTATATATGTTAAGGTGTTTATTTATTTGTTTGAGTCACATTATCTTATTAATGAAAACATAGTTTTAATGATGAAATGAGTTAACATTTCTCTTTTAAGTATTGTTGTGACAAGATGGGCATGAGGGCCTAGGTCACATAAATGGAAAAGTGGATCTACTAAGCTTTACAGGAGAATTAAAAGTATGGATGGATGAATTCTTCACTTAGTGAGTACCACATGTTAGATGGTACGTATGAATGCTTTATTTTAGATACTTATGATCAAGTTCTTATATAAAGCTAAGTTGAGCTAAAAATTTGTTTTCTTTACATGATTATGTTGTCTCTTGATATTGAAATTTGAAACATTCTCTCCTTGACGTATTGACATTGTGAATGAATTAAAAATATTATGAATATATATACGAGTATGATAGGAATTTGATATGAAGTATCCAATAACGTGATCAATTCAATATGATGCCAAGGTATGGTAAAGTAAGCACAGGTATGTATGTGCCTTGTTGTGTTTTTAAGTTATTATGCAAATTTATTTATGAGAGCATGGAAATAAGGGAATGTTAGTTTTTTATTTTGATTATGATCATGTCATGAACTGATGCTTTCGTGTTGTTCCTATGAATGTAACAGATAGAACGACACATCATAAGAAAATGGAATATTGTCAAAGAGAGGTAGTCTAACCTTGTGCAACTGTAAGGTAGTAAGGGAATTCAGACATAGACTTAAAACTTTTTTGTGTTGCTTGGTAGCCTTTCTTTATTTGGTGCTTGCATCAAATGTGTGTGTACATTGTCTTTACAAAAATTTACAAAAAAAGAAAGAAAGAGAAAGTTCGAATACATTGTGAATTGAAAAGTAGAGCATAGTTTCAACAACAGGTCAAAGTTGTGATATTATTCTGAATGAATTATGTCCTAAGTGTTGCAAAAACAAAAAAAAATAAAAAGATTGCACTTAATAAATGAAATTGTTTATTAGTTGTTGCAATAGAAATCGAATTACAAGCTATGTTTGTTATGGATTTGTTAGCTTGTTTAAAATGATGTTAACCTTTTGTTAAGGCATTGAGGAAGATGTATTTTGTAAGGGGAAGAAATGTCATAAGTCAAATGTTTAATACTATTTTTTTACCTAATATTTTATACGTTTTAATTACTTGAGTCAAAGTAAAAGGTAAAAGGATAAATTTGATTTAATTAAAATAGATATAAATATCTTGATATCAGATTTTTTTTTAAAAATGGGAAAAAGGGGCTATTCATGCTTATACATACAAAAATTGAAGAAAAGACGGTTATATGACACTTGGGCAGCTAAGTGCACCACATTCATTCCACAACAATTCAGTTTTCTTGACAGCATCTTGTCTATTCTCTATCAGCTCTTTTATTGCTTCATCATGCCCAGATCTCGCGCCAACACAAAAATAGAGTTTCGTGGTTGGCATTTGAGAATAACAAAGCTCGGGCTAAAACGATAATAACTATTTTTTTAAAAACACGTAGTTGCTCAACACAGCAAAATAAAAAAAAGGATAGCAACATCAGTCGCACGTCATACATTTGTTCACCCTTAGCATTCATGGCTTGCGGACAATGTATATCTATGTTGCTTGTTGAATACCCAAATCACTTCCTTGTTTCCTTTTAAATACAAGGAAGCATCTCCATTTTCAAGAAGTCCCTTTCCTTGTATGTTCTTCTCAGTTGTCCTGCGAAAGATGGCATCATAAAAAAAAACTCACAGTGAGATTGTTGGCGATCAGATTGCTTCTTTCATACAATTCGCAGATGCTCAAAATGGTGTAGATGATTTGGAAAATCTGGCTACTTGCACCCCCGCCATAGGAGGGAACAATACTATTTCCAAACCATCTAATCAATGTTGGGCTGCCCTTAAAACTACAAGTTCGTTCTGCATCTGCAATATAGTCAGAACAGTTACTGCCCTTCCTGATAAATGTGGCCTTCTATCTATTACATTTCGTTCTGGGTTAAAGTTTATTTTCTCAAGTCTACCTGATCAAACGAGTACAAAGAATTGATAACGCAGAAAGGAGAAAGGACTCTTCCAGAATAGGCAACTGTAAAATCTTGGACTACAGGTTCCTATTTACCCTTTTAAGTGTTCATTTCGACAGAGGCTTGTTAAATTATTCAAACTCTTGTTGTGAAATTTTGGGACAAAGAATTTTAATTTGATGTTCATTCTTATTCTTTCTGTATAATGGTGTGAACCATCTGGATATTGAAAACTGTAAAGTACTTAATTTGGTGCCTTGTTGTGTGTTTTCTTGTCTCTTAGACCTGCGTATCTCTAGCAGCCATAGATCATTAGCTTTCTGACCCACTTAATACAAGCTAACTGCATTGGTGTTTGAAACAAGTAGAAAGATTCTCTTTGAATGAATCAGGAATTTATTTGTTTGCATTAGACTGATTTGTATCATCAACATTTGAAACCCATAATACTATTTCAGAAATTGTTTGGAAACCTAATTTCATTTTGAAAGAGAAAGAAAAAGATTACATATTACCATAAATAAACACCGAAGATAGCACCCTTATTATTGCAATTTGTAAAAAGAGTAGAAAAGATGAAGTCCATGTTTTAAAAGCTGAGATGACAAATGCTGCAATTCTCATCCTACTATTGCACAAAGTGCCTTAATTAATGAACCTTGTAAGCAGAGGGGGATGGAGGTCTCATGTTGGTAGTTGAAAGCAGACATACCGCCTCCAAATGCTTTTTCATATACCGCTTGATGGTCTTTGTAAATAAAAGAGTAGATGAAACTTGACGACTAGTAGTAAAAATGCTTCAAAACAATCTGGCTCTAGGTACCCTAACCTCACTCACCTAGAACTTGTTTGTGTTGCTGGGTAAGCTTTTATTTGACACTTGCTTCAAATGTGTGCTTGCATACACTGTATTTACGAAAATTGATTTGATAAATATGTGTGTGATACCTCTTTTAGAAAATTCTAAAAAAATTGCAGATGCAAAATGAACTTGTAGTGTTAAGGGTAGGAACTTGTAGTTTTAAGGGCAGTGCAGCATTGATTAGATGGTTTGGAAATTGTACCGTTCCCTCCTATTGCAGGGGTGCAAGAAGCCAGATTCTCCAAATCATATACACCGTTTTAAGCTTCTGTGAGATTGCTTGAAAGCAGCAATCTGATCGCCAACAATCCCACTGTGATTTTTTTTTTAAGATGCCATCTTTAGCAGGACAACTGAGAAGAAAATGCAAGGGAAACGACAGCTTGATAATGGGGATGCTTCCTTACGTATTTAAAAGGCAACAAGGAAGTGATTTGGGTATTCAACAAGCAGCGTAGAAAAACATTATCCCCAAGCCATGGATGCTAAGGCTGGACAGATGTATGCCGTGCAAATGATGTTGATGTTGGGTTGTGCAGCCCAATCAATTGAATAACGGCTCTGACTGATATTCTTTTCCTCCTGCAACCGCAGGTCTTTGTAACTTTGGATTTCCAGATTCCTATGGGTGTTTACGGTTGTAGAAAGAAGGATGATTTTATATTTCGGGCTTAATGCCTGAGATATATTTGTAGCTGATTAGTCTTGAAGACTAATGCATGTAGACACTGTGAAAAAATAATAAAACTGAGAATCCCAAGCTTGGATGTGGATGTAGCCTGAATAGGTGAACCACTATAAATTTGTTTGTCTTCTGTCTCTGTTTGATTTTGCTGTTCTGTTTTATTTTTCTGTCTCTTTTTTTAAATCCGAAATCAACAGTTGCTCTCCTCTTTTTAACTGTGGTGAGCAACTACGTGCATTTTCAAAAAATAGTTATTAGTTGTTATCTCAAATGGCAACCATAAAACTCCATTTTTGTGTGGCCGCGAGATTAAGGCACGAGGAAGCGATATTGAGGCAGGAGGAAGCAGTAGAAGAGCTGATAGAGAACAGACCAGATCCTGTCAAGAAAATTGAATTGTTGTGGAATGAACGTGCTGCACTTAGCTTCCCAAGTGTCATATAACTGTCTTTACCCAAATTTTCGTACGGATAAGCAAGAAAACTCCCTTTTTTTTTTCATTATTCTGTTTTTTCTTGAAATTCTGATATCAAGATATTTGTATCTATTTTATTTAAATCAACTTTATCCTTTAACTTAGGCTCAAGTAATTAAAGGGTATAAAATATTCAGTAAAAAAATTGTATTAAGCATTTGGGTTATGAGAAAGAGATGGCCTCAAAGGATTAAATCTGCAAATGAGAACAGTACTGGAAGAGATGGTTGCTTTAACTTTTATTATTTGATTTTCAATGTCTCAATACAATTCAAGCCTATTCTTCAACCGGCTTAATAAGTTCACTTCTCAATTCCATTAACGTGCTTTTGGTAATACATGAAAGCGAGTGTACGGAAGCCACAAGAGAACTAGGAACCTGTAGATGTGAATAACAAGCTTTTTGTCAAGGTCTAAACTGAGAGTACAAGCTTCCGAGAGGAAAATTCAGAAGCAAGACGAGATGAGATATTTGTGGGGAATTATTTTTCTAATGTAAGTACCCTATAGAAAGACAATCTCTCTGATCAACATAGAACAAAAATGTTTTCTATTAATTCCTGCAACTGCTGAAATTTATGCCTCCCAAAGTGGTTTCCAAAGCTGTTCCACATCATCCATTGTGAAATTATCATTTGTTTGCACCTGACAGAAAACATCTTCAGCATCATTGTGATAGCCACCTATGAGGAGGGCTAGAAGCTCATCCCTCTCCAAGCTTTTCTTTACCACCTCTGCTTGACTGGCTGCCAACTGGGAGTTCAGCTCCGCGATTTGCTTCTGCAGTTGCTGAATTTGAGTAGCACAGCCATGAACGGGGTCCTTCAGCCTTGTACTCGCTTCATACACCATGCTATTTACTGCATCTGTTCTTTGCTCAGCCTCCATACCCTGAACCAATACCACATCAAAACCATTAATACAACTTCAGAAACTAATGGAAACAAATGCTATAGATAAGTAATCTGCTTTAGCCTATAGAACAAAGGATCGAATCAAATTCTACATTATCTATACGCCTGATGAAATCGATCCTATAAGACTCATTTTAGTTTTAAGTTATCCGAATTCAACTATGTGAGTTCTTTGGATTAATCTTGTGGATCATATTTTGATTCATTATTAGGATAATTTATCATGAAGATCATAAGATTTGATTTACAATATTGATGACACAAAAACATCATAATCTAATTTTTAAAAAAATCAAACTAACATTATAGATAGTGAAAAGTTTTATGATTATTTTGTCATCTTTTATCATATATTCTATTATTTCCTAATTTAAGTATATGTTGAATGTTATTAAATTTCCACAGTTTATAATGTTTTTGATAAAAGCAACAGCAAGAGGGTGCTGACCCGTGGTACAAAAGTGAGCTGATTAAACAGACTTAACAGCATATTAAATCAGCATAGTCAGCAGAATAAAGCAAGTAAAGCATCATCTACCTCCATCAAAAACAGGTATAATAGAGCTATAGAAAAGTGTGGTCCATCATTTGGATGATATAGAACTATATGAAATTTTATATAATTCTATATCATGGTGATGATGGATCAAAGAATATGATCTGAAACATTGATTTAAAAACAAATCTCCTTTAATTGAATCCAAAAGTCACTTGAGCTAAAATCACAGTTGAATTAAATTGCATATTAGATATATTATTTATATACTTCTTAAAATATATTTTATAGAGACTTATTTAAGATTAGTTTGAAAATCTCTAAATTAATTTGTATAAATCTTTGGAATCACATTTTACGATTTAATATCAGGACAATCTAATATCAAGATTATTGAATGTGATATAAAATATTGATCAAAGAAAAAAAATCTGTAATGTAACCCAAGTTTTTTCAATCTAATATTACGGATGGTGAAAGTTTATAAATCACATTTTCTATTATTTCATAACCAACATATATGTAAAGCTCATTGAAAAAATTCTAAGTTAAAGTCGTAAGATTTTCACAATTCACAATGGTTAGGGCAGGTGATTTTTAGATTCAATTGTAGGAAATTTTTTTTGTCAATACATTTTGAATCTTATTCTATGGTCCATCATCAAGTGATACACAACAATATCATCTTGATAATAGATCAAAAAAATATGATTAAAATGTTATAGAAAATAAATTATACATCCCAAAACGATAATTCACAAATTAATATAAAGAGAGAAGAGAGAGTGAAATAATTACTTGAAGCGTTTTGACTATATGCCGGGTTCCAAAAACTTGATGAACTATTTCAAATTTGTGAGGATCAGTGGATGGAAAATACGGAGCCAGCACACAACGCTCTGGACATTTTTTCCGGTGCCTCTTGCAACCTGCGCATCTTGGCATTTTTTAAGTTTAATGCTCAATCTTCAACTGCAGGCTAAAGTGACGCTAGCTTTTTTAAATTTAATTCAAGAAAAATAATAACCCCTGGAGTTTCAAAACATTTTCTCCGTCCTCAGCAAATTGCTTCAAACGCTACCAAATAAAACTAACTGGAAGAGCAGATCTAAAGCGGGGACTTAAAATATACTTCTGTGGGAATACAAAATACAAGTGAAATAATCCCATAGTGAGGAGCGAGCTTATTACTATATTTATAATGGTTGTAGACGCGTAAAGCACACGCACTAGTTTCCAATCTGCATTCAAAAGGACGTTTCCTTTGATAGTGTATATGTCTTGTAGATTCTTTTCATTTTCCACAAATAATGGAAAATAAGGACTGTGGACCCAACACGTCAGTCAGCATGTTAGACTCGGGATTCATATTCTGTTCCGTGTTAGAAGACTGTGCAATAGATTTCCTGTCAAAAAGTCTGTTCAATTGACTTGGTGTTTTTACTGTTACATTTTGATAGAAATGAAACATGATTTGACAACGTTCAAATTAAAAAAAAGGATATTCGGTGCAATTATCAATGACCAGATTAATTAACAAGCAGTGTTATAAAATTTGATGTCATTTATTCATGAGTGGCTTTATTCTTATCAACAATATTATAAAGTTTAATGGGTCACATAAATTTTGATCGATGGTACTTGTGTTCTCATTGAGGAGGCAATTCAATCAAGAAGTGGGGTACTTTTGCAACTTTTTTCCCTTTCAAGCCCCGGTAATTGATATTTTTAGAGAAATTCAAATCGAAGAGTGAAGGAAATCGTGTAATGTTTTTAGAAGTTTTCAATTTTAAGATTGTACCGACCTTTTTGCTATGAATATATGTAAATTACTTTTATTAATAAAACAATGATGACATCGTTTTATTTTACTTCAAATCAAGGCGTGCTGAATAAAGCTGAAATCATAAAAGTTACTTACGCGTCATATAAGAACTCTATAGAAAGTTAAAGTATTATATTCCTGTTTTAAATGACATTAACAGTTAAGGGCCTGTTTGGCAGCAGGAATTGGACTGGAATTGGCATTATCTAATTCTGGATAATGCCAAAATCCATGTTTGGGTCCTTGGAAAAAAATGGGATTGGAATTCGAAATTCTCATTTTGTCCCCAAAATGGGAATATCATCTTCCACCTAAATAGGTGGAATTGGAATTTCAAATTCCAATTCCAATTTTTACAAAAGCAAATTTAATATTTCGTGGGATCCGTGACTATAAGATGTATATTATATTGCTATAAGGATGTATTTATATACTTGTGTGTATATACACACGTGCGTATATACGGATGTGTATATATACACATGTGTGTATATACACATATGTGTGTATATATACATACATGTATGTGTGTATATGTATATATATACACACATGTATGGTGTGTATATACACATGTGTGTATATGTCTATATATATACACACATGTATGGTGTATGTATATGTGTGTATATACACACATGTGTATATGTGTGTATATATACACAAATGTGTGTATGTGTGTATATATATACACATGTGTGTATATGTGAATACATGGCTACACACTTGTATGTGTATATGTATGGTGTGTATATGTGTGTATATATACACACATGTATGTGTGTATATGTATGTATATATACACATGTATGTATATGTGTGTATATATACATAAATGTGTGTATATGTGTATACACACATGTGTGTATGTGTGTATATGTGTATACATGGATACACACTTGTATGTTTATATACACACATGTGTATACACACACACATGTATGTGTGTATAAATACACGTGTGTATGTGTGTATGTGTATATATGTACACAAATGTATGTATATGTGTATGTGTGTATACACACATGTGTATATGTGTATACATGTGTGTATATACACACATGTATACACATATACACATGTGTGTGTATATATACATATATATACACACACACATGTATGTCTGTATATATATACATGTGTGCATGTGTGTATATATACACACCATATTCAAAGAAATTAAAAATAAGGAATTAAAATTCCTTATGCATCTTCTCATTCATCTTCCGGGTGAACCAAACGGGTCAGTCCATATTCCAGATTTCATATTGAGGATAAGCATCTTCCTTAATTGACCATATCCAGGATATCGTAATCCAGTACCCAAACGGGCTAGGGCCCCTTTGGGGGCAGGAATTGGACTGGAATTGGCATTATCTGATTCTGGATAATGCCAAATTCCATGTTTGGGTCCATGGAAAAAAATGGAATTGGAATTCTGAAATTCTCATTTTGCTCCCAAAATGGGAATATCATCTTCCACCTAAATAGGTGGAATTGGAATTCCAATTTTTACAAAAGCAAATTTAATATTTCGTGGGATCCGCAAATATGTGTGTGTGTGTGTGTGTACACACACATGTATGTGTGTATATATGTATATATATACAGGTGTGTATATGTGTATATATACACAAATGTGTGTGTATATATACACGTGTGTATATGTGTATACATGGATACACACTTGTATGTGTATATGTATGGTGTGTATATGTGTGTATGTATACACACACATATGTGTGTATATATATGTATGTGTGTGTATGTGTGTATATGTGTGTATATGTGTGTATGTGTGTATATGTGTGTATGTGTGTATGTGTATATGTGTGTATGTGTGTATATGTGTATGTGTGTATGTGTGTATATGTGTATATGTGTGTATGTGTGTATATATACACAAATGTGTATATGTGTGTATATGTGTATACATAGATACACACTTGTATGTGTATGTGTATGGTGTGTATATGTGTATATGTATACACATGTATGTGTGTATATGTGTGTATATATACACACATGTGTATATGTGTGTATATACACATATGTATATATGTATGTATATATACACAAATGTGTGTATATGTATATACACACATGTGTGTATACACCCACATGTATGTATATGTGTATACATGTGTGTATATACACACATATATGTATGTATACACATGTGTGCATGTGTGTATATATACACACCATATTCAAAGAAATTTAAAGTAAAGAATTATAATTCGTTATGCATCTTCTCATTCATCTTCTGGGTGAACCAAATGGGTCAGTGCATATTTCGGATCTCATTTTGAGGATAAGGATCTTCCTGAATTTGCAGCATCTTCCTGAATTGACCATATCCAAGGTATGGTATTCCAGTACCCAAATGGGCCCTAATGATGTGGAAACGGGATGCCCACACTTAAAAGTAAATATGTCGAGCTCATGATGGTACCATTCTTGGACTATTTAATTGAATATAATATACTTAAAGAAAGTTACATGTACTATATACTGGTATAATCCCATCTATTTTTCAAGGAAAGTTAACAAGTTAATTTGTTTTTTAATGTAATAGTCTAATCAATTATATAAACTTAAAAACATAAGTAAATATGTGTATCATCTTAAAATGGAAGCACTTCCATGTTAAGAGCGTTTAGCCCTCCTTAGGGGATGTATTTGACCTCCATTACATCATTCCCCCATTTCTGCATCATCTCCCTTGATCTGCTCCTCCTTATACCACTTTCGGGACTGATTTCTGCACTCTGGGTTGCAGGACTCTGTTTTTGGGATGCAGGGATAGGGTCGACCTTCTGGGACTGGGTCGATCTCAGCCTTGCCCTAGGACAGGGCCGACCTCAACCCTGTCCTAGGACAGGGCCGACCTTGACCCTGTCCCAGGGTCCCAAACCTAGAATCCCACAATTTCCCGGATGTCGGTCTTTGCAAAAAGTTCTCTCCCGCTTCCGAGTCGGCTGTTTCGAGTTCTGAATTAGTTGATTCCTAAATTATATTTAATATAGGTCCTCTCCTAGGGGTAAAGGCTTAAATGATGATTTAATTATCCTATGTAGGCCTCCTTAGAAGATTGTGCCCTAATTCCATATAAAAGGAAGCCTTCTCTCTCATTTTTCTAAAAGCATGATAAAACTATCAACTAGGTGATAAGAGGTGATCAAGATTTTGTTCAAGCATCCATTGTTCTACATGTTCTCAAGCTCTCAAGGTGTTCAAGTCTTCCTCTCAAGCATTCAAGTTCTCCATTGAAGATCAAGGATTCAAGCTTTC
>MU224692.1:2624040-2634585 GCA_018584345.1 Thuja plicata
TTGCATATCTATTCAATATCATAGTTTCACTATTAGATTCAATTCTACTACTTGTTAGCTTTCCATACTTTATTGATTTCAAGGTTAATTCCTAAATCGGGGTTTGACCAAGGCAAACCCCTCCCCAGAAACAAACAAACATTTTTCTTGCAGGTATAGGTTCGGGACTGTAGATCTGAGGCTAGATCTGGATACCCTTTTTGGATTTCTTTCAGACTGTGCGAACAGGGACACTTTCGAAGTTGAGCAGATCGAGTTGGAAAAAGTGGTACAGGGTCGACCTTTTTCATAAGACGACATCGGAACGGAAAAAGATTTCTGGGTTTTTTCCATCTTTGTGCTCTGGTTTGGTATCAACTATCAACATCTCCAAAAACAGTCTACAGATCTCGGAAAACAACAATCTTTGATCTGCCATTTTGTAAGGTTGGTATTTTCTCCTATTCTTTTCAATTACTGTCATTAATCATATTAATCAATTAATTTACAGAATTTAAGATCCCCTTTCTTAGTCTCTTTCCAAATAGTGGATTCATTTGTGTATTTACCCTTTGGGGTTGATCAAAATTGGATCTCCTATTTGTGTATTTGAGGGTGAAAGAAAGGAGCATCTTATCTTCCCTTAATCACAATTACAATTGCAATATACAATCAATCAAATTCAAGTAAGTGTAAAGTGGGGTTAAGGAAATCAACACAAATAACAATTAACAATTCAAACCCTCCTCTTAAACCACAATTCTCTCCTTTACATTTTGGTAACTTAACATATCATCATCAATCAATTCCATCAATCAACATCTAATAAAACATCTAAATTTTTTATGTTACAATATGAATAAAAAAATATTAACTGTGAGAAGAATTAAACTCATACTTCGAGAGTCATACAGACTTAGGACGAAATGTAGCAACAAAAAATACATATGGGCATTGACCAGAAACATAAGGCATAGCCCAAAAACAAAACACTCCTAAGCAGACAAAGCAGTAGCAGAAGGAGGGGGAGGATCTGGTTCATCCTTCTTTCCCTAGACCTTTGTTTGATCTGTTAGGGTATGACACTACCCAACCATCTGCATTATTATCCTCATTTTCTTTTTTGTCATGATGAGGAGAGATTGACAAAGCCAACTTGGGAAAGAACTTAGATGAGGAAGGCCATCCTGAATTTGCATTGGAATTGGGTCATCCTAAAGGCACGGGAGGAAAACCACTACCAAGAGGCCATAGAGATGGAGACCCGTAGTGAGGAGGGGTGCCAAGCCGTCTGTGAGGTGAAATTCAACGGTTAAGTGAACAAAGCCAGGGAACATATGAACGGGGTGTGTCTGAATGTCAGCGAGAAGAGATGCAACCACGACGATGGCTACAGGTAGGAGAACAACCGTCGATAACAAAATCATCTCATGGAACCCTAGCAACCATAGAAGGTGCATTGGCCCAATGCTACAAAAGCTCTTACAAGTGGGCCACCTCAAGAGCCACCTTGTCAGCTTGTACTTGTACCTATAGCATCAAATTATTGTATATACAGGCTTTAGCAAAAACATAGACATTAATACTAATTGCAACATGTGAAAACAAATGTTGCATTTCTATCCTTCCAAATAATAAATAAGATTTCTATTTTGAAAGTATGAGATAGTTGCATAAGTCACGAAGGAAGCCTAGGGTTATCACCTAGGAGAATCATATGCCAAGAAAAAAATTCAGGCCAAAATGGACAAAAAAAATCATGAATCCAAAGCCAATAATTCCATCTGAAGGCCTTGAATATGGATCAAAGGAGACCATTGGAGATTATGCTTATTAAAAGAAATTCCATCTGAAAATCCAGCTCTATCTTACCGTAGCCATGGTTTGACTACTTCCCAAGCTCTCCAAATGCTTTTAGCCAAAAAATGAACCCTAGATTTGTATTAGTTCTCGCATGAACAAATGGTTTGAAAACCAATGCCTTTCCAGGCTGGTCAGTGCAAAGGATATCTATAACATATGCAATTTGGAACCAAAAATTCCCATGCTTCATTTCCCAAAAGTGAATGAACAATCCATTTGACACATGGGGCTTGTCCTTGCTTCTAGGTAGAAATTAAACCAAGGCCGCTAGAGCTGTTAGGAAGACAACAATATTCCCAAGCAAGTTTGTGAAAACCATGTTTCTCTGTATCTAAGGCCCATATCAAATTACACAGTAACTTCTCAAGCTTGTTGTATGAGGATTTGGATGGCACCCAAAAGGAAGAATAATAAACATGTGTTGTAGTGAGCACTTTAGAATAGATTAGAAATTTCCCAACAATGAAAAGAGGCTTGGCTAACTAGTAAGCCTGTTTGATCTCAATCTTTGAGAGAATTGCATTCTAAAGCTCTCAAGCAGAGCCATGAAATGCAAATGGGATTCCCAAAAAGAGAAAGACCTAACCATGATGAATCCACTTCCAATCGTACTAAAGAATCTATTATGGTGCTAGATGAAATGTTTGACAATAAGAAAGGATTTTATGTCGTTGAATGGAAGAACAAGAAGCCAAGAAACAAGTTTCTAAACATTGGAGTGCATTCTAAATATTCTGTTGATCCTCAATGAGGGCCAGGAAAGAATCATCTACAAAATGCCCATTCACATGATGGGAAGCAAAACCCAAAAGGGAAATATGCCTAACTTGAGTTACGAAAAAAGTGGAGGAAAGAGAATAGTTGAAGCATTCATCTGGCAGAACGTACAATGATGGAACTAGATGATAGCCTTGGAAAATATATTTGTGCAAGATGAAAGTATGAGATTCCTGGCCATTACTAGTAATGCAAGTAGAGGCATCGACAAACAACATTTTGAGAAAGAACAAAAAATGAAGTTCAGAACAAAGGGCATTTAACATGGTGAGAATGAAAGGCTACTCTATGTGGTCATAGGCTTTGCAAAATCTATTTTTATGAAAATAACATTTTGGTTGGATGGGCCCATTCCATACCCTCCTAGACTGCTATAATATTATCCAGAATAAATTTTAATTGAATGAGACCAGTCTTCTCAAGACACACAATCCGGGTAGGAGATGGAAAATATTTAAAGGGTGATCCAACTTGGTGCAGGAGCACCCTTAGGGTCTACTAAAAGATCTTAACTATTTTGGCTTGTAGGTTGGTTTGGCCAACCATCCAGGAATAAGGACTAAGTATAAAGTCCCTAGTGTGTGTTTGAGGTGTGGGTTAGGTTTGAAGAGATTAGGGTTGTGTTGTTTGACTCTAGTTGATTCTGGGAGTTTAAGGCCTAGAAGTCAACTCAAAAGTCAAAGAGTTGACCAAAGTCCCAAGTTGGGAATATTTTTAATTTTTTTTTTTTTTCTAACCATTTGAGGTCAATTGGTAAAGTTTAGAACCAATTAGAACACTCAAGTTGTGAAAATAACAATTTTGACAAAAGTTGTCAAAGTTGTCATGACAACATTTCCTAGATTTTAGGAATCAGCCATTAGAGTGCCCAAATCCTAACCAAATGGTCTAGACAAATGGGATAGGAGTATATAGGTTAAACCAACCCTAATTTGTTAGAGAGATTTCATTTTGTACGGACTGATCAGTAGGAAGGATCAATTTACAGTGTGTTTTTGTGACAGAGCCATCATCTATCACTTTATTGGATTGAATGGACTGAATGAATGATTGAATAGTGTTTGAAACATAATTTCCAAGCTTTGTGTGGTGGTCATTTAGTAGTTTATTCTTTCTGGTTAAGTTTTGTTAATTACTTTATATTTTGCAAGTTCACTGGCTAGTTTTGGTCTAGTCATGTAAAAGTTTGGTTTTCTTGGAGTTCCTGTGGTTCAAACTCCATGACCACTTGGAATCCATCAGATCCTTGTGTATACTCTATAAATATGTCTTGTGGAGTATTTTTGTGCAGGGGAAGTCCAAGAACAACCAGGCCCTAGGCGAGTGACGAGCATTCTGGCTAGGGTAACTGGAAGCAACAGTAGCAATGGTGATTACAGAGCGATTGGTATGAGCCAATCAAGGTTGGGGAAGTGAGGAGGCATGTATTTCAGACCTTCTTATGGAAGTAGAAGAACAGAGGATTCCAACTAATCAAAGAAAGAAGATCACATTACCAAACCAGTCTACATGTCTCCAAAACCCTTGTTTTTAGGGGTTTGGTAGAAATCTACTATACGGACACCATTAGGGTTTGAGACCTACTAAATCCTCAAGGGAAGGAAAAACCCACAAAGAAAATCCAATTGGCTTTTGGGGTTGTTAAGGGTTTGTGGGAGCAAGAACACATTTTCAGTGTTTTGGAGGGCTAATAGGCCTAAAAAGGCTACAAGGGCCAAATAGTTGATTTTGGGTCTCTATTGGAAAATGGTTGAAGGGATCACCAAATTGGATCAATAGGAGTGTGAATAGACCTAAGGGGAGTGGGAAAACCTAACCCTAGGTAGTTGACACCATTTGAGTGTTTGGAGGCTTGTGAAGCCATACTTGCAAGGAAGTGAAGAAAGAGTGAGAAGAGTGAAGTTTGAAGTTGGTGAGAAGTTCCTAGCAGGTTAGTGGATTAGGAAAGAATCCTCTAGATAGGGTAGAGAGTGAGAGATTCTAAGAAATAACATTGAAGCTCTTGGAGAGAGATAGAATCTCTAGGAGAGGAACCTCCTCATCAAACTGGTATCAGAGCCATTGAAAGGCTTGGGTGATTGAATGGTGTATGTCAGATTGGAGTGAGAACATAGGTGAGTCCAGAATGGTGACCAATGCAGAGTTGGCCAAAGATTTGTCAGAGTATCAAATCAAGAATAGGCTTCTTGAAGAAGCAATGGATGAAATGAAGATCAAAATGGAAAAGGTTGCAGAGTCAGCCAACAAATTGAGAGAAGAAGTGCATGGAGGGTTAGATAAAGGTAAATCTCCATTAGAAGAGGAAGTAGAACCAGAGCCTGATCCTCTTCTACCTGAGGAACCATTCCTCAAAGCACTCAAGGCATTGAGTGGGAAGGCTCTAGAAGGAATACCAATGTTCTCTGGTAAGATGGATACAGAGTTAGTTATGGAATGGCTTGAAGGGATGGAGAATCACTTCGAGTGTGATGGGATTATAGAAGCCCAAAAGGTGAAGATAGCCAAGTCAAGGCTAAGAAGGAAAGCACTTACATGGTGGAAGTTCTTGCAGGAATAAAGGGAGAAAGAGGGAAAGAATCCCATAACAAATTCGAAGACCATTATGGAAAAAGTCAAGGAGTATTATCTTCCAAAGGATTACGACATCCAACTGCATAAGAAGAGGAAAAATATTAGGCAAAAAGATCTAGATGTGGCAGCCTATACCAAGGAATTTCAAAAACTTTGCCTTAGATCAAGAATCCAAGAGATAGAGAGCGTTAAAGTGGAAATATACCTTAATGGATTAAGGTAGAACATGCAAGAAGAGCTTAGTCTCTTCACCCTGACTTCCATTCATTGTTGTTTTCCAATGGCTTTGAAGGTGGAAGAAAAACTAAAGAAAAGACAAGATTCTAGCTCCAAAAATAGAGGAAGGGGCAGAGATAACAAAGGTGGCCATAGAGGAGACTCAAGTGGTAGAGGCAATGACATTAGGGGTCAAGGTGACTCTAGATATGCAGATCAAGGATAAGAGTCAAGCAATAGAGGTGGATTAAGCAGTAGAGGAAGGCATTCTTAAAATAGCGGCAGAGAAAGGACAGGAGGTTTTGGAAGGGGATCTCATTTCTCTTCCATGAAATGTTACAACTGTGGATAGTTGGGACACTCTGCATACAGGTGTCTAGATAAGACAACATCCTCACAAGGAGAAAAGAGGATCAACTATGTTCAAGAGGAGGAAAACACCAAGCATTCAGAGGTTAGTTGTGATTTGGAGAAAGGTGAGAGTTTGATGCTTAGGAGAATAGTAATTAAAGAGCCTACTAAGGATGGACACAAGCAAAGGAGGGCTCTTTTCAGAGTGAAGTGCAAGATAATGGGAAAAGTATGTAAGGTGATCATTGATTCAGGATCTACCAACAATATAATATTAGAGGAGGTAGTAGAGAATTTGAAACTCAGTAAAATTCCACATGAATGCCCTTACAAAGTCACATGGTTGAATAAGGGCTAGAACATCCTAGTCAATGAACAAGTTTGGGTGGAATTTTCTATTGGGAAGTATCATGATAAGATACTATGTGATGTTTTTCCAATTGATGCTTGCCATCTATTACTTGGCAGACCATGGAAATATGATAGAGATGCAGTCCATAATGGGAAGGATAACAAGTATACTTTCAAGAAAGATGGGGTCACATACAAGATACAATCCTTCTTAGAGCAGGAAACAATGGAGAAGGTAGAATCCAGTGCCATGTTAGTAAGTGGGAAAGAATTTCTAAAGGATCTAAAGGAAGAAGAAGTTGGCTATGCAATCTTACTAAAGCCAAAGGAGGAGGAGTCTCATGAGAAGGCACATATACCAAAGGAGGTAAGAGAACTGCTAGATCAGTTCAAGGATATAATTTGTGAGTGTACACCAACCACCCTTCCATCTAAGAGGGAGATAAGTCATCAATTTGACTTCAAATTGAGACCAGAGCAAAACAAGGGGATAGCCAAACAAGTCCAAGAGCTTTTGGACCAAGGTTTGATAATGAAGAGAATTAGCCCATTTTTTTCCCAGTAGTGTTGGATCCTAAGAAGGGAGGTAAGTGGAGGATTTGAACTAATTCTAGGGCAATAAATAGAATAACTATCAGATATAGATTTCCAATTCCTAGAATAAAAGATTTGATGGATTGTTTGGGGGTGCTAAGTACTTCTCTAAAATTGATTTGAAGAGTGGGTACTATCAAATTAGGATGAAAGAGGGTGATGAGGGGAAGTCTCCATTTAAAACTACAAAGGGGTTATATGAATGGTTAGTGATTCCCTTTGGGCTTACCAATGCACCAAGCACCTTTATGAGGGTGATGAATGAAGTCTTGAAGGACTATATAGGAGTCTTTATAGTTGTCTATTTAGATGACATCCTCATTTTTAGTAAAACAAAGGAGGACCATATGAGACACTTGGAGTTAGTGTTGAAGAAGTTGCAGGAGGAGAAACTCACCATAAACCTTGAGAAAAGTGAGTTCATGAAAGAAGAGCTAGTCTACCTTGGATTTGTGGTTTCCAAGGGTGACTTAAAGATGGATAAGGAGAAGGTAGAGGCCATATTGAGTTGGCCTACTCCTAAAATAGGGACAGCTTCCATGGGTTAGCCCAATTCTATAGGAAGTTCATTAGAAGATCCAGTGAGATGTGTTCTCTAGTCCTAGAGACTATAAAAGGAGGACTGAAAACAAAATTTGTGTGGACAAAGGAAGATAATGATGGATTTGAGGGACTAAAGAAAGAAGTGGCTACTTAGCCTATTTTTCTACTACCAAGCTTTGATAAACCATTCATTCTGGAATGTGATGCAAGTAGCATTGTAGTGGGAGTTGTTCTAAGTCAGGAAGGCAGGCCTGTGGCCTTTTTTAGTGAAAGACTCAATGAGGCTAAGTCTAGGTATTCTTCCTATGACTTGGAGGTATATGCTCTTGTACAAGCCTTAAAGAAGTGGAGGCATTACCTATTGCCTAAGGAGTTTGTTGTCTTCACAAATAACCACGATTTAGGTTACATCAACACTCAAGATAAGCTTAGCTTGAGACACATCAAGTGGATGGAGTTCCTACAATCTTACACCTTTACTATTAAACATAAGAAGGGGGTGCAAAATAAAGTTGTAGATGCCCTTAGTAGGATACTACTTAGCATCCAAGAGATTCAGATGTAGAGTACTGGAGTTGAAGGTTTCAAGGACCTATATGAGGAATATTCAGACTTCTTAGAGATTTATCAAGTGTGTAGAGAATTTGAGAATCACTTTCATAGTGAGTTTGCAGAGTATACATTGCAGAATGGGTTGTTATTCAAAGGCAAGAAGCTATGTGTTCCAAAAGGCTAAATGAGGGAGAACCTCATACATGAGAAGCATAATGGAAGCCGGAGTGGACACTTTAGATTGAATAAGACATTGGACCTAGTGGAGAGGTTCTATTGGTGGCCAAATATGCAGAAGGATGTGAGAAGATATGTGGAGTAGTGTGGTATATGCCAGAAGGCTAAAGTTACTTCATCAAATGCAGGACTTTGCCAACCATTACCCATTGCAAGTAGGCCTTGGGAGTGCGTAAGCATGGAATTTATAGTGGGGTTACCTAGGAGGGTATGTGCAAGATCATGAGGGGCCAAAAAGTGGCGATGTGAAAAAAATCCACTTTTCACTCGTCCAAAAGCACATGAAAGTGCTTGTTGACTTTTTATTAGGCCTGGGTGTCAATACACCTAGGCAAACCTAACACCAAAGCACAAGCCTAATCAGGTACCTAATTTTTTTGGGTACCCATGTATCGTATTAAAATGGAAGCACTTCTATTTGGATAAGTTTAGCACCCTCATTTAGTATGTTTGCATAATAGATTTGCATTTTTACATGTTTAGGTGAAATTAGGGTTAGGATCTTAAGGATCCTCTTGGATTTTTCCTCTCCATGGCTCTTCTTTCTAGGTAGGACCTATGTATTGGTCCTCCTAGGCCTCATATTACTCTCTCTCCAGGCCTTTTAGGCCTTCTTAACATTCTGACTCATTCCCCCACCTTCCTAGGTCCCCAATTGACCTGGGAGCCTTTCTGTCACATCCTGTTGACCTGCCTAAAATCTCAAGATAGGGCCAAGCTCGACCCTGTCCTAGGATAGGGCCAAGGTCAACCATATTCTAGGTCAAGGATGAGGTCAACCCTATCCTAGGATAGGGCCTAGGTCGACCCTGTCCCCTAACAGGTGTTGATTCCCATTTCCAGATCTGGAGCTTATCGGGGTTCGAAACTTGAAATAGGTCCCCAGGTTCAAATGCAGAAGTGTTTTCTCTGATATTCAAGTTATTATGTTCCCTCCTTCATTGAAAATTGTGATTGGACCATGATTTGAGGTGAGATTTGGATTTGGATCCATTGCATTGCCCTAGGAGACCTATATTGAAATCTCTATATAAACACTCTCTTTTGCCTTCATTTGATCATGAGATGAGACGGGAGGACATGACATGAGAGGACACGATATGATGGCATGATGAAATAATGAGGCAAGCAAGTAAGAGGATTATATAGAAGGACAAGCTAGGAGGACATATCATCATCTTCAATCAAAGCATTCTTCAAAGACAAGTTATTTTAGATCTTCATTGAAGCAAGAAGGCTTTCTCTTTAGATCTACCATTTTCAACATTCAAGCATTCAAAGGACATTATCATGGGGTAGCAATTATGGAATGTGAGTTGATAGGAATACTTTAGCCTTGGGGGCTTGGTATGCTTTATTTATCATATTCAAATCTATGCATTTCTTTCTCATTTCCATGTTATGCTAGGATTGTTAATCTAGAAGATTAGATCTTGATATTGCATGTTCTAAAGACTCTTTCCAAAGAGCAACACACACACAATATACATTCTATATATTTGGCTATTCGTGGAGGTGGAAACCACAAAAACGGAGGTTTGAATAAGGCAAAACCCTATATAGCCACCCCAAAACCCTTTTTTAGATATTTGCAGGTGCAGGACAGAGGATCCAAGGCCAGATTTGGATACCCTTTTCGCATCTCTTTTGGACTGTGAAAATAGGGATGCTTTCAGATCTATGCATACAGTGTTGGAAAAAGTGGTACAAGGTCGACCTTTTTCATAAGATGATATCGGAACAAAAAAATATATCTGGGTTTTGTTCGTCTCTGCATTCTAGTTCAAGATCAACTATCGGCATTTCCAGAAATAGTCTACAGAACTCAGAAAATGAGTTTTTCTAGATCTGCTATGTCATGAGGTAGGCATCTTATTACATCATTCTTTACATGCTCTTTTCCATCCTTTTTATCAATATAATTAAACGTAATATCCTAAATTTGGACATAGGATTTCCCTTCATTATACAAATCTTATTTAGGAGATCTAGGGCATCAAACCCCTTCCAAATTTAGATGATACATTTCGGTGAACCCGTGATAGACAACTCTTTCTTTTTGGTGTTAGATTTACATTTCATATTAGATCTTGCATGAACATAGAAATAGATTTCTTTTTTTTCTTGCATTTATATTTCACAAAAATATATAAAAATTATAAAATTACCTTTAGAAAATACAAAAACATTTACATTTTTCATGCTTATAGTACTTCCTTGTGTTCAACATGTATGATTTTTATTTTGAATACTTTGATGAGGATTTTGTGGTACAAAATAATAGATCCCTTAATGAGGTACATGGAAGTGAGAATGCAAATGGTTCGAATGAGATCCCCATGGATCCTATTCCTATTTCACCCTCCTCCACAACTTCTTCAATAGACCTTTACCATAGGGTATATGCATGGTTACCTTCATATTCCTCTATTTGCAACATTGAGACACCTAAGACACTCTTTCCTAAACCTTTGATGACAGTAAAAGGGTGTCCTCTGATGATTATTAAGG
>MU224692.1:2678001-2693069 GCA_018584345.1 Thuja plicata
ATATAATATTTAATATATATAATATATAATCTAATATATAATTCAATATATAATAGATATTATATAATATTTAATATATATAATATATAATCTAATATATATAATATATAATCTAATATCATATGAATTATGGAGAAATGGGAGGGTAAGAAGGAGAAAGGGGAGGGAAAATAAAAAAATTCAAAATTCTACCGGCTTTTTTGGGCACCCAAAAATATCGGGTACCCGATTAGGCTCGATATTGCTTTGTGCACCATACCTACCTGGTCAACTCTTCAAATGTCTCAAAAATGTGTTTTTCCCCTATTTCTCTATGTTCCAAACTTCGACCATGTAGTTGACAACCTTCTTTTGACCCAAATTTGATGAAACAAAAAGGGTATCTTAAGGAGATTATCATCTTTCTATCGATATAATTGCTGTCAAATTTTGAATTCGGTAAGTAATTATTAGTTATTTTCCAATTGAGTTACCTCTAAAGTGCTAATTTATATACTGATTGAAAAATGGCTATAACTTTCAGACAGTATAACATTTTCTAAATCCAAAAAATGCGTCACATTCTATGCTTTGCCTACTATAATAAATTTTTTTATTTTTTTGAATTTGGTAAAGTTTTCAATGAGTTAAGGTGGTCAGACACAAGAGTTTTTTTATTCTGAAAAATGTTGTAGCAGATAATTCATAATTAATTTTTTTTTTAGAATAAAATTACACAAAAATTTGCGTCACATCCGAGAAGGAGTCTACTACTTATATATAAAATCTTATAAAAAAATATTATCATTTGATTATGATTAAGGTGGTCAGACATACACCTACTTTTTTTTTCCTATAATTTTTGTATTGCTGCATTGAAATCTATACTTTTCACCAATCATATTAACTTTTTTTTAGAAAAGGCCTAGTAGTTTAGAAACTAAATTCAATTTCCTACTGATTCTATTCTTACAAATTTTTGATATTAGGTTGATAGCTAGTTCAAATTTTCACGTCAAGTGTACTAACCCTGATTTTCTGATTTTTCATTGCCACTTAAGGGCATAGTTTGGCTCCTCATGATCTTGCACATACCCAGGACTCCAACTGGATTAGACAGTGTGTTTGTTGTGGTGATGTGGATAGAAGTCTTGTTTCTGCTATAGAACCAGCTTGGCTCTGTTCTAAGATCTTTTTCCTAGATCTCTTAGGGTGTTCAAAACCCTAAACTGAGGTAAGTCACTCTAAATTTTATCTCCTCTTCAAGACTCAGTCCCCATCGAAATGCTTTTTCATCTTCTTCTTGCTGAACCTACACAAATAGATTCCTTCTAATTTCTTATTCATTGTTTTCTGAACATTTCTTTCATTCTCTTCCCTAGCCAGACTATTACAAGGCTCACCTAGGGTAAGATCTGTAGACTCTTTGTTATTGCTTCTCCTACAGAAAACAAAAAGGAAACTATGTACAATGCCTCCTCTCGAGTTCCATCCCAACACATGATTCTCACCATGGATTCAAGAATCTTGAGGGGCCATTACTATTTACAACCCAGAATGGGTGAAGAACTAATAACTTGCAAAATAGAAAATAAGGTAACTAATCTACTTGCATGCAAAAGGAACCACAAAGAAGCTTTATATCCACTAAACACATAGTCTGCAACTTCTCATTAATGGAAACAAAACAAAACAGTACAATAATCTGCAAAACTCTAACTTTCCTGTAGCTTCTCTTCTTCTTAAATATCTACTCTCTAGATCTCTAAAATGAATGCTTTTGGATGTTATTAGTAACCATACTCTCATAGGAAACAACCCTAATAGTCCACTCATTTGCAAGAATCTCTTCAGGAACTGTTACACTAACCATACTATCCATAAAAGACAAGATCCACTTTTCATAGGCCGTTACGACTTAATATTGTTGAGGAACAATAATGCAAGCTGAGCTCTAGTGTTGGCCAAGCTGCTATGCACCAATGTAGGTCAAGTTGCTAGGCACAAATGTAGGTCGAGCTGCTAGGCAATGTAGGCCGAGCTACTACGCAATATAGGCCGAGCTACTACGCACCTATATAGGCTGAGTGCCAGTGATACCAAGAAGCTTATCCAAGGTTCCTGATGCCTTGGTTGGATTTTGAGAGGCTTACCAACTACCTCACACACACACACAACTAAAGGAAACCAACTAAGCAACTTATCTAGACATGGATTGACCTAGTCATATCCATCTTAGGGAAATAAAACAAATGACCTTCTAAGGTCCACACACACTCTCCAGACTTGGCTAGAGTTAGTACATGCCAAAAATAAGGAGCTAGGGGTTTGAGTTAGGTGTGCTCCTGCACCATACTCCCCCAGAAAAAAGAAAGGTTAATCCATCCTTGGATTGAGCATGTTTGGATCAATGCCCAACCTCTTGAAGTTTGTTTCTTAAATCCAAGTAGCATCAACATCTTCTTTGCCATTCCATTTGACAAGGTTCTCCATATAGTCTCTGCTCCTCATCTTCTTGTAGACCTTTGAGTCTAGTATCTTTTCATCTTTCATAGATGGAGTAGGGGTTAATTTCAGATCTTTTACCTCTTGTATTACTTCTTGAAGGTTTTGATTGACATCTTCAATTGGTCCTTTGTATGATATCAAGTCTGCAATGTTGAAAACTGTTGACAACCTAATGTCTTCAAGAAACTCCACCTTGTATGCATTGTTTCCATACTTTGCAAGTATCTTACATGGACCTAGCCTCTTCATCTATAGCTTTTGAGGAACACTTTTTTGCAGCCTATGTTTGTTCAAGTGTACCATCACAAAGTCTCCAGTTTGAAACTGAACATCCCTCTTTGTTGCATCCACCTTTTGCTTTACCTTTTTAGCATTTTCAATCAAATTCTTTCTCACAATTTCATGGACTTCTCTCATTGAATGAGAAAATTCCTCAGCACATCCAATACCATGAATTCCTTCCTTCAATTCTCTAAGTTCAAAGATTACTCTTGGTTGAAAGCCATAAACTATTTCAAAAGGACTCTTGCTAGTTGATCTATTCACTGTATCATTGTATGCATATTCGGCTTGTCCAATGATTTGATCCCATGCTTGACCATACTCCTATGTGAGGCATCTCAAAAATTTACCAAGACTCCAATTGACTACATTGGTTTGGCCATTTGTCTGCGGATGGTAGGCAGATCCAAAAGACAAGTTAGTGCCAAGCTTTTTCCATAAGGTCTTCCAAAAATGGCTCATGAATTTGCTATCCATGTCTAAAAAAATACTAAGTGGGATTCCGTGTATCCTCACCACTCCACTGAAAAACAACTAATCAATGTTACAAGCATCATGAATAGTCTTGCAAGGTATAACATGTGCCATCTTACTAAATCTGTCCACAACAACATAAATAATGTCATATCCCTGCCTTGTTCTTGGAAAATCAACTATAAAATCCATGCTTATGCAGTCCCATGGTCTGGTTGGGATTGGAAGTGGTTGATAAAGACCTGCATTAGAAGATGTGTCCTTTTCATTTTGACACACTACACAACTCTCAATATACTGTCTACCATCTCTATTCATTCTAGGCCAAAAATAGAACCTAGTGACTAACTCTTGAGTCTTACTGACTCCAAAATGACCACTAAGTGCTCCATTATGGTTTTTTTGGATCAAATTCTATCTCATAGACCCTTTAGAAACAAAAATTTGACCTCCTTTAAACAATAAATTATTCTGCAAGGTATATTTAGAAAACTCATCATGAAAGTTGTTTTTAAACTCCTTGCATACCTTGTAGATTTGGGAAAAATCTTCATCTTCAGCATATAGGTCTTTGAAGCTATCAATACCTATTATTTTTAGCTGAACTTCTTGGACTATGAGCAGCCTTCTACTCAATGCATCAACAACCTTATTCTGTACTCCCTTTTTATGCTTGATATTGAAAGTGTAGGCTTGTAGATACTCCACCAACTTCATGTGTTTGCTGTTGATTTTTTCTTGAGAGTTAAGGAAGCTAAGAGCTAGGTTATTAGTATATACTAATAACTCCTTTGGAAGAAATTAGTGCCTCCACTTCTTGAGTTCTTGGACTAGAGCATACAACTCTAAGTCATAAGAAGAGTACTTCTTCTTTGCCTCATTTAGCTTCTCACTATGGAAATCAACTGGTCTTCCTTCTTGGCTTATGACAGTGCCAATGGCCACTTTACTTGCATCACATTCTACTATAAATTTTTTATCAAATCTTTGAAGAACTAGAGTAGGCAACTTTTCTATCTTCTCCTTAAGTGTTCAAAACCTTTTCTAGCTTGTGGTGTCCATTGAAACTTTGTCTTCATCCCACCTTTAATGGTGTCTAACATAGGTGCACAAATCCCACTAAAATGTCTAATGAACTTTCTGTAATACTGAGCTAAACCATGGAAAATTCTCACCTTAGTTGCAGCCTTGGGAGTTGACCAACTTAGAATGGCATCCACCTTTCCTTGGTCCATTTTTAGGTTACCTTGTGACAAAACAAAACTGAGATATACAAGCTCCTGATTCATGAAGTCACACTTCTCCAAATTGATCATTAGCTTTTCATCATGCAATTTCTTGAAAACAATTTTCAAATACCTAATATGCTCCTCCTTAGTTCTGCTGAAAACTAAAATGTCATCTAGGTAGACAACAACAAATTTACCAATGCATTCTAGCAATACCTCATTCATAAGCCTCATAAAAGTTGAGGGAGCATTAGACAAACCAAATGGCATTACAATCCATTCATACAAACCTTCTGTAGTTTTGAAGGTTGTCTTCCATTCGTCTCCTTCATTCATCCTGATTTTGTGGTAGCCACTTTTAAAGTCAATTTTGCTGAAGTACCTTGCCCCCCTAAAAAGTCCATTAGGTATTAAATTCTAGGTATTGGGAACCTATACCTAATGGTGATTCTATTAATGGCCCTAGAATTAGTACAAAGTCTCCAAGCTCCTCCTTTCTTAGGTGCTAATATAGTAGGGACTGCACATGGGTTTATGCTTTTTCTAATTAGGGATTGGTCTAATAACACTCTAATTTTTTTGGCTATCTCCTGGTATGAAGTCAATATTGTGGATAAAAAGTCTCTTAGGAGGTAGGGGAGTGGGCTATCCATCATTCACAATATCTCTATATTTTTCAAGTATTTCTTTTACCTCATTTGGTATTCTGATTTCTTGACAACAACTTCATCTTTTGGCTTCAATACTAAAGCAAATCCAACTCCTTCTCCTTCTCCTAGAGTCTTCAAGAACTCCTTCTCACCAACCATGAGCACACTTGGACTTGATGTCTTCATCTCTCATTCTTCTATTAGTGACTAAATTTTGAAAATCACTCCATCTTTCTTGAATGAGTATGCATTCTTAGTTCCATCATGCATGGATTGCCTATCAAATTGCCATGGCCTTCCAAGTAGAAGGTGGAATGCATCCATGGGAAGAATGTCACATATAACTCTATCCTTATAATTTCCAATGGTGAATTCTACCCATCCTTGTTCTCCTACAAAAACATGCTGTCCTTTGTTAAGCCATGTAACCTTGTATGGGTTGTCATGTGGAATCCTTTTCAAATTTAACTTGGTGGCTGCCTCTTCACTAATGATATTATCAGTTGAGCTTGAATAAATAATTAATCTACCTTCCCTATGATCTTGCACTTCACTCTAAAGCATGCTCTCCTTTGGCTTGGTTCTTCTTTGCTTGGCTCTCTAATTAAGGTCCTTTTTATCATGAGGTTCTCACCTTCCTCTGATTCTAATGGTATCTCAGATGGCTTGCTGCTACAACTTGATTCTTCTTGGACATAGTTAACTCTCTTTCCACCTCCATGAGAAGAAGAAACTTTTTCAACACACCTATAGGAAGGATGCCCTAGTTGATTGCAATGATAGCATTTCATGGTGGCAAAGTAGGATGCTCCACTTCCTTGATTGCTACTATTCCTTCCTCTCCAACTAGTGTAAGAGCCTCTACCTCTGTTGAAACCTCCTCTATGTGAGTTTCCTTATTAATTTTTAGTGAGATTTTTCTCACATTGCTTCCTTGAATTTGATCCCCTTCCACCATAGCCTCCTTGTCCTCTTCATTCTCTACCTCTGCCTCTTCCTCTGAAGTTTGATTCTGATTTGTTCTTGTTCTTCTCTTCCACTTTCAATGCAAGTTGGAAACAATTATGGATGCTTGTGGGAGTCCACAAACTGATTTCCTCTTGGATATTCCATGTTAGGCCTCCAAGATACCTAGCCACCTTGATAGTCTAATCCTCTTGCACTCTTGACCTCAAGCACAACTTCTAGAACTCTTCAGTATATGTAGCCACATCCAAATATTTTTTCTTCAAACTCTGCCTCTTCTTGTGTAACTGGATTTCATAATCCTCAGGTAGGTATTTCTCCTTTACCTTTTTTAACATGGCCTTCCAATTTCAGATTGGATGCTTACCCATCTTCTCCCTCTCTTCTTGGAGGTATTTCCACCATGTTAATGTTGAGCCTCTTAGCCTTGACTTTGCAACCTTTACCTTCTATGCTTCAGTTATGCCCTCACATTCAAAATGATTCTCAATACCTTCTATCCATTCCACAACTAGTTCACTATTTATTTTTCCATTAAAGAATGGAATTCCTTCAAGAATTTTGCCTCCTAGGGCTCTAAGAGCTTTTAGAAATGGCTCCACACTCATTTGAGGGTCTAGTTCAGGTATGAAGTCTTCTTCATCAACTTTCCACTTCCCTCTGCTGCTGACTTCATCTCCATCATTGCTTTTAGTTGCATCTGCAACTTCTTGAAGTTTTACCTTCATCTCATCCAAGGCTTTTTCAAGGAGTCAACTCCTTTCCCTTTGATCCTCTATGACTCTCTTCTGCTCATCTACTTCCTTTGAAAGCTTTGCATTTGTGACCATCTTGTTTTCACCTACTAATACAATTGGCTGGAACATTTACCACAAGCCCAATCAATTTAGGCTCTAATACCAATCTGATGTGGATAGAAGTCTTGTTGCTGCTACAGAACCAACTTGGCTCTATTATGAAATCTTTCTCTTAGATCTCTTACGGTGTTCACAACCCTAAACTGAGGTAAGTCACTCTCAATTTTACCTCCTCTTCATGACTCAATCCCCATCAAAATTATTTTTCATCTTCTTCTTGTTGAACCTACACAAATAGATTCATTCTACTTGCTTATTCAATGTTTTCTAAACATTGTTTTCGTTCTCTTCCCTAGCCGGACTATTACCAAGATCGCCTAGGGTAAGATCTCTAGACTCTTTGTTGTTGCTTCTCCTACAGAAAACAAAAAGGAAACTATGTACAAGGGCTCCTCTCGAGTTCCATCCCAACACATGATTCTCACAATAGACTTGGGAATCTCAAGGGGCCATTACTGTTTACAACCTAGAATGGGTGAAGAACTAATAAATTGCAAAATAGAAAATAAGGTAACTAATCTACTTGCATGCAAAAGGAACCACAAAGAAACTTGATATCCACTAAAAACATAGTCTGCAACTTCTCATTACTGGAAACAAAATAAAACACTGAAGACTGAAGTTATCAATAGGGTACTCTGGAACTTGCTTAGGTGTCTGACCAAGGAATATGGACAAGGTTGGGAGCAAGTTATCCCATAGGAAGAATTTTCCTACAATGAAAGTACCAACAGGGTGATAGGGAAGAGCCCATTTGAAATTACATATGGGGCACATCCAAGGGGTGTGATGGAACTCAGAGACCTCAAAGGATATGAGGGAGTCAGTGGGCATGATGATGATTTTGCACAATCAATGAAGGAAGTTCACGAGCAAGTGCAAAATACCTTGATGGAGGAAAATCAAAAGTTGAAGGAAAAGAAAGATGAGGGAAGAAGAGAATTGTAGTTTGAAGTGGGTAAATTAGTCGTGGTGTTCCTGAATAAGGCAAGACTACAAAAAGGGATAGCTAGAAAGCTACAGATGAAACAAGTTGGACCTTGTAAGATATTGGAAAACTATGGAAATACTGCACACAAGGTAGAGTTTCCCAAGGAGATGTCAATTTCTCCTATATTTAATGTGAAATATTTGGTCAAGTATAAGGGGCTAGAGATTGATGAGATACAATACAAAATAGAGGTACATAAGGACATGGGAGAGTTTAAGACTCTGGAACAAGAACAACCACAAGTTGAGAATATATTGGATTCAAGGTTAAAGAAGAAAACTAGACATAAGATCTACATGGAGCATCTAGTGAAGTGGAAGCAACAACCAGAGTCATAAGCCACTTGGATAGTTGAGAGTGACTTCAAGAAACATGGAATCAATGAGGAGTTCTTGACACCAACTGTACCCTAACTTGTTTTCCTTGTAGGGGGGGAGTATGTTGCAGGAGCACCCTTAAGGTCTACAAAAATATCTTAATTATTTTGGCTTGTAGGTTGGTTTGGCCAACCATCCAAGAATAAGGACTAAGTATAAAGTCCCTAGTGTGTGTTTGAGGTGTGGGTTAGGTTTGAAGAGATAAGGATTGTGTTGTTTGAGTCTAGTTGATTCTAGGAGTTTAAGGCCTAAAAGTCAACTTAAAAGTCAAAGAGTTGACAAAAGTCCTGAGTTGGGAATATTTTTAATGTTTTGTTTTTTTCTAACCATTTTAGGTCAATTGGTAAAGTTTAGAACCAATTAGGACACTCAAGTTGTGAAAATGACAATTTTGAAAAAAGTTGTCAAAGTTGTCATGAAAACATTTCCTATATTTTAGGAATCGGCCATTAGAGTGCCCAAATCTAGAAAAAATGGTCCAGACAGATGGGATATGAGTATATAAGTTTAAACCAACCCTAATTTGTTAGAGAGATTTCATTTTGTACAGACTGATCAGTAGGAAGGATCAATTCACAGTGTGTTTTTGTGATAGAGCCATCATCCATCACTTTATTGGATTGAATGGACTGAATGAATGATTGAATAGTGTTTCAATTTTAATTTCCAAGATTTTTGTGGTGGTAGTTTAGTAGTTTAGTCTTTCTAGTTAAGTTTTGTTAATTAATTTGTGTTTTGCAAGTTCTCTGGCCAATTTTGGTCCAATCATGTAAAAGTTTGGTTTTCTTGGCGTTCCTGTGGTTCAAACTCCATGACCACATGGAATCCATTAGAGCCTTGTATATAATCTATAAATATGGCTTGTGGAGTGTGTGTGTGTGTGTTCAGGAGAAGTCCAAGAACAACCAGGCCTTAGGCGAGTGATGAGCATTCTGGCTAGGGTAGCTGGAAGCAACAGTAGCAATGGTGATTGCAGAGTGATTGGTACGAGACAATAAAGGTTGGGGAAGTGAGAAGGCATGTATTTAAGACCTTCTTGTAGAAGGATAAGATAAGAGGAGTCCAACTAATCAAAGAAAGAATATCACATTACCAAACCAATCTACATGTCTCCAAAACCCTTATTTTTAGGGGTTTGGTAGAAATCTACTATACGAACACCATTAGGGTTTGAGACCTTGTGAATCCTCAGGGGAAGGAAAAACCCACAAATAATTTCCAATTGGTTTTTTGGGTTGTTAAGGTTTTGTGGGAGCAAGAACACATTTTTTAGTTTTTTGGAGGCCTAATAGGCCTAAAAAGGCTACAAGGGCCAAATAGTTGATTTTGGGTCTCGATTGGAAAATGGTTGAAGGGATCACCAAATTGGATCCATAGGAGTGTGAATAGACCTAAGGGGAGTGAGAAATCCTAACCATATGTAGTTGAAACTATTTGAGTGTTTGGAGGCTTGTGAAGGAATGCTTGCAAGGAAGTGAAGAAAGAGTGAGAAGAGTGAAGTTTGAAGTTTGTGAGAATTTCCTAGGAGGTTAGGAAATTAGGAAAGAATCCTCTAGATAGGGTAAAGAGTGAGAGACCCTAAGAGAGACCATTGAAGGTATTGGAGAGAGATAGAAGCTCTAGGAGAGGAAACTCCTCATCAAATTGGTATCTGAGCCATTAAAAGGCTTGGGTGATTGAATTGGTGTATGTCAGATTGGAGTGAGTCCATAGGTGAGTCCAAAATGGTGACCAATGTAGAGTTGGCCAAAGATTTGTTAGAGTAGAAAATCAAGAATAGGCTTCTTGAAGAAGCAATGGAGGAAATCAAGATCAAAATGGAAGAGATTGCTGAGACAACCAAAAAATTGAGAGAAGTGCATGGAGGGTTAGATAAAGGTAAATCTCCATTAGAAGAGGAAGTAGAACCAGAGCCTGATCATTTTCTACCTGAGGAACCATTCCTCAAAGCACTTAAAGCATTGAGTGGGAAGGCTCTAGAAGGAATACCAATGTTCTCTGGTAAGATGGATACAGAGTTAGTTATGGAATGGCTTGAAGGGATGGAGAATCAATTCGAGTGTGATGGGATTACAAAATCCCAAAAGGTGAAGATAGCCAAGTCAAGGCTAAGAGGGAAAGCACTTACATGGTGGAAGTTCTTGCAGGAAGAAAGGGAGAAAGAGGGAAAGAAGCCCATAACAAATTGGAAGACCATGATGGAAAAAGTGAAGGAGTATTATCTTCTAGAGGATTACAACATCCAACTAGCATAAGAAGAGGAAAAATCTTAGGCAAAAATACCTAGATGTGGCAGCCTATACCGAAGAATTTCAAACATTTTGCCTTAGATCAAGAATCCAAGAGACAAAGAGCATTAAAGTGGAAAGATACCTTAATGGATTAAGATGGAGCATCCAAGAAGAGATTATCCTATTCACCCTGACTTCCATTCATAGTTGTTTTCAAATGGCTTTGAAGGTGGATGAAAAACTAAAGAAAAGACAAGATTCTAGCTCCAAAAATAGAGGAAGGGGCAGAGATAACAGAGGTGGCCATAGAGGAGACTCAAGTGGTAGAGTCAATGATAGTAAGGGTCAAGGTGACTATTGATATGCAGATCAAGGACAAGAGTCAAGCAATAGAGGTGGATTTAGTAGTAGAGTAAATGGTTCTTATAATAGTGGCAGAGAAAGGACAGGAGGTTTTGGAAGGGGATCTCATTTCTCTTCCAAGAAATGTTATAACTGTGGACAGTTGGGACACCCTTTATATAGGTGTCCAGATAAGCCAACATCCTCACAACGAGAAAAGAGGATCAACTATGTCCAAGAGGAGGACAACACCAAGCATTCAAAGGTCAGTTTGGATTCGGAGAAAGGTGAGAGTTTGATTCTTAGGAAAATACTAATTAAAGAGCCTAGTAAGGATGGACACAAGAAAAGGAGGTCTCTTTTTAGAGTCACGTGCAAGATAATTGGGAAAGTATGTAAGGTGATCATTAATTTAGGATCTACTGACAATGTAATATCAGAGGAGGCAGTACAGAAGTTGAAACTCACTAAAATTCCACATGAATGCCCTTACAAAGTCACATGGTTGAATAAGGGCTAGAGCACCCTAGTCAATGAACAAGTGTGGGTGGAATTTTCTATTGGGAAGTATCATGATAAGTTACTATGTAATGTTTTTCCAAAGGATGCTTGCCATCTGTTTCTTGGAAGACCATGGAAATATGACAGAGATGTAGTCCATAATGGGAAGGATAACAAGTATACTTTCAAGAAAGATGGGGTCACCTACAAGATACATTCCATCATAGAGGGGGAAACAATGGAGAAGGAAGAATCTAGTACCATGTTACTAAGTGTGAAATAATCTCTAAAGGATCTAAAGGAAGAAGAAGTTGGCTATGCAATCTTGCTAAAGCCAAAGGAGGAGGAGTCTCATGAGAAGGCACATATACCAGAGGAGATAAGAGAACTGCTAGAATAGTTCAAGGATATAATTTGTGAGGGTACACCAGCCACCCTTCCACCTAAGAGGGAGATAATTCATCAAATTGACTTCATGCTAGGGGCATCTTTTCCAAACAAGGCTGCATACAAGATGACACCAGAGCAAAACAAGGAGATAGCCAGACAAGTCCAAGAGCTTTTGGATCAAGGGTTGATAAGGAAGAGCACTAGCCCATATGTTGTCCCAGTAGTGTTGGCTCCTAAGAAGGGAGGTAAGTGGAGGATGTGTACTAATTCTAGGGAAATAAATAGAATAACTATCAAATATAGATTTCCAATTCGTAGAATAGAGGATTTGATTGATTGTTTGGGGGGTGCTAAGTACTTCTCTAAAATTGTTTTGAATAGTGGGTACTATCAAATTAGGATGAAAGAGGGTGATGAGTGGAAGTATACATTTAAGACTACAGAGGGGTTATATGAATGGTTAGTGATGCCCTTTGGGCTTACCAATGCACCAAGCACCTTTATGAGGGAGATGAACGAAGTCTTGAAGGACTATATAGGAGTCTTTGTAGTTGTATATTTAGATGACATCCTCATTTTCAGTAAAACAAATGAGGACCATATGAGACACTTGGAGTTAGTGTTGAAGAAGTTGTAGGAGGAGAAACTCACCATAAACCTTGAGAAAAGTGAGTTCATGAAAGAAGAGCTAGTCTACCTTGGCTTTGTGGTTTCCAAGGGTGACTTAAAGATGGATAAGGAGAAGGTAGATGCCATATTGACTTGGCCTACTCCTAAAATAGGGACAGTGGTCAGAAGCTTCCATGGGTTAGCCCAATTGTATCAGAATTTCATTAGAATATTTAGTGATATTTGTGCTCCAGTCCTACAGACTATAAAAGGAGGACCAAAAACAAAATTTGTGTGGACAAACACAGCTAATGATGGATTTGAGAGACTGAAGAAAGAAGTGGCTACTCAACCTATTTTTCTACTACCAAGCTTAGATAAACCATTCATTATGGAGTGTGATACAAGTAGCATTGCAATGGGAGCTATTCTAAGTCAGGAAGGCAGGCCTGTGGCCTTTTCCAGTGAAAGACTCAATGAGGCTAAATTTAGGTATTCTTCCTAGGACTTGGAGCTATATGCTCTTGTACAAGACTTAAAGAAGTGGAGGCATTACCTATTTACTAAGGAGTTTGTTGTCTTCACAGATAACCAAGATTTTAGTTACATCAACACTCAAGATAAGCTTAGCTTGAGACACATCAAATGGATGGAGTTCCTACAATCTTACACCTTTACTATTAAACATTAGAAGGGGGTGCAAAACAAAGTTGCAGATACCCTTAGTAGGATACTACTCAGCATTTAAGAGATTCAGATGTAGAGTACTGGAGTTGAAGGTTTCAAGGACCTATATGAGGAATATTCAAACTTCTTAGATATTTATCAAGTGTGTAGAGACTTTGAGAATCACTTTTATTGTGAGTTTACAAAGTATACATTGCAGAATGGGTTGTTATTCAAAGGCAAGCAACTATGTGTTCCAAAAGGCTCAATGAGGGAGAACCTCATACATGAGAAGCATAATGGAAGCCTAAGTGGACACTTTGGATTGGATAAGACATTGGACCTAGTGGAGAGGTTCGATTGGTGGCCAAAGATGCAGAAGGATGTGAGAAGATATATGGAGCAGTGTGACATATGTCTAAAGGGTAAAGGTACTTCATCAAATGCAGGACTTTACCAGCCATTACCCATTCCAAGTAGACCTTGGGAGTGCATAACCATGGAATTTATAGTGGGGTTACCTAGGACTCCAACTAGATTAGATAGTGTGTTTGTTGTGGTGATGTGGACAGAAGTCTTGTTGCTACTACAGAACCAGCTTGGCTCTGTTCTGAGATCTTTCTCCTAGATCTCTTAGGGAGTTCACAACCCTAAATTGAGGTAAGTCACTCTCAATTTTACCTCCTCTTCAAGACTCAGTCCCCATTGAAATGATTTTTCATCTTCTTCTTGTTGAACCTACACAAATAGATTTATTCTACTTGCTTATTCAATGTTTTTTGAACATTGCTTTCATTCTCTTCCCTAGCGGGACTATTACCAAGCTTGCCTAGGGTAAGATCTCCAGACTCTTTGTTGTTTCTTCTCCTACAAAAGAAAAGGGAAACTATGTACAAGGGCTCCTCTTGAGTTCCATCCCAACACATTATTCTCACCATGGATTCAGGAATCTCGAGGGGCCATTACTGTTTACAACCCAGAACGGGTGAAGAACTAATAACTTGCAAAATAGAGGAACCTCCTCACCACCACAATAGTGGGCTACACTTTTTGGGAGGAAGGATTTCACCCCAAAAAGCAGAGCCCAAAAAAAAAAAGCATACTTTTGATCCGAAAAAGATAAAACTTTCGATCGGAAGTGAGTAACTTACGATTGAAAGTACCAAAAATGGGTACTTTTGATCGTAAGTTACTTTCGATCGAAAGTAATTTTTTACTTTTGATCAAAAGTAGCTACGTACTTTCGATCGAAAGTGCTTACCTACTTTCAATCAAAATTAGGTTAGGTATTTTTAGCGGCATTTAACAACCCGCCCAAACAGTCATTTTCACTGTTTTAGCTGGGTTGAAACTGTGGGGGCTTCCGAATTTTTGAACATTGCAAACAGGTTTTTGGCATTTCTATTTGCATTTTTAAATTTTTTTTTAATATATACTATTTAAATATATGCATGTATATTGTTTTTTTATATACATTTTTTGTATATATACATGTATATGTGTATATATGCATGTATATATCTGTATATATGCATATATGTGTATATATATATATGCATATATATGTGTATATATATATATGTGTGTGTGTATATATATATATATGTATATATATGCATATATATGTATATATATAATATATGCACGTATATACATATATGCATTGAATGTGCACACACATATATATATGATGTATATATGTGTGTGTGTATATATATATATTCATATATATATGTACATGCATGTGTATATGCACATGTATATATATGTACATATATGTGCATGGTATATATATATATATATGTATGTGTGTGTGTGTGTGTGTGTGTGTGTGTGTGTGACATGCATGTATATATATACATGTACATGTCATATGCATGTACTTGTATACATCATATGTACATGTACATATATGTCATATGTACATGTAGGTATGTCATATGCACATATGTATGTACATGTATATATACATGTACATGTACATGTCATATACATATATATGTATACATGTACACA
>MU224692.1:2708873-2721796 GCA_018584345.1 Thuja plicata
GATGTAAGAGGATGACTTGAGAAAGTGGACCTTAAGGAGGTCAAGCTTGAGAAAGTGGACTTTCTCAAGTGGGTTGAGTTGCTAAGCATTTCTTAATGGAATGTGACAACATTAGGAGGTGGGTTAGAGTAGAATTTAGGATTAGGATTAGATTAGCATGGGTGAATAGGTTGAGAAGGGTTAGAACCCAAGGTAGAAGTTCTTGAGATAGGTTAGGTTGGGGTTTAGGGGAATATTAATAAATGAATTAAACTTATTCAATTAATTTAAAAACATAGGAATTAATTATTTAAACAATGAAATTGCTTTTTAATAAATAGGGGACTATAGCCATTTTAATTAAATTAAAGAGGCTAGGGGAATGGGTTAATTGCAAGTGAATATTTGATTTTGGGATTTATTTAATTCCTTTATAATTAAATACTATCGCCATGTTTGATTTTGGTTTGATTTGATTGGTTGAAATTGATTTGAATTATATGGCTATAATAGTTAATATAAATCAGTGATAAAAATCACCTAGGACATTAAATTGATCAGAAGAATTATGCCAAGCAGTAACAGGGTCATTTGGACATAATCAAGGGTATGATCACACTTAGGGAAAATAGGGTCCATAGTTGCAACAGACCATATTTGGGTGGTTACAATAGGTACATCGCCATCCTTGTAAATGTTAGTTCATGGACCAGTGTTTGTGATTCACAAACTAGTGTCTGCGCATAACTGGCATTTGTGCTCTATAAATTGGCGTCTCTGACTAGTATAGCCTCTCGCTGGTTTTCTGTGTTTTTAGCCTATTTTCTGCTTTCTTTTATTTTTAGGCAAAAACTAGAATCAGCGTCTGTGCCCTAAATCGGCGTCTGCGCTCTGTCAAAGTTGGATTTATTATGTGCTAACAATTGTTAAGTGGTTCTTATATTTTTAACGCTTGTCAAAGGCCCAACTTGAAATTACTAATCAGTGGTTTTGCAACACCGCTTGTCAAAGATGCAATCTTAAGACTACTCACATTTGTATTGCAGGTTGCCTCGAATCTACATTGACCAAACAATCGTGTTTGTGTTAATATTTTTTAGGCACCTAGACTAATTAGTTAGATTTTTTTGTCTAATCCTAAGTGAATGTTAGGGGATCATGCTCTCTTCCCTTTTGGGAAGATAAAAAACCTAGACACACTTACTTACTGTTGAACAATTGAATCTTTTGGAAAGAACAAAGCATGTCTTGCGTGCTTATGGAGAAAATGATACTAGATAGGAGAGTATGCTCTTTTCCCCTTGTGGGAAAATCAAAAATCCAGACTCCTTTTTGTCACCAATCCAATTTACTTTGAATCCTTTAGATGGGCCTGCCGGTTGAGGGAAAAATCTCTCGGGAACAACCCACATGAGAATGAGGTGTAAGAGACACCACTGTAACTCATGTTAATCAAATTTACTGCTTGGGGTTAAAGCCTTAGGAGTCGGTTGGAATTTGAGCTTATAATCGGCTCTTGTCTAACTTAAGTGCGGCCTGACGGTCCCAATCACATTTACGTGACCACTTTTGTCAAGACACTCTATGGGGCTATATGCCTAAATCATGCTTATGCAGACGTAGAGGATACAATGGAACAGAGAACCATACTAAACACTCTAGGCTTAGAAGCTACCCAGAACACCCTTGAAAGGTGATAATGCTTGTGCAAGGAAGATAGTAACTTCCCCAAGATCACTCGTACATTCGTGCCACCCTGAGTGTTTGGAACCAGATAATACGACGTCATGTCTAGAGCCATTGCATGCTTGGTGATGGCCGTATTCTGATTATCTCTTGTGTGTCTGCCTAAGCTTATGAGAAATTATTTTCATGCTATGCCAATTCCTTAGGTAGATTTTGTTCTTGAAGTGCTTGAATAACATTGACAAATCCAAAACACAGACAAAATATCCAACATTCAAATTTTTCACGTGCTTGTATCCTTCAAGGTTGTTTTGTCCCTTGTTAGATTGTTTTCAGACACATGCTTGTTATTTACCAGTTTGATTATGTTGAAATTGGTTTTTTCCATGGAACAAATCTATTAAAAAATCAAAACAAGATCAAGCTTTTGCCAAATTATCAAGAAAACATCCTTTTGCAAAAAAATTTGGTCTTTTATGAGATATGTCCTAAAAACCTCAAACTATTCATCCAAGATCAAATCTACTTATAGGACATGACTGATTCCAAGAAGCATAAGAAGGTGAAAACTTTGTTACCACCCATGCAAAGAGAATAGAAAAACACAACCTGAGAGGCTACCAAGTACCAACACATTATCGATTCCGTCAAACAAGAAATCCATAAATGAGAACAATTTGAAAAAGTGATCTACAACAACAAGGTTGCTTGTTTCATGGGAAAATATAATCTAAACTCTTCTTTTGTTAGATTTGAACAATATGACTAGTCAGTTTACCACAACAAACACAAGTTCCTCCTCTTCTTAAGCTCACTTAGCTTGCATTTTAGGACCTCACTTAGGTTGTCATCTTTAGGAACACATCACACACTCATCCTAGCATGACCTTGCATTAATCAAATCAATCTGAATCAGCCTAGCATCATCCTAATCATCATCCAAAGCATCCTTGATCACACCCCTCACTTGGTATTGCATACCCTTTTGAGTTGCTAAAAACCTACATCTTAATCAAACCCCACCGTTGAATGTCCTTAAACTAAGCATTGTTTTAGGATAATCCCCATTGTCTTTTTGCAACCTCATCACCTTGATCAAAAGGTTGGTTCACATTAGAAAATAATCTCATCCACCAAAGACCACAAGTTTTTCTTAGGTAGACAATCATATCCACTTGATCCTACACTAGGGAAAGCAACCCTTGATCCTTGCATACATCAATTCATCCTTAATCCATAGAAGTGCATCCATCATCTTAAGCACATCCTAATCCTAGAATCATCATCCTTAGTTTCCTAGGTGCATCCTTGCATACATCTTGCATCTCATATCCCCTTAAGATAGTCATTTCATGCCACCTATCACATGAGCCACTAAGAAGAGGAAGAACATGGATCCTAATCTTGCCGCTATCTCATCTAATCCTATGACTGACAATACCAATGCCATGGTTACTTATGCGCCTCAACCCAATGATCAAATTTAACATATCTAGGTAGACACTAATGAAACTCCCACTATAAGTACCATGGAAACATTTATCAACCATCCAGCGCATGTCCAAATGGTAAACGCCATGAGTGGATGCAATAGCAATCAAGTACTCTTGGACATACAACAACAAGGACTTCAACTTCCACCTTGGATTATACCCACACTTGTCACATAACCTATGACACTTCCAAGGGAACATCCTTATCCCACTAGAAACAAAGTTTTTGATCCACTTCAATGATCCCTACAAGTGGGAACTCTTCTCGTGCAAGTAGTTCATCCCTCCGTTCCACCTTCCATCATGCACACAACACCCTCACCTACCTCAAGAGCCCCGCCTCCTAATGCCACATTAGTAGCACAAACAATACCCCCTATCACTATGCAAGCACCTTTGCAAGCCACAGTCACTCCTCTTTTACAAGCAATCCCAACATTAGTTGCAAACTTTCCACCACCACCAGTCAGCACACAGCAAACCACCATTCCACCCATTCCAACTCAACCCATTCAAAGTGCTACAACCACTTCGCAGCATCAAAGCACCCAAGTCTCCATTCCTATTCCACCTTTCTTCACCACAGGCATGCCACCTACCAATGCCTATAATAACCCCTTATTTCTGCAAGGGTCCACTTTTCCCGCTCTACCAGCAACACAATCACAATGAATGCCAGCAGTTCTACCTCAAACATTGTTCAACCCAAATCCCCCCATACTGCAACCATCCATGAATCCCTTCGTCGTACCCCAAATTCCCATCCAACCTATCCAATAACAACAACCACCTATCCAACAACAACAACAACCTATCCAATAGGAGCAACAACAACCTATTCAGCAACAACAATCCATCCAACAACCATCCCAACAACAATAACTACAGTAGCAAATCACCAATCCATTCACATCTCAAGTGCAACAACAACCAATCAACCCCTTCACCACTGCATAGCCCACTATCCAAACTACATAGCAACCACAACCACAAATGTAGG
Source organism: Thuja plicata (assembly GCA_018584345.1). Classification (NCBI taxonomy): domain Eukaryota; kingdom Viridiplantae; phylum Streptophyta; class Pinopsida; order Cupressales; family Cupressaceae; genus Thuja; species Thuja plicata. The sequence continues at coordinate 2,713,032 of MU224692.1, forward strand.
GGGAAAATCCCCTCATGGCACAACCACTGTAATAGTTTGCTAATCCTTTTATCCAACCCGTGCAACAACAACAAACTCATTTCTCCAATTACATAGCCATGCCTTCTTCCACTGTATCACAAACAATTCCCCCTCCACAACAAGTTCTCACTGGGGGCATTCCACTACAAAATACTTATCCAACAACCTATACAGGTGTGTAATAGGTTCATCCCACCTATCCAATGCTGCAACAAATACAAGCATATTTCCAACAGTTGTAACAATCTTATCAAGCACCGACACCTCCTCCATTGTAATATTCCCCTCAACCACAACTTTCACCACAACAACCCATATACATTGACCAAAAAACATCATACCAAACACCACAATATCCCCCATAGAATCCTTCATACTCACCATTCGATCCATATCATGTTCAAGGAAACCATACAATCATGATTAACAATCCTTCCCCACAAATCAATCATGAATGGGAGGAAATGAAGAATGCTCTCAAGGAACTAAAAGCTGGGACAAAAACTAAAACATTCAAGTTTGAAGAGGTATGTCCTTATCCATTTGATTGATCCATCACTGCTATACCCTTCCCCAAGCACTTTGAGACCCCAAAATTTGATAAATATCGGGGGAAGGGCTATCCTATGAGTCACATGAAAGAATTCTACATGGCCTATCAAGAAGTGGCCTATAGCGATAACTTCCTCATGAGACTATTTCCCAAAAGCTTGGGAGGCACCTCTCTTGAATGGTTCTACAAAATCCCTTATGACATAGTCTCTAATTTCACAGAATTATCTGAAAAGTTTGTGTCCCAATACGCACATAATGTCAGAAATAAAATCTCACTCCTTGACCTATGCAATTCCAAACAAAAGGGAGGAGAAATCCTGGCCGATTATCTTCAACGTTGGCAAGGGCTTACTACAAGGTTGTCTTACCAACCCCCAGAGCAACATCTTATAAAAATCTTCATTAACAACCTTCATCCTAAGCTTGCCTATCACATGCGCATGAACTATATACAAACTTATCATGACATTAGAATCAAGGGTATGGACCTTGAATGAGGTCTCCTAGAAGAAGGTACCATTAAGCACTACAAAGAATCCTAGCCTGACAAACATAATAATGATCAATCATGATACTTGAACAAGAACAAAAACATGGTAACAGATGGAGCCACTGACACCAAATACATTCAAGTTGTGGTAGCTAGTCCTAATGCACCTACCCAGACTTATTAGCAAGCACCACCAATGTACCCTCAACCTCCTCCTATGTATCAATAGCCTAATCTCGTGTATTCTCAGCCAACTTACCAGAAAAACATGCACCCTCAAAGCATGACTATCTATCCCCCTCCAAGGCCATCATATCAACACAACTAAAAAGGTCCTATGAATCAAACAAATGCTATATTAGTCCTGCAACGACCAAAAAGGCCTCACACTTTGAATACACTACAATGCACATTTACCCCTTTGGGTGAACCTATAGACGTCATCTCCACAAGCTGGTCCAAGCTAACCAAGTTGTGTATCCTAAAACATAGCCATTTGATGAATCAACTCCTAAGCCAACTTGGTATAAAGACAATGAGTACTATGAACACCACTGTGTTAAGGGACACACCACTCTCAAATGCATGAAGTTGAAATACTATATCCAAGATATCATTGACCATAAGGAGATCAAAGTGGATTCTCCTACCCAACCATCATCAAATGTAGGACTTAAAATTTATCAAAATGGATTCCCTAAACACACTTTCGGTATAGGCCCAGGCAATCCTACTCAGTCCTCTGACCAAGGAAAGGGTAAACAAGTAGAAAATGCTGACAGAAAAGATTATAACAATCCATATATCAACTATGATAATCTCATCGGCTGCATATCCCAAGTCCAGTCCTCCCTTAATATCATCCATGTCAAGGGTGCCGATAACTAATGTGCCATCACCACTCATAGAGGTAGGATAACAGTCACAGGTGCCGATCCTGCCCCATCTACTGGGACCCAATACAACATTTTGGAACACCTAGGGAATACCCCAACACAAATTTCCATCCTAGATCTTCTCCACACATCACCCAGTTATCAAGAGATCCTTAATAAAGCCTTGCAAGAATCCCATGTTCCCAGCAACATCGACCACACTGAATTCCAAAACCTTCTCAGACACCTATCTACATCTTGTGGGGTCTCCTTTAGACCAATATAAATACCCTCAGAAGAATCTAATCATAATCTCCCACTCTGTATTGTTGTCATGGTTAACGATTTTGCCATCAAATGGGTCATGATAGATAATGGATCAACCCTAAATCTATGCACTCTAAAATTCATAAAATAGTTGAGTTACACGAAAGCTGATATAACAAATGATGTCATCACAATAAAGGTGTATGACAATTTGGAGTGCACTTCTAAAGGCACCATGTCATTGCCCATTCAAGTGGGCCCAATTATCCAGGATACATTATGTCATGTTGTTGATCTTGACCTTCCCTTCAACATTCTCCTTGGACGCCCATGGATTCATTCTATGCAAGCCATCCCATCCACCTACCATCAATGCATCAAATTCCCATATAAAGGCATTGAGATCATCATCTGTGCAGATCCCAAGCCCTTCACATATTGTGATGTGTTGGAAACATCCTTTCCACATTCCAATCACTGTCCCAAGATTGATATTGGCACCTCTGTCGCCAACTCATCTCAAACCCATTTAGACCCAGCAACAATCCTCTCCTCCACCTTTTCCATGGTCAAGATCAACAACAAAGGTTGTGGCGAGTACACTTTATCTGATGCCTTCACAGTTGGAGCACTGCCAATTGATCCTCACACTCAGGGCCGCCAACCTAATCTAAGCAAGACAGAATCAGAGACAGCCAAGGCACTACAATATGGTTCTACCACTTTTATATCAAAAGGTACTTTGATTGGCCAGGAAATGACACCAAACATCAACCAATGGCTATATAAAGATCCACCAACCAAGGATACAAATTGCCTCAATTACTTCAAAGATAAGTACCCCGCAACGCACAAATTGGTGACCAAAAAATGGAACTACCAAGGAGGTGGCCTTGGTTATGAAGAGAAAGGAATGAAAGATCCTATTATACCTACCTGACTAGAAAAACACTTGGGCCTTGGCATGGGCTCTAACACGAATGGGGGCACCAACGAGTTCATTGACTATTCCTCTTGTCCATCCTTGGGTGAAATTGCTGACATCAAAGATATCACGGAAGAGAAAATTGTGAGAGCTTATGACAATGTTTTTGATGATGAAACCTTCCTAGGAAATGTTGTCCTACAACAAATTTCTATCCTCTTCATTAACCTTCCCCTCCGCCATCCTGAACTCATAGACTGGGACCAACCAAGCATCGTACATGTTGACAAGTTCCAAAGTGAGGACGCACTCCTAAGCTTTATGGGAGCAATTGAGCAAAGCAGTGACTGGGGGAAAGAATCAGCATATGTCTACAAACTAGACCCAAAGGTATACTTTGGGGAAGAGGAGAACTTTAGAAGGAAAAATGACATATAGCAAACAAAAATAAAAAGGAGAAAAATCGATCCCCTAGCGAAAACCCCTCTGGGGCGCTATTTGATCATAAAAAAGTAAAAACAAAGGGCATATCCCCTGGTGAAAACCTCTCTGAGGCACCAAAGGATTAAGATTCTCCTCTTCCTCTTATCTGAGATTACAAGCTTGAATAGTCATCAATTCTCATTGAAGAAGAAAAACCTATCAACCTGGGTACCCAAGAAAATCCCGCCATCACATACATAACAACATCTCTGACTGAAGCAAAAGAAAGTGATCTTGTCACTTTATTAAAGGAATCCATCAGCAAGTTCACATGGTCTTACTCCCACATGCTAAGGTTAGATCCCAACTTTGTGGTTCACCATCTAGTAGTGGACCCAAACATCAAACCTGTCAAGCAAAAGCTTAGAAAGATGCACCCTAAAGTGGCACTACTTGTCAAAGTAGAGCTAGAAAAGTTACTCCATGCCAAGATCATCTGCCCCATTGACTATTCTAACTGGATCTCTAATATGGTGCCCGTCTCTAAACCTGATAAATCAATCAGGATATGTACAGATTTTAGAGATCTCAATAAGGCATGTCCCAAGGACGATTTCCCCTTGCCAAACATATACATGATTGTGGATCTCACAACAGGACATGAGATGTTGTCACTCATGGACAACTTTTTCGGATATAATGAGATTTGCATTACAAAAGAAGATCAACATAAGACAACATTCACAACCCCTTGGGGCACCTTCTACTATAACATGATGCATTTTGGCTTAAAGAACATTGGGGCAACCTATCAAAGAGCCATGACTGTCATTTTTCATGACATGATTCACAAGATCCTTGAAGACTATGTGGAGGATATCTTGGCAAAATCAATAAAAAGGGAAGATCACCTAGATTTTATGGAATGCATCTTTGAGAGAATTGGACACTACTGCTTAATGCTCAACCCTAAAAATGTTTCTTTGGAGTCACATCAGGCAAACTCCTAGGGTTTGTTGTATCCAGACAAGGCATTGAAATCGATCCAAAGAAAGTACAAGCTATCATAGAGATGCCTCCACCAAAAACACTCTGAGAACTGCACATCCTCTAAGGAAAGCTACAATCTCTATGTCATTTCATCTCGCAACTAGCAGACAAGTGCCAACCATTCACTCATCTCCTACGAAAAGATAATACATTTAATTGGGATCCTCATTGTCAGAAAAGTTTTGACAAAATCAAAGAATACTTGGCTAATCCACCCATCTTGGTACCACCTATACCTAGTCAACCACTCATCCTATATATCTCTACTACTACCACAACACTGGGGGCACTCCTTGCTCAATTGAATAAAAAAGGCAAAGAAAGAGATATTTATTATATCGGTCAAACCTTAGTGGGTTATGAGCTCAATTATTCTCCTATGGAAAAATCATGTCTAGCAGTGGTCTTCGCCACTATATGCTTAGCCAAACAACCAAGCTCATTTCAAAGGTGGATCCTCTCAAGTACCTACTCTCTAGAACTACACTTATAGGTCGAATAGAAAAATGGGTTATGTTGCTAAGTGAATTTGATATTCAGTATGTCGACAGAAAAGCCATTAAAGGGAAAGTCATTGCCGATCAATTAGCCAAAGCACCATTGGTAGATGCATATCCTTTGGTCACAGAATTTCTAGATGAACATTTGTACATGATAGAAGAACAACCAATGTGGCAACTCTACTTTGATGGGTCCTACATAGCTCATGACAAAGGGGCAGGAATACTTTTTGTCACACCTCAAGGTGACTACATGTCCATGTCATTCAAATTGGGACATCCATACACAAACAACATTGCATAATATGAAGCACTAATTTTAGGACTCCGCATGGCCATAGAATGGAACATCATAGATATCCAGGTCTTTGGCAACTCCCAACTCATCATTAAACAAGTCCTGGTTGAGTATCAAACCAAAGATGACAAATTGATGCCATATAAGAAGATGGTTGACAAGCTAAAAGAACACTTCCTCCACTTGTAGATAACACAAGTACCACACTTATAGAACAAAGATATTGATGCAATGGCCATAATTGGCTCCCTTCTCGAGATTCCTTATGAGTCTACACAATACAAATTCTTAGTTGAGAAACTACATGCTCCCGTCTATGAGAATGATGAATTGAATCACATATGTGTCTTGGTTGGTCCCCCGTCCCCGTGGTACCATGATATCAAAGCTACCTACAAAATGGTATCATATCTCCCCATCTCACTACAAACCAATGCCAAAACTTTATCCGTAGAGCTTCCCAATACACTCTCATAGCCAACACCCTTTATCATCGAGGTTATCACAACGTGCTCTCTAGATGTCTAGATGAAAACAAAGCCGCCCAGGCTTTACAAGAGGTACATGCTAGAATCTGTGGTGCACACATGAGTGGCATGGTCCTAGCCAAGAAAATTCTATGTATAGGGTACTATTGGCCTACAATGGAACATGATGCATGTGAGTTCATCAAAAAGTGCCTACCTTGTCAACAGCATGCTAATTTGATCCATGCTCCTGCTGAGGACCTCAGACCCATTCTGTCTCCTTGGCCCTTCTCTTGTTGGGGTTTTGACCTCATTGGTAAGATTACTCCCCTCTCTTCTAAAGGCCACAAGTACATAATCACTAATACAAAGTACTTTACAAAGTGGGTCGAAGCAATTCCTCTCACACTCACTACTGGTGTCCAAATATCCAAATTCATCCTCTATCACATCATTTTCTACTTCGGCATACCCTCCACCATCTTCACAGATCATGGTACACCATTTGAAAATCAACACGTCAGTGATCTCTATGCTCACCTCCATATCCATCACCATTTCTCCAGTCCCTATTTCCTACAAGGTAACGGCCAAGCTAAGGCAACTAATAAAACCATCCTTAAAATCCTCAAGAAAGTTGTCAATGATACCGGTCATGACTGGCATCTCCAGATCAATCCTTCCCTCTAGGCATATCACACTTCCTACCATGCTCCTACTAGCACTACTCCCTACTCCCTAGTCTATGGTGCTAAAGTATTTTTACTAATTGAGGTTGAACTACCCTCCCTCCGAGTATCACTAAGAGGCCTGATTGATGATGAAGATTACCGAGTGGCACGACTCACACAGCTTGATTTATTAGATGAAAAGTGCCAGCAAGATTATGATCACTTGATTGTTTACTAGAATAGACTCAAGTGAAACTATAACAAGGTCCACCCACACCAGTTCTAGGTAGAGGACCTTGTGCTAAAAGAAATTCAGAAAGTGGGTACTAATCGTGAAAAGAAAGGCAAGTTTGAAGTCACCTGGCAAGGCCCATATGTTGTCACTGCATGCTTCAGTTCTGGGGAATATCAACTCTCTACTCTAGAAGGAGAACCATTGAATGATCCTATCAGCATCATTCATCTTAGACACTTCTATGCCTGACGACTAGTTGTTCATTCCAATTATCTGAGAAAATCCATAAAAAAAAGAAAAAAAAAAGAAAGAAGTCTTGAAAAAAGCACAAAAACAATGTAAAACAATCCTGAAAAAATCTCTAAAAAGAGAAAAATGAAGCTGAAAAAATGGGTGTCCTGGTAAAAACCTGGTAAACAGGCACTTGGGCAATATCAAAAAAATAAAAATCAAAAAGATCCAAAGAAATCAAAAAGAAAAATAAAGCGAAAACTTTCGTCCAATGGTGAAAACTTGGCAATCAGGTGCCTTGGACAAGTATGGGTGATGAAAACCTAGAAACAGGTGTCACACATAATGGACCATTCCATTATCTATCAAAATCTTGTTTCCTTCCATCACTAGCACCACATCTCCACTAATCTCAACATTTCCTATATTCCCTGGGTGTTCGCATATCATACGCACTAGTCTGCAATGATCTTCCTATTTTGTATCTTGAGCTTTTGTACACATAACCTTGTGTATTATTATCCATACATTGTACTATCCCAAACCCTAAGTGTCAGTCCTGTATATTTCTCATGTCCTGAGTTGCTCCTTGTAAGATCCTACATTGGTTCTACAATTTGCTTGTAGTGCACATTTGATTAATCAACTTGGTAAGTCCCATCTTTCTGGAAACGAGTCTTGAGGATGACTCCTGCCTCTCGTCAACTTAAATCTAGATCATCATCATCTTTGAGTTCTTGTAGGATGTATCTTTCCTCTTGAACTAATCCATCAGCACACACAACTATCATGCGCATCAAGTAACATGATCCAATCAAATCTTGGCAGCAACCTTTGAACATAATCATTGTAACTAATCGCTTGTAATTAATTGCTCCATTTGATCCTTGTACATTCATGACACATTTGATCTTCTCACCACTACACTAACCTCCTGATTTGTTATCCTGCTAACATTCCCTGCCCGATCCTCCATAGTCCACCCGTCTGGTTTATCTGTTGATTGTGACACACACACACAAAAAAAATATGAGTCTCATTGCACCCATTGCATCCACTTTGTCCACTACCTCTAGTATCATTATTGCATCTATCATCGTTCATTAAAATTCATTTACATTATTCATCATTTTAGATTCCTTAGATTCATTAGATTCACCATTAGATTAGATCCATCATTCAGGTCACATTGTTCATCATGTTAAATCCATTAATAAATTGCATTCATCATCAAGTCAGTCATTTACTTGCATGGTTAGTATCATTTCAGAACTTTCCATTATTAATCCATTATTTAGCTTGCATTGTTACTCCATTTTAGGTTCATTATCTTGCATTAATAATTCATTTTAGTTCATCCATTTTAGGTTTATCTTGCATTGTTAGTTTATCTTGCATAATTTATCCATTTTTAAGTTCATTTTATCATCTTGCATTGTTTATCCATTTTTAGGTTCATTTTATCATCTTGCATTTTTAATCCATTCTAGATTCATTTTAGTCTTGCATTGTTAAAAACATGTACATCTTGCATAATTAAGTCATTTTAATCTTTAGATTCATTTTTTGTTAAAACATTTAGATTTCATTGTTCACTCATTTAAACATTCATTTTAGTCTTGCATAATTTATCCATTTTAGGTTCATCTTGCATTCATCCATTTTTATCATCTCACATTATTACAACATTTAGATTCATGTACCACTTGCATAATCAATTCATTTAGATTCATTTTATTCTTGCATTTGTTAAAACA
>MU224692.1:2725631-2758095 GCA_018584345.1 Thuja plicata
TATAGAGTCCCTACCAGTTGCTTGGTTACCTCCAATGTGAGGTCAAGTCTGGAGTGTTGGGTCCTCACAAAATCAAATGATTCATCCCCCAGAATTCCAGATTCAGAAATCATTTCCTCTCCCAGGCGAAGGAGTTCTTCAAGCTCCACCTTCCATGCTTTATAATTCTCAATATCACCCTCCCACAGGTCAATAAGAGTCTCTGCCTGGTGTATAACATGTCGGGCCGTATATAAATCTGGGAGGGTGGATACCAGGAAAGGCCGGGTGTTTCCTATTTGCAGGGTGACCCACTCATCCACTGCCTAGGCCTTCTTCTTCATAATTTGTAGGGAGTCTATGTCACTCTGTAGTAAATCTTCAGAGGTGGAAGCCTCCGGAGGAGCGGTGTTGATAGGTCGAGCCAACTCGGTAAGCAACCCCATAAGGTTTACATTTTTCACCTTTTCTACTTTGAGCCTCTGGGCTTCCTTCTCATAATGGGCCTCTACCGCCCTAGCTACCTCCTTCAGCAAATCCACCTTTCCCTGCTTTCCCCTTTTACCCAGCGATACCTCTACAATGTTATAATCTCTGGATTCTGCGGTTGCTTCATCGGCGCCTGGGGGAGGTGTCGCCACAATGGCAACTATTTCTCCGCCCAACCCAGTTCAAAGAGTATGAATTGTTCAGGCTTTCTTGGCCTTTGGTGGGGCCTGGACTTGAGCCATCATTTTGGCCAGGGAGAGAGGAGTTCCAGGAGTGGACAAAGCTTGTCTTTTTGTGCTTTCTACTAACCACTAAGGCAACAAGGGTGGCTTTTCTACCAGAATTTATTCCCTTGGTTCTTCCCCGGTGTCCTATGGCTGTTGCTCCTCAGTGGTGTGGACCTCATCCATCCCTTTCCCTATGTCTTCTTCTTCTATAGCAACATTTTCCTTAGCAACCTCCATCTCCTCAGCCTTGTCCTCTGTATCCATCACTTTGTCTGGACTTTTTCGGCTTCCTCAGGGATTTCCTCTTCATAATGCTCTTCTTGTTTCTCATCCTCTACCGCTGGGGCTTCTTTTTCTATCGGTACATCCTGTGGTAGTAGGGGAGGTGTTGGGCTGGGATTTAAAGTTTGGGCCATGGTAATCACCTGCCCAAAGGTTGCTCCTGGGAGTGGCACCTATAATATGGCGGCTGGGGTTACGATTATTCTAGAAGGTCTGATTCTCCCAGTAGATGCCATTTTTTCACCTTGCCTTTGTTGGTCCACCCCTGGACCCTGCATCGCTTGAGCCTCGAAGGTAATCTCTAGCTCTGGCTCCCTTTCTTCTACCTTCTTTTCCTGCTCCTGCGCAGGTTCTTGTTCCACAGCCTCTTGTTCTATAGCTGCAGGTTCGGCCTCTGGGACTTTTTTCCCTGCTTGTCTGGTGTCCCCCTGCAAGTTTCTGAACTCATTGGTTGCAAAGACATCATCCAATTCCTCCTGCGGAGGGGGACTGGATGGGACTTGAACAGGCTATGTTTTGTTCCCCGGCTCTAGAGAACTAGAAGAGAGGATTTCTACTTGTTGGATCTGAGATATTCCCAACCCCGGCTTTGCCTTAGGCTTCTTATTAAGCCTCTTCTTTCTTTGAGTAACCAAGGGTGGCCCTGCATACCTTATTTCTATCACTTCAAAGGGATCCACCCCCGTTGCCTTTACCATTAAGGCTGCCAGCGACGGGGAGGAAGAGGGATGAATTGGCCCAGCCATGAACGTTGGGGTAGCCAGCCGCATTCTTAATTTCTCCCTCATCTGCTGGGAGGCTACCACTAATTGTTTTATTTGCTCTTTTATGGGGACTTCTTGCATAGGAGGGGTCATATCTATCTCTTTACCTTTATCAACTCTCTGTGAAGAAGTCCCGGCCCCCGAAGTCAACTTTGGTACTGGCTGGGCTGCTCAGCGGGCACTTCCAGGGCACACCCTTTTGAAATAGGCATGACTTCACTCGACCACCTCTTGGGTGAAGTCCTCAATTGTAGGCCCTTCTTGGGCATCCCAATTTACTGGTGGAAGAGTCCTTGTATCGATCCCTTTTTCCTTGTACTGGGGATCGATAGTGGGGGCAGCGTCTGAGAAGTCCTCTGGGAACCTCCAGAGCTTCAACCTTTGCATCATTTCGGCCATCATTCTAATGTAGTGCCAGCTCTGCACCTCCATGTCATCTTGGCAATCTGCCTAGAAATCCTCCATATAGATGTGATGGGGCTCCGAAGCCCGGGGCAGTGCCGTTGCAATCTTGCCGTGCGGATTAAAATTTTTCCGCGCCAAGTAAAATTCTTCCAAGTTGTAGCTTTTTAATTCATTGTCTGCTTCCTTTGCGGTGGCCAGGATGCATGTGTACTTCTCACAGATGATTGAAAATGGAATGTTGGGTATCTTCTTCAGGGCAAAGAGTGCATGCACCTCTATTATTTGCCTGCAATATTCCAAGAGCACGATCTTGTCCCCACAGTGTTTGGGCAACAAGTAGGGTTTCCTGGAGAAGTTGGTGACCCTAATGTAAGTGTGCTATTGGAACTGGATGTAGTAGTGTCCATAACTATGGACCAAATTCATCGCCTCTAAGGATATGTGTTATCTTGCATCCCGGGTGGGTGTGAGTAGGTGATAGTAAACAAATGCATCATTTACCTAGCAAAAACTAGGGAAGTTGGCCTCCCATTGAACTTGTGGGAAATGGTCCCACGGTGCCTTTTGTCCCAGGCCAATCCTGAGCATGTCATCTATGAGTAGGCCATGGGCTTGGGGCCTCTGCTGTGCTAGGGCCCAAAAAACATAAGAACTCGTGTAAAATTTCTTCTTCCTGTTTAGTTGAAGGAACTGGAAGTTGACATGGTTGGAAATTATGGCCGCCCAGTTGAAGTATCCTCCCTTGGTGGAGATGCTGAGGAGGAAGTAATACATCCATTTAGAAAATTCTTGGGTGGAGGGCTGCCCAAAGACCCAGGTCTGAATGCTCTTTTTGAACTCGGAGCAGGGAATCTCTATCTTCATTCTCTTGGGGTCCCTCTTTGGAACCTTGAGCCAATGGGTATTCATGTATACCCAGGCGGCATCCTCCAACTGTGTGAATTAGGCCAAGGCATCTTTCCTTGTAACCACTGAGGCCTTGGAAAATTGTGGGATTCCTAGACCCACCTAGAATGTGTCTGGGTCGAGGGATACCAGAGGATTAGGGTATCCAGTTGGTTCTGTGGCTGCGAGTATAATAGCCTGAACAAAAGAGTTGTAATTGGTGGCCAGTGTCAAGATAAGCTCTGAAGATTGTATAGAGCACGGAAAATAAGCTGCCTTGAGGATTCCAGAGTCCCTGACATTGATTGCTAGCTGATCTCCAGCCTGTCGCTGGATGTACATTATCTTCACTAAGGCCTGCATTTTTGGCTATGTCCCGACACTGGTGTCGGTAATAAGTTTGACTTTGGACTCAATCTTTGAGCCCATAATGACACTATCTTGCACAAACTTCATGGTTAGGGGCATCTTCTCCAAGGCCTTCTCCATTTTGGATTTTATTGCCACCCTGGTGGCCGCCGCGGAAGGTAGCTCTGGACTTCCGGGTGAAGACGATGCAGATATTTCAGACATGCTTGGGAAGTGTACTCTAGAAACCAGCAAGGCAAAGCGACCGTCAAAATTTATTAATCAAATAAATATTCTAGGGTCTATAGATCTTACCACCGTGATGATTTCTTTTCTTGAAAAGTTAGTTTCATTCACAAATAACCAAAAAGCACATGCATCACATGAACTTAAGATTTTTTTACTAAACATCTGGGTCCGGGGATTTTATCACACATGGTAAAGACACGGGATGGATGATGGTAGGAGACCTAGAGCCTAGAGAAGTAACCGTTGGTGAGGACGTGTAAAAAGGCAAGTCATCAAGCCCATGTGGGCGCCACGTGCATGGGTATTAAATAGGAGTTATGGCGATGATGGTGGAGCCAACTGTCCAAACATGAAAAAAGTGAAGGCCACTTGGCTGGAATTGATTATGCGCATGGGATATAAATAAGGGTCTGACTGGTTTTATGGAAGAGAGAGAAAACTGCCTGTTTGAAACCGGCCAAGAGCCAAGTTTCAAACAGGTGGTTTTCTGCCCTAAAATGAATTTATGGGCAGAAGACCAGCAACACAGGTGACTTGACCACCTTGCCAAGCCACTCAGAAGGATATACATGAAAGCTAAGGGATATATACATGAGAATAGAGGGATATACACCAAATATACACAAATGTACACATGTCTACACCACAAAATGACACCTGCAAGAAACCAAGCAAGGCACAGAGTATAAACAACTATCTACATATTCTACAAACTGACCACTTCTGCGTAGAGGGCGGACAACCCTCTGGCAAAGCCGACCCACCAATAGGTGGCAAAATTAGAAAATAGGAAACAAATAAAATAGAAAGACAACAAACAAACAAATGATGAAGAAGAAACACCAGGCAAGCGAAAATAAAACCGGCGGGAATAGAGATACCAACCTAAGAATGTTGAAAGGTGGAGAAAAGGAGGAAGTTACCATGGGAGCTCTACAATAGCTACAGTTGTCAAATTTCCACAACTTGCCACCACGAAGCACTCACAATCGCCTGAAAATGATGGAAGTGTTAAGCACTGATTATCGCTAACTTCTCTGAAAATTTCTTTGTAATCACTCTAAAATTTCTCTGAGTGCTCAAGTGTTTTAATCATGGTAAATGTGAAAGTGACAGATAAGTTCTATTTATACCCATGGTAAAAAGGCAGTCCACCTCCTTCCGGCAATCTCTAGACAAGCTAACCTCCGGACCCCGGACCAGGGGATTCCCCGCGATGATAACCTTAAGAACATCGTGGAAAAGAATCCTGAAGTTTGGAGTCTGGCTCCCAATGAAGAACGACCTCCAAGACCAGAGTCTCAGAGATGAAAAACCAAACAAACAAAACACAACAACGGGGAAGAAAACCCCGGAGAAAGAAAACAAAAGGGAAAAAGACAAGGTAAGAGCCGCAAGCAAAAAAAAACAAAAGAAAAAAAAAGGGGGACCCAACATTTTGCACACAAAATGTAGGGACGGGGATGCAGGGCATAAAAAATGGTGACTGTCTAGGACAAATGCCATAGCGCATTTGAGAACTACAGAATCTCTGGTTAGCAAAACTGGAACAAGCCGCTTCCTGAAGTGTTTGACAGGCAAAGAGCAACATATCTGAAAGAATCCAACCACACAGGATCCAGTCTGTAGCCCTTCATCAGTGGTGTCATGTGTGTTTTAGAGAAAAATCAAGCCGATGACCTCTGGGAGGAGTAGAGAAGAGGCACTAATTACATCGAACCAGTCATCAATTTTCTCATTTCCCCTAGAGACTGGAGTTTCATCCTGCTTTTCCCTATTATTTTGTTTGTTTCTAGGTGGGAAGGCGGTACTTCTTTAACCTTTAAACTTAAGCTTAGCTAATTTCAATGGCGGTACTTCTTTCACCTGTCCACCTACACTTAGATGTTTGAAGAGGGGATAAAACTCTAGACCTGGAAAGAATTCCTTAAATTTTTAGACCTAGGTCAACCAACCAGTACAACTGATCTACCCTTGGCGTGTCTAATTACTTGTTCCTTATATTACTTGTGCTCATTGATTGCCAGACTCCCAGAAACAACACTCGATGGAGATTTCTCAAAATGTGCCACATCTTGTGAAACAACCCTGAAGACCGAGCTGACTCCACTATGCTAAAGACAGATTCCAAAGTTCACCATGCCGTAGACATCATACCAGAAACCTAAGTTTATGCGAAGCATTCCAATTCCTGCAAGATAGAACAAAACACTGGGACCCTGAAAAAAAACCAAAAATGAAAACACAAACACCAAAAGAGGACTGCCCCGGAGGGCAACCGACAAGGCTATTTACAAGATGGGGTACCTTGCAATGAGGTACCCAGAAGAAACATTTACAACCGGGGGGCTTTACATATAATACAACTTTTGACAAACTTACCCTATTCGAAGTAGTGTTTGAGAAACTGTCCATTAACGGGCAATGAGACAGGTTCACTAGTCAGGGTGTTAAGATGATAAGTATTTGCCTCACATATTTTTGAGATTAGGTATGGTCCGAGCCAGAGCCATTGGAACTTGGTATGATTTCCTTTCTTTTCCCAGGCATTGTCCCACAACAGGACTAGATCTGAAATCTAAAAAGCCTTGTATTGGGCTCTTCTATCAAACCATCATTTTACCACTGCTTGATGACACACAAAATGTTCAAGGGATACATCTCGTTGTTCTTTCATTCATACCAGATTTAAGAGCTGAACCTCCACGATGTTGTCCTTGTTGCTAAATTTCTGCATAAACTATAAAACTGGGATCTGTAAGTTAACTAGGAATATAGGGTTCTGACCATAAACCAGATGGAACGGGGATGTTCCCAGGGCAGCCTTGACACAAATACGATTTGCCTAGATGGAAAATTTCAAATTTTGATGCCAATCCCGAGGATTCTATTTTAGCAGGTGTTTGATCACTTCAAGTAGATTTTTATTCGTTGATTCAGCAACGCCGTTCCCCTGGGGATAGTAGTTGCTGAAAAAATTCAAAGTGATCCTCTGATTGTAGGTCCATTTGAGTAACTGCACTGAAGAAAATGCCGGACCATTGTCACACACCAAAGCAAAGGGCATTCCAAATCATGTGACAATGTTTTCTTCCAGGAATTTGATAACTACGTCTGTCATGTTGTTTTTGCACGGTATAGCCTTAGACCACCGAGTGCAGTAATCAATAGCTGTGAGAATGTATCGATGATTAGTATACAAGTTGGGGTTGATTTCCCTGATGAAGTCAAATTCCCACTAGGTGAAAGGCCTAGCCTCAAAGACTGGTTGTAAAGGCATAGCTGAGTTACACTCATGATGCGCCACAGTTTGGCAAGTATGGCATTTTCTAACATGAGTGTAAACATCCTTGAATATACAGGGCCAATAGTATATGGCCTGAAGGATCTGATGGGCAATGGCATCAACTGAGCCATGCCTAGTTTCAAACTGCCTGTGAAATTCATTAATCACCTTTATAGCCTGGTCCCTGTCGATGCCCCGGAGGTATACTCCCTTGTAGTTTCTGTGGTAGAGCACGGAGTTTTTGATCATGAAGTGAGCACTTTTCATCTATAGGGCATGACATTTGTGGGGAGGTAATCCCTCCAGGCATTTAATATTTAATAGAAAATATACCAAATCGGTATACCACAGGTCTTGGGTAATAGACTCCACTGTGTAAGTCTGACATTCTATGTGGGGAGTCTCTTCTTCTATCGCTCGACTTAGTCCCTAGCCTCAGACTATCTTCATGGGCTACATTTTTAAGTTATATTCCTGGAGGATGGCCATCCATTTCCCCTGTCTCTCACCCAATTCACTCTGCATCAGCAGGGACTTGATGGCCTAGTCTGGAATGATAGCGTGTATCTTTCTCTGGAGAATATAATGCCAAAATTTTTTCATGGCATGAACTAGAGCAAAGGCCTATTTTTCTAGTGATGAATATCAGACTTTGGCATTCTTGAAGGGGGAACTCAAGAAAGCTATTGGTCATTCTTCCCCTTCAACCTTTTGGGTCAACACTACCATGACAGAATGCGGTGAAGCAAAGGAGTAAATGTAAAATGGAAGGAATAATCTAGACTAGCCAGGACAGGTGCTTCCATTATTGTCTGTTTGACCTGGGTGAACGCCTTCTTTGCTTCAGGATTCCACTCAATCTTGGCATCCTTCTTCATCATCTCATTGAGTGGTTTGACTATTTCTACGAATCCCATGATGAACTGCCGGACAAAGTTAATCTTTCCAAAGAAGGATCGCATCTCTTTCTTGCTGTCAGACATTTGTAAGTTTAGCAATGCTTCGACCCTGTCAGGGTCTATGGATATGCCCTTCTTAGAGATGATATGCCCGAGAAACTTCTCCTTAGTGACCTTGAATATGCACTTCTTGGGGTTGAGGGATATTCCATACTGGTGACATCTCTCGCAGGTCTAAGCGAGATGGACAGAATGGTCACGCCTGTCCTGGGAAAAGATGGTCAAATCATCCATGTAGATGATTATGCACCGATTCACAAGGCCCTCAAATGCAATATCTATGGCCTTTTGAAATGTAGCCCCTGCATTGATCAGACTGAAGAGCATTCTCCTATATGCAAACGTTCCCCACTTGGTGGTAAACACTATTTTCTCCCTATCTTCATACTTAACCATGACCTGGTTATATCTAGAGTACCTATCCAAGAAGGACATCATCTGGGATCCATTCACTATCTGCAACACCTCATCCAATAAAGGGAGAAGGTGATTATCCTTCTTAGAGGCCTTGTTCAAGTTTCAGAAATCCACACAAAGGAAGATCTCACCATTCTTCTTTCTCATAGGGACTAGGTTGGCAACCCACGTAGTGTGCCAGATTGGGAAGATTATCTGGGCTGACAGTAGTTTTTCTACCTCTTGACAAATCAGAGGCTCTATCAGGGGTTGACCAATTTTTTCTTTGGCTGAAAGGGCTTAGCATCAGGTTTTAGGGGAATAGTATGGGTCATGATGGATGTGTCATATATTTTCAAGTCTTCATAACCCCAGGAAATTATGTCGATGTATTCTTGGAGAACTGCGAGAATCTTCTCCTTTTCCTCAGGGGAATAGGAGGTACCAATGTGAATCATCTTTTCCTCACCAAGCTGGCCAATTTTAACCTTTTCAAACTTTCCTCCCTCAGAGGAGGATGACACCTTCTCTCGGGCCTCAGGGTCCAAGTCAAAGATTCATTCCAGTGCAACCATCCCCTTCGAGATGGTGTTAGTAGGTAGGTCCATGATCCCATCATCTTCGTCACCCTGCCCAGTATCATCATGGTCTCGTTCTTCCACTATCTAGTTTTCAAAGATGCCAACATTCGCCATGAAGGCCAGGATATGCTGATTGTCCTCAAAAACCTGAAAGTGGGTGACATTATCTAGAATGGACGGGGTAGGGACCATCTCAACTAAAAATCTCTGGAGTCGCGAGCCAGCCATTGGCTCAAGTGTGCTGACAGAAATAGCGAGGGCATCCGGGACATAGTTTCGTCATCGGGGAATGAGGTCAATGTCGAAGGCATCAAAATCTTCAATAAGGCTCCAAGCCTATTGCGGTATGCGGCCAGCCTTTTGTCGTGGCATGTGTATTGACTTTGGACTTGTTTGAAAATCAACTCCGAATCACCCAGAGCCTAGAGGTGGGTGACACCTTTCCTTAATGCAAATAAGAGTCCAAGGACCAAAGCCTCATACTTTGTGACATTGTTTGTATAGTTAAACTACAGTCTGTAGGACATGAAGAAGGACTTCCCTCATGGGTTGATTAGTTCTACCCCAGCCCCACAGCCTTGTTTAGATCGAGACCCATCAAACTTGAGGGTCCATAAGTCATTGTTTGTAATCTGGGGCTAGGGAAGGGGAGTAGTCTTTGGATTGCTGTTGGGAAATTTAGGAGCTCCCTCCCGAACTACTGGCTCGGAGGTAGAGTTTACCTTGAGAGGTGTTTGGATTTGGGATTCCTAGGGAGATGGCACCAAAGGAGTGCATACCGTAGGGATACTGGGCCCCAAGCAATTAGGTATATTTCCTTTATTCTAAAAGATATCGAGGTGCCTATTAGCAACTGAAAGGCAGGGCCCACACTTGAGCTCTAAATGTTTTTTATAGTGTACTCAGCACCAAGTTCCAAATAGGAGTGTAGCAAGGGTTTTTGTGGCACCTTGAGAGTCGATCTCAACTCTCATCTTTTCTCCTAGGTCCTGGGCTTTCTGTAGCACTGTGAGATCCTCTCTGGGGATGAAATCAAATGTTAAGATTTCGAAGGGTCGGTACACCCCCGACGAAGTCTCAGAGAAAAAGACCTCATTGACCCTCCCAACCTTGGTAAGGGCCTATTTCATCCAGGGTTTACTTTCAACCTAGATCTTATTTGATTCTTCTTCTCATGGAAGCCATAAATGGGTGAAGTCGGTCGAAAAGTATCCATTTAAAGACTTAGACAAATTCTAACTTAATAACATCCCATAAGTCTCTGGGATGTCTACCACTTGGATGTCAATTATGCTGGCTATCCTGGGGTCTTGGATAAGTTGTATCTAGACGTTCTTCAATTCCCCCACCATTTTTATAGCAGTCTTATCCAGCTGGATCACTGCACCATTAGATGGGGTGGGATGGAATCTAAGCTTCTGACAAATGAACAAGGGCATGATGTTACCCGAGGCTCTAGAGTCTACTATGCAATTGTGTATATTTTTGGCTTGGATATTCAGGCCTAGTAGGAAGGGGGGATCCTCATTGTTCCCTCAAAAGATGATCGCATTAGCATCTTCAAACAAGACAGCCTTGGGCGGGCGGCTAATGGCTTTCGAGTTCCCCAAGAGCTTCAGAAGAGACTTCTTCTGCTCGGGACAGTTTAGCGAAACCTCCATAAGGTCATGGAGGTGGTGGTCTATTCTAACACCTTCGTAATGTCGAATCTTCCTCCTAGGAGCTGGTGATTTCCCTCAGCTAGATCTTTTGCTTGGTTAGAGCTAGGACCTTTTGGAGGAGTGGGTCGGTCAATCATGTTATTCCGGGGAGGAGGGGCATCTTTGATAGGAGGTGTGGGTGTGTAAGCTGGTCCTTTACCAACCTGACTTTGAGTATTATATGGATTCCACGGGCTGGTAAAGGTGTTGGCCTTGAAGGGAAGGATAGATTCATCAAAGAATCCCTGTAATTTGGATTTCTTTTCATCCTCCCTGGGAGTTCTGAAGAAGATGGTGTCACAGGTGAAGGCACTGTGGGTTGGCTCTTGGATAGGAGGCTCTAGAGGGGTGGTATCATGCAACTGCTATCTATCTAGCTGGGAGATCATGATGACCTTTTCCAAGGTGGCATAATTCACCTCATTGTGTGAACACATGTTGTGCAATCTACACTAATTAGTCATGGGCTGGAAGTCTGCAACTGGTGTGAAATGTGATGGTCCAGCACCATTTTGGTTGGCATTTTGGTTCGGAGGTGGGCCTCCGGTGTTTGTATTATTATTCTGTTGCTGTTGATTAGGCCTAGGCCTGTTGTTGAAGTTTCTTCCTCTGGCGTTGTTGTTTCATTGGCCAGAGAAAATGTTTCCCCTCTGGGAAATTGAATTCTAGGGTGCGTAGGACCCCGCCTTCAGTTGGCCCATGTCCATAGTCAAGATAGACAAAATTCGCTAGAGGGATTCAACCTCAGTGGTCAACTTAGTGTTGGCATCAAATTGTGATGGTTGTTATTGTTGGTTTCCTAGGAAGGCAGCAGTATTAGCCAGAGTCGAGGGCGGAAATCCTCTAGTCACGGATGACTGAAAGAAGGGCACTCTAGATGGTTGTGTCTGAGATTGTTGTGCCTGCTGCGGCTGATTCCAAGGGAAAGTTTCTAGACCTGGCACTGTCTGGGTCTATGTTGGGTAAACATACTAGGCCTGCTGGTCTATCAGGGGTGGCGGAGGATTCATCACCATCGAGGGGGCTTCCATTGCTAGATTGGGGTTGTACCCCCTGGCATACACATTTTTTCTGGGGACCATGCTGAAGGGTGTATTCTACCCAATCCCGCCTAGGGATTTGTTGAGACCACAGGATAGTTCTAAAGCTAGGTTGTAAACTTTTTCCAAAGTGTCCCGATTGCCCACGGTGGTTGTTCTCCAAAGGAGAGTGGCAATGAAGGGGTCCATCGCGTTAAGGTAAGTCTGTATGGTTACTTCTAGGGATGGAATAAAAGGGCCCATGCACCGCTTCAAGGCATGTTGGAACCTATGGTTGAATGCTGCAAGAGGTTCATTGGGTTCCTTCTTGATGGAGAGGAACTGGCTATGGGACCAGGCTGGGTCCACATGTACGTGAAAGGCAGCTAGGAAGGCATCCTCCATGTCCTGCCAACTTTTTATGGAGTTAGCAAAAAGGTTAAGGTACCAGTTCAACTCACCTTGCCCTAGAGACAACATCTTCATACTAGATCTGGTGTCGGTTCATGGCATCCTTATATTCCTATAAATGCTCTTCTATAGTTTGTGAGCCTAAGTGCTCATATCATGGGCAGATCTTCTCTGGGTGAGAGGGTAAGTCATTGATTGCGCCCTAAAAAGTTCCCATTGGGGACCTGATATTTCCAAAATATGCAGCCATTGGGGGAACTAGATGTTGGGTAGTTTGGGTACTGGTTCCTGGGATTGCCTAAGAAGTTTGGGTATTTTGAGGTATGCTAGACCTCCAGACAATAGTGGCTGGTATGATTTTTAAGGTCCATTTCTTTCGAGCAGGAGGCTCAAGTTTGACAAACCTTTCGGGGTTCGAGGCAGACCTAAGGATTCTTTCAAATTTCACTGGGGAGAAAGACCCAATCCCTTTGAAGGCCTGACTCTTAAAACTATAACTCGGGGAACACTCAGGAGGTGTAAAATCAGAATCTCAGGAGGGGGATGAGTTCATGCCCTCCTTCTAGCGCCAGTTTCTGTTGATGAGGTTTTGCTGACCGGGTCCGCCAATAGTCATAAGTTGTCATCGGGTACCAGAGAAACCGGCCAACTCTGCCTATAAAGGTTATCCGGGGGAGTTAGATTCCCTGGGCCTTCAAGCACCTGGGTGTCAGGTCACAATGGTGCGGTGCTCGATTGGGAGAAGTGACTATTTTTGAGGGGGATAGATGGTTTCTTCAACTCATTCCCTCTAGAGATTCAATAAGGTAAGGTTTCCCCTAGCATTCTACACTTAGCAAATAAAATGAAAAAGATCCTCCAAGGTTAGAAATACTTCATCTAACTATAGTCATATTTAAATGTCTAGAACATCAATAATACTCTGACATACTACACTAAATATTAAAGAAATACACAACCATCAGTTAGTATTTTATCAGTAGTGGGGGTAAAGAGGTCATTGATCTATTTTAACATATCACAGTAGAAGACATAAAGAACATGAAACATGAAATACCATTAACTCAGAAGCAGGAATGCCAACAACATCATTGCAAAGAATTCTTCCTTCTTCATTAACGTCTCTTCCAGCAAGCACTGGTGCGTGATACAATGATGGCTCTAGGGGAGCGTCTAACTATTGAAAATAGAATAATGGAGTATTGAGCTCTATAACTAAAAATTAGAAATTGCCTTTCTATTACTGTGGACAACAAAATCATCAATTTTGCTAACCCTCAGAAAATGGGCCGGTCTAGCTATTTATACAATTCCCTTCTAACCCTAACCCTATTATACATCACGTTTCAATAAAATACAATATTTGGGGGCCGGTACTACCTACGCCACCCTACAAAAGACCTTGAGACAGAATAGGCCTACTATGTTAGAAGAATGAGACAAGAATATACAAAGGAAGAATTGGCCTTGAGAAGAGGGCCAAGAAGGAGAAGGAAGAAAGTAGGTCCCCCGGGGATCGAGGCTACATGCCTCATAAATGGGAAATGCGGTGTCCTATCTTCAATGTGCTAGGTGTACCTCTGAGCGGTGCCTCGAGAAGACCATCCTATTAGAAAAACAACTATTGAGTCGATGCCCCCTTGATGTAGCCAACCACCTTCTGACAGCCTTTATTAACTACTTCTGAAAGTGACCGGTCGGCCTCGGGGACTGGGACATGGATCACTTGAAAGAATACAAAATTTTGGATTTGAGACTCCAGGATCCAGGAACTTACATTCCCAAAAGAATAAAGAATACCCAATGTTTGAGTTTTTCCCAACCTCCGGAGAAAGCTCAAGGTTGTTTATTATCATTGAAAGCCTGGAGGAGGCAGAAAATGCCATCTTTGTCTACATCTCTTAGGCTAGCCCTTCGGTACTTAGCCACTTCAATCTTTTCCCCCAGGTCCATAACATTCTCTTTAAATTCATTAGCCATTTTTGCCACGTCGTGACTACTAAGCACCATGCGAGCTAATTTTTTCATTTGGGCACCATCTATCCCCTCCGAAGATTGATACCGGGACTTCATTATTTCATCAAAACTCCCCAAAACTAAATCCTCTGGTGTACATGTATCTGTGCTGAGGGGGTCAGCCCTAGAAGTCTTTATTACAAAAGACATATAAATTGAAAGAATATTTTACCGCATTGACTTTACCCTGTAGAGTTCCTACTAGTTTCTTGGTTACCTCCAATGTGAGGTCAAGTCTGGAGTGTTGTGTACTCACAAAATGAAATGATTCATCCCCCAGAATTTTGGATTCAGAAATAATTTCCTCTCCTAGGCCAAGGAGTTCTTCAAGCTCCACCTTCCATGCTTGATAATTCTGGATATCACCCTCCCACAGGTCAATAAGAGTCTCTGCTTGGTGTATAACATGTCGGGATATATATAAATCTAGGAGGGTGGATACCAGAAAACACTGGGTGTTTCTTATTTGCAGGGTGACCCACTTGTCCACTGCCTGGGCCTTCTTCTTCATAACTTGCAGGGAGTCTATGTTGCTCTACAGTAAATCTTCAGAGGTGGAAGCCTCTAGAGGAGCGGCATTGATAAGTCGAACCAGCTCGGTAAGCAACCCCATAAGGTTTGCATTTTTTTCCTTTTCTACTTTGAGCATTTGGGCTTCCTTCTCATAACAGGCCTCTACCACTCTAGCTGCCTCCTTCAACAAATCCACCTCGTCTTGCTTTCCCCTTTTACCCAGCGATACCTCTACAACGTTATAATCTCTGGGTTTTGCGGTTGCTTCATCAGCGCCTTGGGGAGGTGTCACCACAATGGAAATGATTTCTTCGCCCGGCCCAGTTCAAATTGTATGAACTATCTGGGCTTTCTTGGCCTTCGGTGGGGCCTGGACCTGAGCCATCATTTCAGCTAGGGAGAGAGGAGTTCTGGGAGTGGACGGAGCTTTTCTTTTTCTGCTCTCTACTAACCACTAAGGCAGCAGGGGTGGCTTTTTTGCCAGAATCTGTTCCCTTGGTTCTTTCCCAGTGTCCTATGGCTATTTCTCCTAAGTGGTGTGGACCTCATCCATCCCTTTCCCTACGTCTTCTTCTTTTATAGCAACATTTTCCTCAGCAACCTCCATCTCCTCAGCCTTGTCCTCTGTATCCATTTCTTTGTCTGGACTTTTGTCGGCTTCCTTGGGGATTTCCTCTTCATACTACTCTTCTTGTTTCTCTTCCTCTACCGTTGGGGCTTATTCTTCTATTGGTACATCCTGTGGTAGTAGGGGAGGTGTTGGGCAAAGATTTAAAGTTTGGGCCGTGGTAATCACCTGCCCAAAGGTTGCTCCTGGGAGTGGCACCTAGAATGTGGCGGCTGGGGTTAGGGTTATTCCTGAAGGTCCAATTCCCTCAATAGATACCATTTGTTCACCTTGCCATTATTTTTCCACCCCCAGACCCTACATTTCTTGAGCCTCGGAGGTAATCTCTGGCTCTGGCTCCCTTTCTTCTACCTGCTTTTCCTGCTCCTACGCAGGTTCTTGTTCCACAACCTCTTGTTTTGTAGCTGCAGGTTCGGCCTCTGGGACTTCTGTCCCTGCTTTTCTGGTCTCCCCCTACAAGTTTCCAAACTCTTCAGTTGCAAAGACATCATCAAATTCCTTCTGTGGAGGGGGAATGGACAGGACTTCAGCAGGCTCTATTTCCTTCTCCGGCTCTGGGGAACTGGAAGAAAGGATTTCTACTTGTTGGATATGGGATGTTCCCAACCCTGGCTCTACCTTAGGCTTCTTATTAAGCCTCTTCTTTCTTTGGGTAACCAAGGGTGGCCCCGCATCCCTTATTGTTGTTGCTTCCATGGGATCCACCTCCATTTCCTTTACCATTAAGGCTACCAGCGACGGGGAGGAAGAGGGATAAATTGGCCCGGCCATGAGCATTGGAGTAGCTAGCCGCGTTATTAATTTCTCCCTCATCTGCTGGGAGGCTACCACTGATTGTTTTATTTTCTCTTTTATGGGTACTTCTTATGCAGGAGGGGTTGTATCTATCTCTTTACCTTTATCACTCTCTGCGAAGAAGTCCCAGCCCCCAGAGTCAACTTTGGTGCTGGCTGGGCCACTCGGTGGGCACTTCCAGGGCACACCCTTTTGAAATAGGCATGACTTCACTCGACCACCTCTTGGGTGAAGTCCTCAATTGTAGGCCCTTCCTAGGCATCCTAATTTACTAGTGGAAGAGTCCTTGTATCGATCCCCATTGCCTTGTACTGGGGATCGATAGTGGGGGCGGTGTCTAAGAAGTCCTCCAGGAACCTCCGGAGCTTCAACCTTTGCATCATGTTGGCCATCATTCTAACATAGTGCTGGCTCTGCACCTCCACGTCATCTTGGAAATCTTCCCATAAATCCTCCATATGGATGTGATGGGGCTCTGAAGCCCGGGGCAGTGCCGTTGCAATCTTTCCGTGCGGATCAAAATTTTTTCGCACCAAGTAAAATTCTTCCAAGTTGTAGCTTTTCAATTCATTGTCCGCTTCCTTTGTGGCGGCCAAGATGCATGTGTAGTTCCCACAGATGATTGGGAATGGAATGTTGGATAGCTTCTTTAGGGAAAAGAGTGCATGCACCTCCATTATTTGCTTGTAGTATTTTAAGAGCACGATCTTGTCCCCACAGTGCTTGGGCAACAAGTAGGGTTTCTCGAAGAAGTTGGTGACCCTAATGTAAGTGTGCTGTTAGAACTAGATGTAGTAGTGTCCATAACTATGGACCAAATTTATCACCTCTAAGGATAAGCGGTATCCTGCATCCCAGGTGGGTGTGAGCAGGTGATAGTAAACGAACGCATTATTTACCCAGCGAAAATTGGGGAAGCTGGCCTCCCATTGAACTTGTGGGAAATGGTCCCATGGTGCCTTTTGTCCTAGGCCAATCTCGAGCACGCCGTCTGTGAGTAGGCCATGGGCATGGGGCCTTTGTTGCGCTAGGGCCCAGAAAACATAAGAACTCATGTAAAATTTCTTCTTCCTGTTCAGTTGAAGGGACTGGAGTCGACATGGTTGGAAATTATAGCCGCCCAGTCGAAGTATCCTCCTTTGGTGGAGATTCTGAGGAGAAAGTAATACATCCATTTAGCAAATTCTTGGCTAGAGGGCTGCCCAAAGACCCGACCCAACGCTATCATTCCCATCTGAATTCTCTCTTTGAACTCAGAGTGGGGAATCTCTATCTTCATTCTCTTGGGGTCCCTCTTTGGAACCTTGAGCCAATGGGTATTCATGTATACCTGGGCGGCATCCTCCAGCTGTGTGAATTGAGCCAAGGCATCTGTCCTTGTAACCACTAAGGCCTTGGCGAATTGTGGGATTCCCAGAGCCGCCTGGAATGTGTCTATGTTGAGGGATACCAGAGGAGTAGGGTATCCGGTTGGTTCTGTGGCTGCGAGCATAATAGCCTGAATAGAAGAGCTGTAATTGGTGGCCAGCATCAAGATAAGTTTTGGAGATTGTACAGAGCATGGGAAACAAGTTGCCTTGAGGATTCCATAGTCCCCGACATTGATTTCTAGCTGATCTCTAGTCTGTCACTAGATGTACATTATTTTCACTAAGGCCTACATTTCTGGCCATGTCTCGACGCTCGTGTTGGTAATAAGTTTGACTTTGGACTCAGTCTTTGAGCCCATAATGACACTGTCTTGCACAAATTTCATGGTTAGGGGCATCTTCTCTAGGGCCTTCTCCATTTTGGATTTTACTACCACCCTGGTGGCCACCGCGGAAGGTAGCTCTGGACTTCTGGGTGGAGAGGATGCAGATGCTTCAGACATGCTTAGGAAGTGTACTCTAGAAACCTGCAAGGCAAAGCGACCGTCAGAACATATTAATCAAATAAATATTCTGGGGTCCGGAGATCTTACCACCGTGATGCTTGCTTTTATTGAAAAGTTAGTTTCATTCACAAATAACTGAAAAGCACATGCATCACATGAACTTAAGATTTTTTTACCAAACATCTGGGTCTGAGGATTTTATCACACTTGGTAAAGACATGGTATGGATGATGGTAGGAGACCCAGAGCCCGGAGAAGTAACCATTGGTGAGGACATGTAAAAAGGCAAGTCATCAAGCCCATGTGGGCACCACGTGCATGGGTATTAAATAGGAGTTATGGTGATGACAGCGGAGCCAACTGTCTGAACGTGAGAAAAGTGAAGGCCACTTGGCTGGAATTGATTGTGTGCATGGGATATAAATGAGGGTCTGACTGGTTTTATGGAAGAGAGAGAAAATTACATGTTTGAAACTGGCCAAGAGCCGAGTTTCAAACAGGTGGTTTTCTACCCCGAAATGAATTTATGGGTAGAAGAACAACAACACAGGTGACTCGACCACCTTGCCAAGCCACCTGGAAGGATATACATGAAATTCAAGGGATATATACATGAGAATGGAGGGATATACACCAAATATACACAAATGTACACACATCTACACCACGGAATGACATCCGCAGGAAACTAGGCAAGACACAGAGTATAAATAGCTATCTACATATTCTACAAACTGACCACTTCTGCGTAGAGGGAAGACAACCCTCTGGCAGAGCCAACCCACCAATGCGCAACAAAACCATAAAATAGGAAACAAACAAAATAGAAAGACAACAAACAAACAAATGATGAAGAAGAAACACCAGGCAAGCGAAAAGAAAACTAGCGGGAATAGAGATACCAACCTGAGAATGTTGAAAGGTGGAGGAAAGGAGGAAATTACCATGGGAGCTCTACAATAGCTATAGTTGTCAAACAGTCACAACCCACCACCATGAATCACTCACAATTGCCTAAAAAAGATGGAAGTGTTAAGCATTGATTATCGCTAACTTCTCTGCAAATTGCTCTGTAATCGCTCTAAAATTGCTCTGAGTGCTTGAGAGTTTTAATCATGGTAAATGTGAAAGTGACAGATAAGTTCTATTTATACCCATGGTAAAAAGGCAGTCCACCTCCTTTCAGCAATCTTTGGACAAGCAAACCTCTGGACCCCAGACCCGGGGATTCCCCACGACTATAACCTTAAGAACATCATGGCGAAGACTCTTAGAGTCCGGAGTCTGGCTCCCAATGAAGAACGAACTCCAAGACCAGAGTCCCAGAGATGAAAAACCAAAAAAACAAAACACAACAATGGGGAAGAAAACCCCATAGAAAGAAAACAAAAGGAAAAAAGACAAGGCAAGAGCCGTAAGCAAAATTAAACAAAATAAAAAAAAGGGGGACCCAACATTTTGCACACAAAATGTACGGACAGGGATTCAGGGCATAACAAGCCACCTGAAAGAAATCTCTATATAATGGTCTCTATCCTCCAAATGGTACCAAGGAATAGCCCCTCGAATAGGTATCTGAAGGATCCACCAAACTTCTTCCAAGGTGATGGTCGCCTCTCTTGTAGGCAAGTGAAAGGTGGTGGTGTCACTGTGCCACCGCTCGATCAACACAGTCATCATCCCATTGTGCACTTGTAACCTAGGCCACCCTGGCACATAGTCTAACCCAACTATAGCTAATAACCCCCAGTCATCCTCTGTAAGCTGTGACTCTAACTCCATGGTAGGAGGCCAATGCTCTCGCGATCCGAATGGTGGGAACTGCTCCTGCAAGAATTTCAAAAATCCACCATGTCAGTCACCTTTTCTTCTAGTCCTAATCTAAACCCTCCCAAAGTGGGGCATCTTGTCCCTAGGTATTTTTCTGACCCATCCCTGGCCCCCGCTGGGTCCCTCCATTTCCCTCCCTCTCAGCGTTTTCCCTTTTAGTCGCAGACACTAATTCAGCCAAAAATGTTGGTTCATACACTAGCATCTCCAACGTCCTTTCCTCCAGACCGTCGTCTTTAAAGACACCAGTCTGGCATTGTCGCCTCTGGAGACGCTAATTCATAGATCGGCATCTGTGAAGATGTCGATCCAGGGATTGGTTTCCTCATAGACGCTGGTTTGAGAACCGGTGTCTCTGGTCCAAAATTCAAATTTCCCCTCATTAATGACCCATCTAGCCCCCCAAAGCATTAAATAACTTCACTAGAAATAAATGCAAGGTCTCGGATAGCTCACTCACTAGTATTGGTCACTCGATGGGCCTCCCATGTGTGCACACATGCTCTTCCAGCTAGCCCTTCATCCTCTCATTAGCCATCTTTTCACTTCAAAGCTTAGATTTCACTATTCACTATTCATAAATGACCTTTTTTAACCACCTCAACCCCTCTTATAGCCCCCATTTTCCCCAAAAAAAATTTCCCACCCCCGTTTCCCCCCCCATGTATATTTTTGTATATATCATCCTGTTGTAAAGCTTGAATACTCATAAAATCTCAAAAACATTTAAAAATCGTGAAAAATCCAAAAAATTATTAAAAATTCTAAAAATTTCAAAAACATAAAATATTCTCCAAAATCATGCAATAAACACTTTGTTCTTTCCGATTCCTTCCAAGTCTTCATTTTCAACAATGTTTCAACTCATGCGACTATGACACTATGTTTCACCAAATTAATTTTGCAACCGACTGTTCTTGCTCTCCATCCTATTCACAACTTTTACCAGCGAATCTCTTTTATCAAATCAAATCCAATCTTTGCCCATGAAGATGCATCCTTCCAGCATCTGCTTATCAAATCATTCATCACATCAATCCTATTCATGGCAA
The DNA here is from genome assembly GCA_018584345.1 of Thuja plicata. Classification (NCBI taxonomy): domain Eukaryota; kingdom Viridiplantae; phylum Streptophyta; class Pinopsida; order Cupressales; family Cupressaceae; genus Thuja; species Thuja plicata. The sequence goes on from MU224692.1 coordinate 2,746,322, forward strand.
GAAGTTTGGACCGAATGACTACTTGGTCATGAGGCCTTCTTTATTGATTTTATCTTTTTGTGTCAGTTAAACCCTACTCACCACTACCTCGATCTGCTATATCTTGGTGAGTTGTGACTGGTCACTACTGATACATGCGTATTTTGCAGTGTGCTTTTGTTTGAGCATCTAGTCCACGCAAATGAATCTTGTCATCTGTGTTTTCTAACATCTAATGCATACCTCCTATTGCAATATCAAAATTAGATGTGCTCTCCATATTTTTCACACAAATGGATCCCAATGCTCATTTAGCTGCATTTACGTTCATTTGCATTGTATTTCAGAAGGTTTCTATTTATTCCCTCCTTCCTTTCCTCTCTCCTGTTGCATCTTTTTTTGAGAAAATCCCACAACCTTGTCATCATTGTGTTCTTTTCTCAAGGGGGCACAACCCCGTACCATCATTTCTTCAGCATGACTCCTAGAAACCCTCTTCTTCTGGGGCAACTCATTTTTTTTGTCTTTGACAAAATGTCACTTGCGATGCCACATCAAAGAGGGGCAAAATGTAGATGTCCAAAAATATTAATATTATTATTAATATTATTTTCCCTCTTATTCCTCTAACTATTTAATTCAACCAATTAAATAGTTTCATTTGGTAATAGTTTAAATACTATTCTAATGTATTTCATTTAAATACATTTGTCTCATGAAATTCCCTTTTTAATAAATTTACATTTATTAAATCCTCCATTTTCCTAATTCTTCTAAACTATAACTTATTCAAATTTGATTTGAATAGTACCCTAAAACCCTAGCTAGGAACCTATTAATCCTACCCTAAAGCCTACCCTATTCCTACTCTACTCCCATCACCTCACCCTCTATATATGTTTCCCTACCTAACTACCCTTTAATTATACTTAAAGGGTGATTCCTAACCTTTTTCAGGCTAATGGAATGCTCACCCACATGGGGAAATTCTCTCCAAAATGGGCACCCATTCCTCTTTAATTCCTTCTTACAACATTGTCTCCCCTTTTGAAATATTGAGCTACTAAATATTAAATGCCAATTTTGACTCAAAATTGGCCATCTTTTCAAGTCTATGTGTCCCTTATGTGGCTCTTATGTGGATTCCACATAGGTGCCACTTCATCCAAGCCTCTTCCTCTCTCCAAAAACTCTATAAATAGAGGCCTGCTCCTCTCATTTTTTCATCTCTCAATATTGCATTGTTATCATGTTATTTTGCATTTAGAAGTTCATAGCTATAGATTTCATGTTTTCATATGCTCTTAGTTTATACTTAAATCACTTAGATATTACATGCTAGGTTTCAAATTGGTGAATGAATCTTAATTTCCTTCTAGTATTTGCATATCATGTTCATAACTAGCTTAGTATATCATCATTTTGAAAGATTTGAGACTAGTTCCCTATACTAGTTCTTGAATTCTTTCATTTTGTCAATCTTGCATTTGCATTGGGATCCATTGCACTCTTGTGTGTTTTGAGAGAGCACACTTACATCCTATCAAGAAGAGCAAATCAAAATGAGTAAAATAGGGTGCATTTTTTACTTATTTTAATCTTAATTTGATGTTATGTTGAGTTCTTTGTTGCTTGCTTGCTTTTTCATGAGATTTTGAATTGATGTGCTAACCCACTAATGTTTTCATGTTTGAGCTTGCTCCCAACAGATTGAAGAATTCCTTGTACACAATATGTGTGTGTGTGTGTGTGTGTGTGTGTGTGTGTGCACATATGTTGTAACATATACATACCTGGACATGTGTACATATGTGTGTAATTTATTTAAATGAAATTTAAATGTAATTGATTTTAGTTTGAAATAATGTACCTCCAAATGTGTACTTTCATTTTATTTTCAATTAAATTCTAGGAATTTACATATATGTAGACTTCATTTGAAAGTAAATAAAATCTTTCAGGTACACACACACACACACACACACACACATCAAGCATATTATTACATATCACACATGGCAGATGCACTGATTCCCCCTAAGGAACTATTTGCACACACTAATAGAGAAATTCAAAGGTTGCAAGATTCCATTGATAATCTGACTAGATCTATTGTTTATAAGAACACATATCAATCTATACTTCATAGCTTGATTACTATTAGGGATGACCTTCATGGTACCACTCCCTATGGCTGAGATGTTATAGAGGCCATACTTTTGAGGAAGAGACAAGAGGTTGGCTCTAGTGTTTCTCTCAAGGAGGTACAGGTTTTAGTGCCTAACACTGAAAAGGGTAGTTTTTCCATCTTATAAAAAGTTACAGTATGTGAAGGGATATCAGGTTACAAGGTGTCAGGATCTTGCCATATTTGCATTGATATACCCATGATTTTTAGCTGCTCATGGTCATTATCAAAATAATGACCAAATTCCATTGTACTTTGTACAATAGATTTATGCTAAGGTTTGTTTAGGGATGGAAGTTAATTACACTGATTTGCTAGGAAATCTAGGATAGGGGCGTGGTAGACTTGCTAATAGAGACTCTTATCATTGAGTAGATCATGAGAGACCACTACAAAGGGCCATTATTGGTCAAAGGGCACCTACAATAGCTCCTTGATTGACTCCTCTTGTGGATGATGTTATCTGTAACACCCAGCTTTGAGGTGTGATTGATAGTGTGGGGGATATTGCAGTAGCTACTGTATCCATATCAAGAAATCATGTTGGTCAGTACTTGATGTCTCAGCGACACTCCAGATCACCAGTTGGAGCATCTGCTAGCAGGGCCACACATGATATGTATACTACAGCAGGGATCCCTTCACAGTCCTAGAGGGACTTACAAGAGAGACAACACGGGTCACATTGTCTAGCTTGGCTGAGGATTTGTTGGACGCTTATGGATTTATAGCAGCAGAGCATGATATCCCCATATCAAGTGTTAGAGCTTGTGTCAGTACTGTCAGATTTGCCCAGCCACCTCGCTTTGAACTAGACCATGGCCATAGTGATAGTTCTTGTGATGATCCACCCATTGACCACTCTATTGCTGTAGAGGGAGAGGAACAGTGTACAGACCCTTTAGTCAGTGTAGGGAACCAGTTCTCTGATGTTGGCCTTAAGGATGTTGACTTCAACATGGCTACTACAAGTTACCTAGATTTGTTGACACATGATGATACAACTTCCATGCCATCTCATTTGGTTAGTTCCTTGCATTCAGCATTAAAGAGACATGTGCAGTCTATGCATGTTGCAGATGCAGAGATGAGCTTGGCCCAGACACAACATAATCTTGATATATTAGTTGATAGGAGCAAGGCTAGGGACTATGAGTACTATCAGGTGCCACCATCTACACAAGTATAAATTATCATATTATATATACTTAATGTTACAATTATTTAAAAATTTGGAATATTTCATCTAGATGCATGTAAATTTACTTTTTTCTCTACCAGAATATGCCTCTTGTTACTCCTTTGAGCATTGATCATGTATGTCGTCAGGACTCACTCGATGATGACATCAATATTGGACATGTGAGCTTTTAATTTTATGATGTGTGTACATGTGTAGTACATCCACACTTTATAACATCTTTTCTTGTAATATTTTTTCAAACTTAAAAAGATGTGTATATATATATACACACACACACACATACACACACATATATATACATATATATATATATGTATATGTATATATATATATGTATATATATATATACATATATATACATATACATATATATATATATGTATGTATGTATGTATATATATATGTATACATATACATATATATACATACATATATGTATATATATGTATATGTATACATATATATATACATACATACATATATATATATATATATATGTATATATATATATCTCCTTTTCAGTAGGGATCTGCACATCCTTCACAGCATGATAGTCACTTTGGGAAAGACCGCTTAATCAGGAGTTGTCATGATGACTCCTAGGCACTTTCATATATGATCTCGACATATTACGTACATACATAATCTTGATGTTATATTATTTCATTTATATATACTCTAGAGTCGATTGACATATGTATTGTACACTTTGATTTATGTTTGACATTATTGACACATGTTTCATGAGCTTACAGTACATTCATCTCTATGTTTTATATTTATATGTACTTGATCTATGATTGATCTTTACACACTTGATCTAGATGATTGATGTTTCATGTGTATACATGTGTTATATACTTTTGTTCTCTATATGTACATGTGTGCATGTTATATACTTTCATAGATATAGTTTCGTGCTCTATATTGTATGTGTACACGTATCCTGTTTACATGCACTTTCAATCTGTGATTCATTGATCTTAAACATGTGTATGTATGTGTACATGATCTAGTGATCTTGATGTTTGGAACATAAAATTTGGAACATGTGTACATGTATACATGTGTATATTATTTCATTTATATCTACTCTAGAGTCGATTGACATATGTATTGTACACTTTGAAAATTATGTTTGACATTATTGACACATGTTTCATGAGCTTACAGTACATTGATCTCTATGTTTTATGTAAATACATGTACATTTGATGTATACTTTCACTCTATATGTACATGTGCACATTATATACTTTCATAGATATACTTTTACTCTATATATACATGTAGATCTTGATGTTTGGAACATAGAATTAATGAACAATTAGATAGCTCAAAAAAATTAAATTGTTCTAATTGTCCTAATTGTCCTAATTGGATGTAATTAGGTCCTAATTGGGTCTAATTGGATCCTAATTGGATCTAATTAGGTCCTAACGGGTTTAATTGGATCTAATTAGGTCCTAAAGGGTCTAATTGGATCTAATTAGGTCCTAAAAGGTCTAATTAGGTTATAAAGGGTCTAATTAGGTCCTAATTAGATCTAATTGGATCTAATTACATCCTAATTGGATCTAATTGGATCTAATTAGGTCCTAATTGGATCTAATTGTCCTAATTGGATCTAATTAGGTCCTAATTAGGTCTAATTGGGTCCTAATTGGATCTAATTGGATCTAATTAGGTCCTAAAGGGTTTAATTGGATCTAATTAGGTCCTAAAGGGTCTAATTAGATCTAATGAGGTGGACTAAATCATCTAATTAGGTTATAAAGGGTCTAATTAGGTCCTAATTGGATCTAATTGTCCTAATTGGATCTAATTAGGTCCTAATTGGATGTAATTAGGTCCTAATTGGGTCTAATTGGATCCTAATTGGATCTAATTAGGTCCTAAAGGGTTTAATTAGATCTAATTAGGTCCTAAAGGGTCTAATTGGATCTAATTAGTTACTAAAGGGTTTAATTAGGTTATAAAGGGTCTAATTAGGTCTGAATTGGATCTAATTGTCCTAATTGGATCTAATTGTCCTAATTGTCCTTATTGGATCTAATAATGTCCTAATTGGGTCTAATTAGTTTGTAATTGGATCTAATTAGGTCCTAAAGGGTTTAATTGGATCTAATTAGGTCGTAAAGGGTCTAATAGGATCTAATTAAATGGACTAGAGGGTCTAATTAGGTCCTAATTGGATCTAATTGGATCTAATTATGTTGTAATTGGATCTAATTGTCCTAATTGGATGTAATTAGGTCCTAATTGGGTCTAATTGGATCCTAATTGGATCTAATTGGATCTATTTAGGTCCTAAAGGGTTTAATTAGATCTAATTAGGTCCTAAAGGGTCTCATTGAATTTAATTAGGTCTTAAAGGGTTGAATTAGGTTACAAAGGGTCTAATTAGGTCCTAATTGGATCTAATTGGATCTAATTAGGTCCTAATTGGATATAATTGGATCTAATTAGGTCCTAATTAGATCTAATTGTCCTAATTGGATCTAATTAGGTCCTAATTGGTTCAAATTGGGTCTAATTAGGTCATAGGGCTAGTTAGGTCATGTAATTCTAGGTCTTAGGGCTAATTAGGTCATGTAATTTGGTCTAGAATTAGGTCTTAGGTCTAATTATGTCCTAATATAGGTCTAATTACATAGACTTTATAGGGTTTAGGGTCTTAGGTCTAAATAGGTAAGGTTTAGGGTTTAGGATCTTAGGTCTAATTAGGTAGGGTTTAGGGTTTAAGGTTTAGGGTCTTAGGTCTAGTTAGGTAGGGTTTAGGGGCTTAGGCCTAATTAGGTAGGGTTTAGGGTCTTAGGTATTCTTTATCAAGTTAGGTATTGCAATATCATGCTTACATGTTTCATTAAGATAAGTAATAATCATCAAATTAAGAGAGAGAGAGAGAGAGAGAGAGAGAGAGAGAGAGAGAGAGAGAGAGATGTACCTTGTTTCTTATGATAATATCTTTCCCGAGCTTCTTCATGTAGTCTTTGTTTAGTCACTTCTGAATTATGTCATGTACTCTTATTTAGCCTTCTTTTTTTAATTTCCCATCACAATTTGCAAAATTGTCTTCCTTTTCCAAAATGAGAATAATTTTGAAACTTTTGAATTAATAAGACTACGAAAACATATATTTATTTATATGTAATTGTTCTGAACCTGAATTGACACCTAATAGGCTGACATAGGTTTCTATTGAAAGTCATCTCTGAGTTTCTATTGAAACTTGAAAATCTCGATCGAAAGTGCTTTAGTAAATGGAAAACAAATGCCAAATCATGAAACTACTTTTGATATAAAGTAGTTTCGATCGAAACTCAATAGTTTCGATCAAAACTAATTTCTATTGAAAGTAGAGGTTAAGAGAAATCTGCAATTTTCATGGCTTTGGGGCTCAAGCAATGGGATCAAATGGAAGAATATGGAGACATCCTTTTCCATCGCACAAGTACTCTAAATGAGCTTTCTAACAAATATATATTTGACAATTTTTTAATTCATTAGGTCTATGTTTTGTGACGTGCATCAAATGTAGGTTTTTTATCAAAAATAAACTTCCAAGTTGGACGTTGAAGGAAAAATAGTAGGAAAGAAAAAAAAATTGAAAAATAACAGTACCCTGTGGCTTTGAGTCTACTTTCTATAAAAAAAAAATGAATTTTGATAAACAGACAAGTTATAAGCTATGCAGTCAAGGTATGTAAAAATTATGGTTTACGCTACTTCAAATGTTCATAAAATATGCAATAATCATGATAATGTCATCAAACCAACTGTGTTCCCTCTATATGGATGTTACAAAACTAAATTAAAAAGAAGCACATTGATATCTATTTTAGAAAAAAATTTATGCCCTATGAAGTCAATGTAACTTTTTGAAAATGACGTTTTCAGCAACATAGCAGTTCTAGTGGGAGAAAAAAAACTATTAAAATCAATTCATATATATATATATATATATATATAGAATCTAGACATAAAATCATAAAAGACTCTAGTTGACTTCATCTTTGGATTTGAAACAATTTAACGACAATATGCATCCGAATTTGAAAGTTTCTTTCAAAATGTAGACTTCACTGTCCGTTTAGGCAAAAAAGTGTAACCCAATATTGTGGGATCACCCTAAAGAAAGTGCCTTGGGAATGATTTTGTACGATACATTAAGAAAAGTGATCAACTTACAATTAAATTTGTCTTTTGGTTCTCTAGTTTTTGGTATGAATTTTATATTCCCTTTGTTTATTTCTTAGGCTAGAGTCCCATTTTGAAAAGCTTCAAGATATACAAAATGTAGGTATAAACTAACACAGTCCTAAAGAGATTTATAAAATTCACATAGGAAGCCATCACATCCAAGGTATTTTTCCTCTACCATGAAAAATGTAGGTTCATTAAGGTCTTGTATAGAAAAATTCTAATCACAAAAATCCCTTTGAGATGTTGACAGATGAGAAGGAATTGCAAAAAGGCAATCCTTGAAAATTTTTTAGCTAGTAGTTGTAGGTGCTTGTACACAAAAAAATTTATGATACATTTGATTAGTTCAAAGGCTTGGAGAATGTCTAGAATTACTCTAATAATAGAGCTTCCTTCTCTAGTCCTTTTAATACCTGGCGAGGAGTGTCAAAGATGTAGATAGAAGACAAACTCCTTGCTATCTCAATCTCCCATTTTCAACCAGTGCATACATGTCTCAATTTGAGAACCTTTAGCTACATAATTGTTAACAACTTGTTTTGATGAGAAAGAATAGACACCTTAAACTATAAATCAGTTGAGAGAGGATGAGCTTCTAGACTCTCAATAGCGGCACACAATTCCTTAGTGGTATGAGCATAAGAACGATGATGGAATTGGACTAGTTGTTTCCCATAAAAATAGAAGAACTTAGTTGTTTGATGAATTGTATCATTCCACCATAGAATCCAATCAGATGGTTGAGTGAGCCTGGGTTGTAAATTCCAAATTTTTTTTATGTGCATCCAAGTAGGAGGATGACTCAATAATGACATGTTAAGGAAAAATGAGACATAAAGGAATGTGGCAAGGAAACTCACCATTCAATTCTAAATTTAATAATAAAATGGTCTGACAAAGTGGCATCAGATGAAGGTAAAACAGGAAAAGATTGATCTATCCCAAAAGAGAAAAAATATTGAGAAGAGATCATGGAACAATTAAGATGCTTAAAAACTCTGTCAGAACCAGTGCAAAAATTTCTCCAAGTATGCCAAACCACATGCTGAAAGCTAGTGGTTGAAATTGGGATAAAAAAGACTAATTTATTGTGCATGTAAAGCCAAGCTTCTCACTCACCATTTGTCCATCGAAATGGTGAAATTTAATCCTTATCATAATCCACATCAATCATATTAAAATCTCCACACATGACCCAATTAGTTGGACGTAATGAATCAATAATCCACCACTAGAGGTAAGATCTTTCCACCGCATCATCGGGAGCATAAACATTAATTATTTCAAATGCATGAATATCATTTGTATAAGGACCAAACCAATATATGAATCACATTTATCCATGACTAACAATAGCATCATGCCAACATGGTGAAATAAGGGTAATCACCCATCCACAACCAATTTCATGAGTGGAAGAAAAAACCAAACTATTTGACCAAATTATATAGCATTATATAGTAAGAAAAAATGTAGATATATTAACCTCTTGAAAGTAGAAAATATTAGTTTGAGGGAACTTATGAAGAACATATCATACTCAATACTTACATGGGAGGTTTGTGAGACCTCAAACATTCCAAGAGATGAAAGTCATTCTAAACCATCATTTATAGAATCCTCATTCGCAAGGTAAGAGAAACTATTACACAAAATCTCAGAGTCTATGTGGAAAATAGGATAAAGGCCCCTGAGATCAACTACACTTTTCCAGATCCTTTTCCTTCAATTTCATACCTCCTAAGAGGTCTGTGAGAATGACACAAGGAATATAAATAACTAGAAACCAATGAAGCTGTCTCTGGAGTGTGAGATCTTGCTGAGCATGAAATATAAGTATTCTGATCCTTAGAAGGAGACTCACTGGGTGGTAAATTCCCCTGAGATTCAGGCTTGAATTCTCCTATGAGGGAGAAACACTCTTGGATTCCTTGAAAGGCATAGGATCCTTTGGTGGAAAAGCAAAAGAAGGTAAATTCTTCTTAGACTAAAATTCCATAGTGTGTATGCCTTTAAAGACAACAATATTATAAGTAGCATCCACTTTAGGAGTTTCTAGAGCTTGAGATGGAATGGACTCCATATGAGGAGATTTAACCCTAGGAGCCACTAGATGGCAATCCTTAATCTTATTCTTTGCAGAGTGACAATAGAAACTTGGGAAATTTTAAATACATGACACATTGAGAGAAAAAATACCCACGAACTTAAATATTGGTGATATCCTTAATTTCCTTGGCAAGATAATTTTCCACATAAACCCTCTTTTGAGGGAAAACAAGGAAAAATATTATAACTCCATACAAACTACCTGACTAAGGGTCTAAACAATATTTTACAGAAATGGCCAATAGGGAAAAGGAAGACCAAGAACCTCAACCCAAATAGGGACTTTAAGTTTCTTCTAATCTATGAGAGATAATTCTCTATACCAAGCCTAGAAAACTAGTAGGGAAGACTTAACAAACCAAGGGTCATTTTCTAGAACTCCTTCAACATGATATGGGTTCCAAAAATAGAACACAAAAAACCCTTGGTCAAATTTAACACACCATCTAGGAAGACCCCATGAGGGTTCCATGTTGTGGCAACCCATTCCTACAACACACTTTTCGACAGAGCATGATCAATAAAATAGCATATCAAAGTAAATTTCTCAAGCCAATCACACGCATTATCAAAATCATGCATGGGAAGAATCACTTTAGGGGTAACAAAAGCCTTACCTCATGAAATGCCTTCAAGACAAACTTGTGTAGATGTTTTCTCAAAGGAGCCATGATCTCCCAATGCCAATACTCCAGCACCAATAGAAACTGTTGTGCTAAAACTGGCCAAAGCCATTAAAAAGTCACTTTGATTTCCATAGTACATATGGTTTGAAACCTAGTGGTGAATAGGCAATGTGTAAACCCTTACGACAATCAAGCAAGGAAATGTGACCATAGACTTGCAGAGCACTTTCAACCCAAATAAATTAATTATTTTTATTAATAAAAAAATATTGATATTGTTTTTATTTTAAAAGTAGGCGAGAGAAAGGTATTCCCAAAATTTAAGATTAAATCTAAACTAAATATTAAAAAATAATATATATAAATCAAATATTAATTTGTAGAATCATTTTTGGCATTGACATTTTTAATATGAAAACTAGGGCAGAGGGCCCATTAGTCAAGAGGGATAACTTCATCAACATGTAGCCATTGCATGGAATATTGTAAGATCTTCATTTATTTAGAAATGTAAAATGGACACTTAACTACTTGCAACTAAGGTTTGAAGGTATGACTCATCGCACTTGTTAAAATATCATACCTAGTGAAACACGTCCAAAAAAATGTCTTTTTAAAGATTTAATCAAAACTTATTCTAAAAATCCCTAGTACTTAAATTTAAAATATCATTTTTTATTAGTTGAATATTGTATTTTTATATAAAATATAAAATATATGCAACTTAAATGGACCAAATACCTATTAGTAATCATAAATATTTCTTATACCTAACTTCTATATCCAACACAAAAGGAGCAATACTTCAAAACAAAAAATTATATATTTTTTGTCATAAAAACAAGACATTAACATACAATATACAACATATATACAACACAAAGGGATCAATAGTTGAACACTAAAACTTGTTGACAATCTCACACATTTCGTGGGAAAATACAAGGCATTTAGGGGAGAGGAACCAATATTCATAAGGACTAACATTTTATAGTTTTGATAAGCCAAATTGTTAATATGAAATACTCTAATGCATATACATTGATATCCCAATAGTTTTACACATAAGAATATTATTTGTACACTAAGATAAAAATACGTGTTTAAGTGAGCATCTTATTTTATTAAGTGAACATAATATTTTTTTATGTGACACACATAGAACAGATAGATATGATATTTTATTTGAAACAAAAAATTATTTATTTCCCTTTTTAAGGAGTTAATCAATGTCTTTTCAATATAACATCTATAAGTTCTCATGTGTTCATGGTGCAGAGCCCTCACTCAAGCAAATCAGTGATTCTAGGCAATTCTTAGTATTTCAGTCAAGGAATTTATTAAGCCTTCCATTGCATGAACATGGCACTATTCTTCTACTCATCTCCACTAATGACTCATGATGGGGATCATAAGATCTTAGGTTATTATATTTGATATAAGTCCATTTGTAAAGGCTTAA
>MU224692.1:2763912-2808191 GCA_018584345.1 Thuja plicata
ATTAAACCTTAGATAGAATGCATACTAGACAAGAGGGTCTCCAAACAAACCAGGAGGGGTACTTACTACTCCTACCTTGTCAAGTGGAAAGATACACCAACTGAAGATGCAACATGGATGAGCCAAGTAGAAATTGAAAAGGCAGGATACAACCTTAATGCAGTCCCAACTCAAGGGACTTGAGTTCTTTTGAGGTGGGTAGTATGGTGCAGAGCCCTCACTCAAACAAATTAGTGATTCTAGGCAATTCTCAGTATTTTAGTCAAGGAAATTATTAAGCCTTCCATTGCATGAACATGGCACTATTCTTCTACTCATCTCCACTAATGACTCATGATGGGGATCATAAGATCTTAGGTTATTATATTTGATATAAGTCCATTTGTAAAGGCTTAAGGCTCATTGGTGATTCTATAAACCTTGAGTCCTTAAGACCTATGGGAAATTTTTATTAGAGTATTTAGGAATATAGTTAGAAATAGGTTATTATACCTTAAATAAGGTCCTAGGATAATCTAGAGTCCCTAGGTTTCATTCTATACAAAAATTGTCTAAAACAACAAAAGTTGCTAAGCAACTTTGTAAAAAATGCTTAAAAGTTGTAATTAGTGAGTTTCAACCGATTACAACTGAATCTTAGAGAGTTGATCAGTGAAACACACTTATATAAGTGTCATAAAACCTTCCCAAAAGAACAGGATGATAGATGTAATCAGTTTTATTAAAAATCAATAAAATTCCCTATTTTTTGCATTAAAAATCACTGTTTTTTTATTTTGCACAGACTGTACGGATTGGGAGCGAAAGTTAAATGATTGGGAAAGATACTCTGTTGAGTTAACCTTCGAATACACTTGGTCTAAGGTGATTTTGAGGTCTGTGTGCAGAGTTATAGCATTTTTCCTCCTAAATCCCAGGAAACCCTAGTTCCAGGAGGGTTTTGGGCAAATGGAGTTATAGAGAGCGACTATACCATCCATTTTTCACAAAACCCAATGAATATGGAATCCTTGGGGATGTATTTTAAGATTTTGGAAGCAGTAGGATAGAATTTGAAGGGAGTGATTTATGCTTGCAAGCCCTAGGCCAAATATTTAGATGTATTTGGTCCTGAATTATAGGAATGTGATTGCACAGAGCTAGATGAATACAAGTTTATCAATCCAAAGGTGGGTTTGGTGTTTTTAGGTATCCTTGAAGAGATCCAAAGACCTATCTTCAATATATGCACCCATTTCATTGGTCTTCCTTTGTAAACCAAGCCTATTAGGGCCCTATTAGGTCTGTGTACCTTGGAGGATTCTTGGAGTGCTGGAGTAGATTAGAAGTTGGTCTTGTGGGGCAGTGTTTGGGTTGTGGAACAACTTCATATTACATCATTTGATCTTGTGTTGGGTGTAGGGTTGTGTTTGAAATCCCAATTTCGTCAAATCTATCCTTGTAGCCCTATTTTGGGAAGTGACTACTAAACATTGGAATAAGTTGCACAGAGAGTGTTTTAGGACTTAGTGACTGTTCTAAGGATTGTTAGAGGTGTATAAAAATTAGAGAAAGGTGGTGAGGCATCTCTTGAAGCCTGATTGAAATTATTATCAATTTGAGCAATTGGACCCCAAAGGTCTAAGAAGATCAAACCTTCCACTGTTGCACTCTGCATCAGTTCAAGTATTGGTCCATTTTTATCAACATTTAGGATTTTTTTGATTTACATGTGGATTATTTAATTACAATATATAGTAAAAATGTGTGGTAAGACTAGATAATATGTTCACAAGTGGGTGATCACATATTGGACCCCGATCAACAATTGTACCCTCTCCCCTATATCAATTATTACTTTTTAAATCATTGGAAGTAATTGTGAAGCAAATTGACTCAATTAGAATTAACATTAACCAATTTAAATCCCATAGAGATTCATGTTGTGAATTTAATGTTATCTTATGATGAAGTTGGTGGTAAGCTAAATTTTGAGAATTTTGAAGTCCCAATCCATTATCAAGAAGAAAGTTTCAACATACTTAAAAAAACAAAGGAAGGAAGCTTTATGACACAATAAATAGAGCTAACTAATTGAAGCCTTCAAAAAATGCTGGAATTTTAGCTTGCTACAAATATGTTTCCGAAAGAGGCTTAGGATGGTTGAATTTTAAAAATCTAAAAATGTCCCAGTTTGGGAAATCAAATTTCCTATCTCCAGCAGAAATATTAGCTTTTCATGAGGTTTTTATGGATTTTTGACCAAAGCCAAATCCGAAAGTTAGGTAGTTATTTTTTAGTTAGTTTGTTGTTTTTTCAAAATAATTTGTAATAAGGGTTGTGTCTTTTCACCCTAAAGAGGTGTGAAAGCCACTCAAACACACACACACACAACTATATATATATATATATATAAAGAGACAAGACAATACAACAATAATACAATTTTGATAGATGGATTAGATGGATCAATAACTACAAATGTGAACTCTATTGTACTATTTTCATAGTCAATAAAGATAAGTCCTTTCGCTTCATGTATGCAATTGTTCCATTATCATTTTACAATTAGTCCGTCAGATAAACCAATAGAAGTTCTTAAAAGTGGCAGTTTGATGTGCATGATTCCTGATTTGATTCATAGTCTATATTTTCAATTTGTTTTCTCATTTTGCATGGTTAAATTCTATTGATTGAGGCCTTAGTCAATTGGTCTATCATCTGAGAAGTATTACCCTTTCGATATATCTTTGAATTTGTTTTATGTTTCATGTACATTCCATAACACCTATGAGGTTGAACATAAGATTGGAATAAAATTGACTCTATTGCCCATAGTTGATTAAGGCACTAGTCTTTCTTGTTTATTGGATTATAGTCATAGTCTCATTATTTAATGTTTTGAGATACTATATCCATATGCTCTATTCAATTCATATCTTAAATCCATCAAACATTCTTTAAATTCTTGCACCATTACGTTTAAACATTTTAATAATACATTTCTCTTAGTTTAATGGATCTCATAGTACTTTGCCATACTTTGGGATAGAGAAGTTTGAATCATAATCTATCTTCTCTAAAAATCCCTAAAAGATATGGAAGATAATTTTAGGGTATAGGCCTACTAGCCTTGGTTCTGTAGAGCCAAAATTGTAGAAGGTTGATACTTGGAATAAGTTGAAACATTGTTTGTTGGGAAATCATTTGGGTTTCTCATCATTCAATAAGTAAAAATCCATAGGAAATCCAATCTGTTGATTTCAGCACCAACAGAAGTAAAGGAAAATGATATAATGAAAGGAAACTTGGTGATCATTTTATTGATCCTAAAATCAATTTACCTCTTCTAGTGACTTTTAATAGATTTGTAATTCATTAGTGCAATCATATTGATATAAAAAATAATTTTTCAGGATAGGTAGTGTAGAAACTTTTGTAATTCTCCATATAATATGTATGATGTGCCACTATAATTTTTGACAAAACTTCACAATGATTTTTTTTATCACAATATTTTTAATTATTTTTATGCTAAGGAGTTTTAAGATAGAAGTGAAGGCTTTTCCCAATATATACTAAAACCTTGTCCAAAAGAAAATATTCAATGAAAATGACTATCATAAATATGTATAGAGCATCTGACAATGTAATTATCCATAAAGTACCATGGAGATGAAAAATATCTATATTATTTCTAGTCTTATGGACACCCTTATATAATATGACATGTAGATGTTCTAGCCTTGTGGTTCAATAGATGATTGAGAAAAAATACCATTGAGTTCTAGTGCTTCTAACTTCAACTTTAACCTTTGTTCGATCTAATATGAGTTTTTTATGGATGGGGCCATGATCTCTAAAGCACATAGAAAGGTTTCCTCTCATAATTGCATAAATTTGTCATTATAGATATATTGGGATAATAGATGACAATCATGAAATATAGGTTCATGTGGGAGATAGTGTAGTGATCAATGATGACTTGTTACATAATTATTTTGGTGATCATATACAACATATTTTGATATCAAAATAAGATATCTTATATTTTACACTTCAATTTTAAGGCGTAAATTTATCTATAATTATAAAATTATGTAAACATTATATACTTATTATATATTACAAGGTTTAACATCATATGGTGTTACACCATTGATCATCTCATCGACATCATCAAACATGCCTATTGATAGTGTAAGCTATGACACTGGGTTCACTAAAGTGCATTGTAGTATATTATAAATTTCTACTTTTTAGAATCTAATGTTATTACTTATATGTATATTACTTCATCAATTTAATATATTGATATTTATTTAGGTAATTCTTTCACCTATCATGCCTCCTGATTTATATAAAAGAACTTTATGTTTATATTGGTACATTAATTTTATCCTTGATGTCTGTAATGCATATATGAATATAAAATTATGTATTTAATTATCATTATTTTATATTAATTAACATAATTAGGTATCTAGGGACATGAGCGATGGTGTTGGCGACGAGCGGGAACATAGGAGTGGCTAGGGTTTCAAATGGAGAAGGAAGCGATGGAGGCACCACAGAGGTGACAAAGGATGACGGCGATGCCGATGGGGATGCGGATCCCTGGTGGGTTGTGCTGCACACTTTTTGTACATGGCACTTGGGGTTCTGCCTTTTCGGAAATGACTTCTTGTAGTCTATGTTTGCTGAAAATCCACTTTTTGTGGAAGAGTTCCTTGTCAGGGCGGATGGCAGGGCTGGTGTGGTGGTGGGTCATTCCCTCCATGGCATTTCTGGGGAGTTTTTTTCTCCCAACTCTTTTTTCCCACCTTTGGGTTTCTCTATGCTCTTCTGGATAGGATTCATCATTTGTCCCATTTTGCATGGCGAAGGGGCTTTGTTGGGTGGTTTGGAAGAGTGAGCTCTTGGGACATTTCTCTTTGGTTTTGGAATTCCTTACTGAGGCCTCTTAGCCTTGTTTTATACTACTAAAATGATATCTTTTTTTACCTTGTGGAGTAGAGTATGCTGGTGGGGAGCTTTCGAAGCTATTTAAAGCCTGTGTTTATGGGGCTTTCGAATATGTCTCTTCTCCCTTTCCACCATGGACTCCTATGGTGATTGAGAGTTTTCAGGCGACTCTGGTTAAGGTCTAGCCTGACTTTCTTCCATCCCTCTCTTCTTCCTTACCTATTGAGGTGTCGGTTGCTTCTATTGAGGTGAAGACTTGCCTGTAGGAAAGATGGATGGTTTCTGGTTGTGGTTTCTCCTTTATCATGGCTACCTCATCTAGGGGTTTTATGGAAGTTGGTATGTCCTTTTTGATACTAAGATCTTTATTTACCCTATTGAGGTGGGTTATGCTCCTATTGAGGGGGAGTGGGTTTCCCTTGGTGATGTCTGGATAGGTAGAGGGATATTTTATTTTGTGGGAAGATCAGAGGTTATTAAGGATTATCTTTCTTCTTTTTCTCACATAGTTACCTCTTTGGGGTTCACCTCTTGAGGGAGTATTTTGGTTTTTGGGACCAAGTCATAAACCTTGTTATTTTTGCTAGATATCTTTAAATCTATATTATCCATTCTAGCTATCATTTTAGTGACTATCGATCTTGGTGTGGGGAGCCATCTTCTTCCCCAATTCTAGATTATATTGTAGCCCTTAGACCCTATTCTAGATAGCACATATGTCTTCTCCTAGATGTTGTCTAGATGGAGTGTCTGTACTGTTGAGTTTCAAGTATATTTTAGGTTTGAAAAACTGATCGTCTAAGTGGGGCTTCAGATCCCCCTCAAAATCTGAGTGTACAAATTTTAAGGGCACCTTCAAAACCTGGTTCTATGACCCTGTGGTGGCATGTTTCATTTGTTTTCCTCTATCCTTTCAGTCTGGGAATTATATATGATCTTTCTCTCTATTTTTGGTTTTAGGCACCCTTCAAAACCTATTTTACTTAATCAAAAACATAATTAGGTATCTAGAAATAATTGATATAGAATATTTTCTTATCTGTTAGATTGGTGAATGCACTCTTATATCAGGGTAGACCCTTATTAACCATGTTGATCATTATAAGAAAAAATAGATAAACTTTGTATACGTCCATTTATGATGTTTGATAACAAATAGAAATTTTCTATGCCATTATAACATATTCATACCAATCTTTGACTATGGATTGTTGATCTTTTATAATTTGAGAGATACTTTTGTTATCACAAGCACTTTTCTTTATGCTTAGGTTATATCATATATCCCTTAATATCCTTATCAAGATCAATGTATAAATACTTAATACACATTCATTATTTATATTTTTTCAATGGTTTGTAAATGCTCTACCCATATTTTTTTTCCATCGATCTCCCTTTCATATTGTAGAATTATAGGATCTATAAGAGATAAAAATGAATTACAATAAGAAATGAGAGAAAAATTGACCATCCATTTATTATAGAAGCAAAGGAGAAGAAAAGATCATATGTGAAGAGTGATTGGGTGAAATCACAAGTCAAACCCAACACTCAATGAGTGGTGGAAATTTGCCTCCAACTAAACTAGAATGAGGTGTTGACATAGAATCGACACCTCTCTAAACAAATCCTAAATGATGACAACTTGGGTGAACAAGTGTTAAATAAACTGGTGCAGGAGCACCTAGGGCTCTTTGGTGACCTAGGGCTTCTAGAGTTCTTTTTTCTTGTAGTGGTTCTAGCCAGACCAATAGTTGAATAATAGGACTAGAGGTGGCCTAAGGTGTGTGTTAGGTCTTTAGGGAAGGTCTTTTCAATTTTGTTGGTCTTATAGGAGACAAGTGCCAAATTGGACCCTAATTGCCAATGTTGTGGCAATGGTGTGAATCAAGCACATAGGGGTCAAATTTAGAAAGAAAGTGTTCCAGGACCTAAGAGAGGTAGGCATGGTCTACCTAAGTCTATTATGATATGTTCATGGTCTTAGAACAAAGTTTAGAGTGGATTTCCTAATATTGTGGAAAGTTGTCAAAATTGTCAATGTTGTCATTGATAAAATTGACAACAATTATGCAAAAAGAGTATTTTCATTCAAATGGTTATTGTAACTATCTAAAACCATTGGATTAGGGATGGGGAAAAGTATAAGAGGCCTTACTCAACCTATAAGAAAGGTTGGTGAACATTTTGAATATACAATATTTTCTATGTGTGCATTTTCAGAGCAATTTTAGTGAATTTTCTTGATTGTAGTAGCTAGATGGATTAGATTTCAGTCTGTAGCCACTGATTAATGTAGGGTAGGTTATTTCAAGATTTTTTGTGGTGTGATTTTGTTAAGTTGAAGTGTTTGTATTGGTTTAGTTAAATTCTTTGTGTTTTTCCCTATCGCTGGTATGAACCAGGCAGGTTGGACAAATGGAGTCTTAACTCAACTTGCCACCATAGATTTTGTAGGGGCTCTTGGCATGGGTAAGGATACTCCATGTAAATTATTTGTAAAGAAGGAGGGGCCCAAGAAAGTAGTTTTTTCTACTTTTGCAATAATGCCCTAGGCGAGCCTGTTGTGCATGGCTAGGGACTGAGATACATTGCAAATGCTGCAAGGAGGGTTGAATGCATTGGTGGCTTCAACCAAAGCTCATGGAGGGATAGATTAATGTGTGAAAGACCCCCAATTCAAAGTAGAAGGTTGGAGGAGTTGTCTGGTGTGTTGAAAGAACACTCTTTTGTTCAGACTATCAATAAGCCCTAAAACTCTGATTTTTAGGCATGATTGTAGGAAGGTTTGTATGGACAACTTGAGGATTGGAGATCTTGAAAATATAAGGGTACTTGATAAAGGGTGTTTCAATCCTAAACCCTTTTAGAGGCTTGTGTGGGAAAATGTTAATTTATCTTCAAAAAGGCTAGAAAAAGGCCTAATTGGCTTGTAGCCCTATTTGGGGTGAGAAAGGAGCACTTTGAAGCACTCGATTGTTATATGTATGTGAATGGTATATGAAAGGGTTCAAATGGAACCAGTAGAGGTCTTGCTAAACTATCCTTCCATGGAGCTAAGTCCTAAGAGGAACTGATGCAATTCTTGAAGATTGAGACTAGGAAAGACCTAGTTAGTTTTTGTTGCAGAATGGAGCATTCTTGATAAGTGCAATTGGTGTACACTGGGTGAAAGGTTAGGATCTTGTGTGAAGATACCTAAGGAGAGTAAGCTTGAGAATAGAACCCTAATAGGTCAGTGAGTTTTCCTAAGGATACCCTAGAGAAGAATAGGGTAGAGAGAAAGCCTAGGTGTGTTACATCAGAGTGGTATCAGAGCCCCAAAAGATTTGGGATTTTATATGTCAAAGGTGGAATCTTGTGGTTCCATAGACATGGTAAAAAATGTAGAGTTGTCTAGGGACATGGATGAGAAAAAGAAGAGGAATATATTCCCTGAAGAGGCCCTAGCAGAGATGAAGCTAAAACTACAAGAAGTAGTGGATGCAAGAGACCAAGGTAGAGAAGGTCAAACAAGTGATAGAGGGAAGAAAAAGGTTGAAGAGGATGATATTATCCCTGAACCAGACCCTGTGATGGAGAAAGAACCATTCTTGAAATCCATCAAGGCATTGGGTGGTAAACCCTTAGAAGGCATTCCATTGTTTAGTGGGAAAATGGACATTGAAATAGTGTTGGATTGGATTGAAGGGATGGAGAATCACTATGAAGGGATAAAAGATGCACAAAATGTTAAGGTGGCTAAGTCAAGGCTTAGGGGATCAACCCTAACATGGTGGAAGTACCTGCAGGATGAAAGAGTCAGACTTGGGAAGCAACCTATAGCAAATTGGTAACCAATGGTAACTAAGATGAAAGAGAACTTTTTACTACAAGACTATGAGATCCAACTCCATAGAAGGAGACAAGGATTGAAGTAGAAATATATGGATTTAGCCTCCTATACAAAGGAATTTCAAAGACTCTATCTTAGGTCAAAGAAACAAGAAGAAGATCCAATCAGAGTGGCTAGTTATCTAGGTGGTTTGAAGTGGAACATCCAAGAAGAGATTAGCTTGTGGACCCCACTACTGTTCATAGATGTCAACAGCTAGCTCTCAAGGTTGAAGAGAAGAATAGAAATAAGAGTGACTCTAATCTGAAGGGTAGAGGTAGAGGGATAGACCAAAGAGGATAGAGAGGAGGTTACCAAGACAGGGGCAATGAAAAAAGAAGCCAAGTTGAAAGAAAGTTGACAGAGCACACCAATGAATCCACACCAAGAGGTGGTTATGGAAAAGGTAGAGGTAATCATAGAGGATCCAATAGGGGGAGAGGAGGTAGAAGAAACTCCTATTTTTCAAATATGAAGTTCTACAATTGTGGACAGACTAGTCATCCAGCATTTAGGTGTCCTGATAAGCCTACTGCATCCAATAGTGACAAGAGGGTAGCTTATGTTCAAGAAGACACTTCTAGTGTCAAGGCACCTAATGTTGATCATATAGAATCTGGGATGGGTGATAATATGATGTTTAGAAGGGTATTAATTAGGGAGCTAGTGAAGGTTGAACCTAAGCAAAAGAGGGCATTTTTTAGGATCAAATGTAAGATCCTTGGAAAAGTTTGCTTGGTGATAGTAGATTCTAGATCTATTGATAATATAATATTAGAGGAGGTAGTTACTAAGCTGAAATTAACAAAGATACCCCATGTGAACCCTTACAAGGTGAATTGGCTAAATAAGGGACAAAGTGTGTTAGTAAATGAGCAAACATGGGTAGATTTCTCTATAGCAGGCTACAAGGATAAATTACTTTGTGACATCCTACCAATGGATGCTTGCCACTTATTGTTAGGAAGACCCTAGAAATATGATAGAGAGGTAGTGTATCATGGAAAGGAGAATTCCATATCCTTTAAGAAGAATGACAAGACATTTAAAATATAGTCTTTATTGGAGGATGAAGAGCCACAATATAAGACTCCTGCTGTGTTATTCTACAGTGGAAAGGAGTTTGTAAAAGACATCAAGGAAGAGGCAAGTGCAAGGTATGCCATTTTTTCAAAGCCCAAGGAGGAAGAGAAGATAGTTAAGGAGATAGTACCCAAGGATATTCATACTCTTCTGGACAAATATAGTGATATAGTCAGTGATGGGACTCCTACAACTTTGTCTCCTAAGAGAGTGATTAGTCATCAAATTGACTTCATACCTGGTGCCTCATTACCTAATAAAGAAACTTATAAGATAACCCCTAACTAGAATTTATAGGTAGCTAGACAAGTCCAAGAATTATTGCACCAAGGCTTGATTAAAAAGAGTATCAGCCCATGTGCAGTCCCTGTGGTGTTAGCATCAAAGAAAGGGGGAAAATGGAGGCTATGTACTAATTCAAGGGCAATTAATAGAATCACCATAAAATACAGGTTTCCAATACCCAGGATAGAAGATCTTATGGATTGTCTTAGAGGGGAAATTTACTTTACCAAGTTGGATTTGAAAAGTGGTTGCCATCAGATAAGGGTCAAGGAGGGAGATGAGTAGAAGACAACATTCAAAACAACTGATGGGTTGTATGAGCGGCTTGTGATGCCTTTTGGCCTCACAATTGCTCCTAGCACATTCATGAGGCTCATGAATGAAGTTCTTAAGGACTTCATAGGTAACTTTATGGTGGTCTATCTTGATGACATATTGATCTATAGTAGAACAAAGGAAGACCACATCAAGCATGTTGAATCAGTGTTGAAGAAGTTGCATGAAGAGAAACTAGCCATTAATTTGGAGAAGTGTGAGTTTCTCAAGCAAGAACTTGTCTACTTGGGATTTGTGGTATCCAAGGGATCCTTGAAGATGGACCAAAAAAAGGTGTCAGCTATACTAAATTGGCGACCACCTACATCAGCAACTGAGGTAAGAATTTTCCATGGCCTAGATCAATTTTATAAGAAGTTCATTAGGAATTTTAGTGGTATATGTGGACCATTGTTGGGAAATATTAAGGGTGGAAGTAAGGCTAAGTTTAGATGGAACTTAGAAGCTGGGAAGTCATTTGAGCTATTGAAATGGCAAGTAGCTACACAACCTATCCTAACATTGCCTAGTTTTGATAAGTTATTAACTATTGAATGTGATGCAAGTGGCATAGTAGTACGAGGTGTGTTAAGTCAAGAGGACAGACTAGTTGCCTTCTTTAGTGAGAAGTTGAATGAAGCTAATAAGAAATACTCTTCTTATGACCTAGAATTATATGCTCTAGTGCAGTCATTAAGAAAGTGGAGGCACTATCTTTTACCTAAGGAATTTGTGGTGTTTACTAAAAATCAGGCCCTTAGCTACATCAATACACAAGACAAGTTGAGTAATAGGCATCTAAAATGGATGGAATATATCCAAGCATTTACCTTTACCATCAAGCATAAGAAGGGTTAGTTGAATAAAGTTGTTGATGCACTGAGTAGGAGACTCTTGATAGTCTAAGAAGTTCAGCTGAACAGTATAGGTGTAGAGAGTTTTAAGGACCTCTATCAAGCAGATGAAGATTTTGGTGAGGCATATAAAGTGTGCCATGATTTTTAGAACCACTTCCATAGCAAATTTTCTGAGTTCACATTGTAGAATGGACTATTATTCAGAGGAAACTAGTTATGTGTGCCAAGGGGTTCTATGAGAATGAATCTCATACAAGAAAAGAATAATGGATCTATGAGTGGACACTTTGGTGTAAATAAGACCTTGGAGTTAGTACAAAGGTTTTATCATTGGCCTAAGTTGACAAAAGATGTCACTAAATATGTGGAGCAGTGTGTAGTATGCATGAAGGCAAAGGGAGGTAGCAGCAATGCAGCCTTGTATCAACCCTTACCTATCCCAAATAGACCTTGGGAGTGTGTGAGCATGGACTTCATAGTGGGTCTACCAAAGACTAAATAAGGCTATGATAGTATATATGTATTAGTTGATAGATTTAGCAAGATTGGGAATTTAATTACATGCAAGACTACTACTGATCCTAGTCAAATAATTTATCTGTTCTTTAAAGAAGTTGTAAGGATTCATGGACTACCCTTAAGCATTGTATCTGATAGGGATGTTAAGTTCATGAGCCATTTTTGGAAAACATTATGGAATAGATTGGGTACAAACTTATGTTTTGGATCAGCATACCATCCTTAGACTGATGGTCAAATAGAGGTGGTCAACAAGGTGTTGGGTAACCTATTGAGGTGCCTAACCAAAGAATATGGTCAGACATGGCATGTAGTCATACCTCAGGAAGAGTATGCCTATAATGATAGTCAGAACAGGATGACAGGGAGGAGCCCATTTGAAATAGTTTATGGGATGCATCCTATAGGAGTTTGTGAGCTTAGGGATCTTATAGGAAGGGAGTACAATAGTGGGTAGGTTGAGGACTTCACCCACACTATGAAAGAGATCCAAGAGTAGGTCAAGAAAACTATACATGACAGTCAGCAAAAGTTGAAGGGAAAAGTGGATGAGAAGAGGAAAGATATCCAATTTCAAGTAGGAGACTATGTTATGGTTCATTTGAAAAAGTCAAGAATGCACAAGGGAGTCCCTACTAAGTTACAGATGAAGAGAATAGGACCATACAAATTCCTAGCTAAATATGGGGCTAATGCCTACAAGATAGACTTACCTTCTGATTTGAATATCTCTTCTACTTTCAATGTGCAGGACCTAGTTTAGTTTAAAGGTCCATTGACTCATATCAGTAAACATAATCAAGGAGTTTAGAGTGATGTAGAACCTGATGTGGTGTCTACCAAACAACAATTGACAACTGAGGAAGTTTTGGATTCAAGAGTGCAAAAGACAACTAGACACAAGGTGTATATGGAATACCTTGTCAAGTGGAAAGATAGACCTGATTCAGAGGCTTCATGGATTACAGAATCTAACTTCAATAAGCTGGGCATTCTTGACTCTTTATTTTCTACAGGAGTGACTTGACTTTCCCTTTGTGGGGAGTATGGTGCAGGAGCACCTAGGTAAGGCTCTTTGGTGACCTAGATCTTCTAGAGTTCTTTTGGCTTGTAGTGGTTCTAGCCAGACCACTACTTGAATAATAGGACTAGAGGTGTCCTAAGTTTTGTGTTAGGTCTTTAGGGAAGGTCTTTTCAATTTTGTTTGTCTTTTAGGAGACAAGTGCCAAATTGGACCCTAATTGCCAATGTTGTGGCAATGCTGTGAATCAAGCACATAGGGGTCAAATTTAGAAAGAAAGTATTTTAGGACCTAAGAGAGGTAGGAATGGTCTACCTAAGTCTATTATGATATGTTCATGGTCTTAGAACAAAGTTTAGAGTGGATTTCCTAATATTGTGGAAAGTTGTCAAAATTGTCAATGTCATTAACAACAATTATGCAAAAAGAGCATTTTTGCTCAAATGGTTATTGTAAAAATATAAAACCATTAGATTAGGGATGGGGAAAAGTATAAGAGGCCTTCCTCAACCTGTAAGCAAGGTTGGTGAACATTTTGAACATAAAATATTTTTTGTGTGTGCATTTTCAGAGCAATTTAAGTGAATTTTCTTGATTGCAGTAGCTAGATGGATTAGATTTCAGTCTGTAGCCATTGATTAATTTAGGGTAGGCTATTTTAAGATTCTTTGTGGATTTAATTTGTTAATTTGAAGTGTTTGTATTGGTTTAGTTAAATTCCTTTGTGTTTTTCCCGTCGTTGGTCTGAACCAGGTAGGTTGGACAAATGGAGTCTTAACTCAAGTTTCCAGTGTAGATTCTATATGGGCACTTGGAATGGGTGAGGAGACTCCATGTACATTATTTTTACAAAATTAGGGGCCCAAGAAAGTAGTTTTTCTATTTTTGCAATGATGCCCTAGGCGAGCTTGCTGTGCATGGCTAGGGATAGAGATACATTGCAAATGCTGCAAGGAGGGTTGAATGCATTGGTGGCTTCAAAAAAATCTCATGGAGGGATAGATTAATTTTTGAAAGACCCCCAATTTTAAGGATAAGGTTTGAGGATTTGTTTGGTGTGTTGAAAGAACACTCTTTTGTTCAGACTATCAATAAGCCCTAAACCCCTCATTTTTAGGCATGATTGTAGGAAGGGTTTTACAAACAACTTGAGGATTGGAGATCTTCAAAATATCAAGGTACTTGATAAAGGGTGTTTTAATCCTAAATCCTTTTGGAGGCTTGTGTCAGAAAATTTCAAGTTATCTTCAAAAAGGCTAGAAAAAGGCCTAATTGGCTTGTAGCCCTATTTGGGGTGAGAAAGGTTCACTTTGAAGCACTAAATTGTTATATGTTTGTGAATGGTATATTTAGGGGTTTGAATGGAACCATTAGAGTTCTTGATGACCTATCCTTCCATGGAGCTAAGTCCTAAGAGGAACTGATGCAATTCTTGAATATTGAGACTAGGAAAGACCTAGTTAGTTTGTGTTGCAGAATGGAGCATTCTTGATAAGTGCAATTGGTGTACACTAGGTGAAAGGTTAGGATCTTGTGTGAAGATACCTAAGGAGATCAGGGTTGAGCATAGAACCCTACTAGGTCAGTGAGTTGGCCTAAGGAGACCCTAGAGAAGAATAGGGTAGAGAGAAAGCCTAGGTGTGTTACATAATAAACATAAATAACTAAGTAGGCTTAATAATATTGTGTAAATAAAGTAAATAAATATACTAATACCCCCCCATAAGCATAACATAGGAGGAAAAGATAAAAATGGGTCCCAACTACTAGACTAGTGGGGTACCCATGAATAATAACATATCTTATAAAAGGAGAAAGATACAAAACCCAGTGGGAAAAAACTATCCTAAAAATGGAGATAAGAAGGGAAGAAGCCTATAAGGGCCCCTTAAAGGATGATAATGATGTTGATGTAGACCACACACAAAGAAGAGATTGTGGCCCTTCCTAAAAATTTAGCTTGAGTATGACTTTCATGTGTTGAATCGTCAGAATTATTAGATTTGGAATCCATGTCTAAAGAGTCCACATCAAGTTGCAAACCCATATGGTGTGTAGCACTAGAATCTATTAATTCTTTAACCAATAAATTCCTTCCTTTCAATTTCTCTTTTTCCTTAGTAATTTTCTGATTTGAAGAAGATACTTTGACAGAAGTAGTTACCTCAATATTATTCTATTTTAGTAGAAAACTTAGGTGATCAATTTTATTTTCCATGCACTTATGTTCTTCATGAACAATTTTATTATTAACGAAAAATTTTACCTTCTTAGTAGTTGATTTTATTTGTTTATATGAGTTATCCTTTTTAATTTGTCAATTTTATATTCTTTCTTCCCTTTCTTGTCTATTTTAGTGTTCTTATTCTCTCTTTTAGCATTTTGTTGCTTTTAATTTCCTTTAATTAGAGCTTGTGCCTTAGTAGATTTCAAAGTTCCTATTTAAATTAACTTTTCTTTCTCCCTTGTAAGATCAGCAACAAAAATTTATCAAGCGAGGACATAGTCCATGAGGCACCAAGGGCTCTTTTAGTAGAATACAAAGTAGAGACAAACACAGAAAATTCAGAACCTAGGTTGGAAAGTACATAAAGGATTAATTTATCCTCTTTCTAGTCAATTCCATAATTTTTTAATTGCAGCTTCAAAGATTTGAATTTAACGATGTACTCCTCTAAAGTTTAAAAACTTTAAGAACTAAGACCTATGATTTGATTTTCCAACTCATGACTTCTATGTTCATCAATTGTCCCAAATAGTGTTTTGAGAGCTTTCTAAACTTGGTTGGGTGTTTTCAAGTTCTCAACATGAAATACTAATTTAGGAGATAGATTTAAACATAAGTAAGAAAATGCTTGGTAAATCTTATTGAAAAAAGTGTCTTTATCCTTACTTGCATTAGTTTATTTTTGTTTCCTATTACTACCCTAAATAAGCCTTTATTCTTAAGTACAAGAATTACTTTCAACTCCTGATCATGATTATTGAAAAGAGTTAGGGGTTGAATACACCTAAATTTGGTCAAGAAGCACTGTTAATTAAATAAAAACAATTTAATTAATTAAAATCTTAATCATTCTACTATGTATTAAATTTAACAATTTAATTATGTAGTTCATATCTCTATTGAATTCCTCTACTATGTGATTAAATTTAACAACTTATTTAAATAGTCCATATCCCTATTAATTTCTCTAATTCATATATCAGATCAGATTAAATTCATTTCACTCCCACCTTTTCCACCTCATCCTCTCTTAACCAATTGCAACTTGACCATGGTTAGTGAAAGCACACCCATAATCCTTGAAAAAACCTTTAAATACTCCTCATTTTTTAGGTAGAAGGATCCCAATTTCATGTGCATTAGAGTAATGACATTTTTAGTTCTCAATTACATAGCATAAAATTTATGTTTAACTTATTTTTACATTGTGCATCCATTGTAGCTTAATCTTGCATCCATTAGTTTATTTTCATAGTATAACCTTGCATCTTCATTATGAATGTTGCATCTCAACTCTCGTAGTAGCTTTTATTTAGATCATTTTTAGTTAAATCTCATATTTTAAGTTGTCATCTAAATAGTCTAAGTGTTGCTGAGAGAAAATATTAAAGACTATTAGGTTCTTGGTATTAGAGGAAAATGGGATGGTCTTGAGGATATTTTCTTATGTTTTATTGCATTTATTTCAACTAGATTTATCTTCTAAAATTATTTTTCTTTGGTATGATTGAGTGATTATTCTTGCTTACAGATATTGGCACACATCATGGGTCTCACGCCTCATTTTGATAATTTTTTTCCAGCAGGTTTCGAAAGAAAGAATACTTTCACATTTATAGAAAATTGTAGCACATACACATCAAAGTTCATTGCATTTGATATGAGGAACGCCACATTAGATAGAGAAATCTCATATTTTCTTAGAGAATCATTGTATATGCTTTAAGTTCTGTTGCATATGCTATCTATTTTATCACATCTATTCTCTATCATTTTACATTTATTTTCTATTGTTTTTCTAATTGGTTCTTATTATAGGTGTACCAAAATAAATAGTAAGAACCCTTATTAGGTGCTCATTTTTAGCCCCATTATAGGATCTATGGGTCCCCACATTAATTTCATGTCTTTCTAGCCCTTTTTCATCCTTATAATCAATATTATTTGTTCAAAACTTAAAGACAAATCCAATTTATATGCATGATTCCTTAATTATCCATCCATTCACATAATTCATCTCCCATATAGGACCTTTTAAAGCCTATTTTAGTGATTCCTAGATCTAAAGGTACTCAAGCTTTATTTTGTTTACCTTTCATTCTCTTTCCTAGAAACTTTTCACACTTTCCTCGATCCAAAATCAATCTGGAATCACCTCTATTGGGAATAAGTTGACCTAATTCAACCTATGCTTGGGCTATGCTGGCTGAAGTTAGCCTTGTCCTTGGGGATTTGTTTTAAGTGAGATTTGGGCCTGATATGAAGGTTTTTTCTCTTAATTCTTTTCCTAGGTCGAACCCATAAATATGAGCCCTAAAATGTGTATAAAAGCAGACCCATCCCTCTCATTTTGACATCCATTACACACCTAAAATTAATTATTACATCTATTAGCACTTTATTATTGTGCAATTTATCTTCATGCAAGCAAGCTACCAAGAATTCAAGAGATTCAAGTACAAGGAAGCCACCAAGATCTTCTTCTTCTTCTTCTTCTTTGTGGAAAACTACAATATTAATCATTCAAGGGTTTTGTTTCATGATTTACTATTGTATTTTTTTGTAGTCCAAGCTATTGCATCAACACTTGTGATCATCTTGAAACAGGCATTGCATAATTGAGGTGCAAGGTTATTTGTGTTTCAAATCTAGATTACATTTCTTTCTAATACTTCAATTCTGTTTTAGGGTTAATTCCTATATAGGGGATTGAACAAGGAAATCCCCTTTCTACAAAAATTTACTCTTATTTATTGCGCGCAGGAATATGTGGCACATTTGTAGATCTGTAATTTTAGGGTTTCAAACTAGGGATTGATACCACAGAAAATTCATCTATTTTCATGGTTCCAAGACTAGGCCAAAATTTTGAGAATAGGCCGACTTGATTTGGAATTTTCCTTTAGGTCTAAACATTTAATAGACAAAATAAAAATGTCTTAGAGCTCCAGATCTAGAACAGTTTATGGTTCCGATAGTCATCTCTAGATTTGAAGTTTTTCCCTCCTCTCCTAGCTTTTAGGGTGAGTTCATTCTTGTTAATTTCATCTTTCATTTCCTTTTATGTATCAGATCTTATATCATGTCTTGTTATTAGTGATTTCATTTTTCATATCATAAGTCTCTTTCATGGATTTACATATCATAATCACACTCTATTCCATATGGAATACTCAAATCCTGATTTTACCGAGATCTTGCAATACAACCCCTTCATCCTTTTTGGGTTGTGCTAATCAAATTTGTTTAAGGGTGGATTTGTATTCCAATGCATAATGTGATTTCTTTATTTTTCTACATCTTAGCAGTTTTCACCATTTTATATTGTACATTGAGGTGAACCTGACTTGTAACATTTCCATTTTGATTTTGGTGTTAGATCCTCTTTCTATGCAATTACATATCTAGATCTATTTTGTATGAATTTACATAATATTGCTACAACCTATGCATTGGTATATTTTGTTAGTTATATTCTCTTTGTATCCATCTATATCTTCTTTATATGCACATGTTTCCACATCTTTCATTTACAAAGTTGTTACCTTTCATTGGTATGAGTGCACTTATTTCTTTCTTCTTATGTTGTAGAAGTTATTGAAAGCATTTTCCCGAAACCATCCTATCACTTTTGAGATAAAACACATCCTCATATTAAATTTCCTTTACACTATACTACCACTAAAAACAATCAATTTCATGCATGTGATGTTTCTTTGTCCTCTCTTATATCACCTTATAAGGAAATATTAGAGAAAGAAGATGATTTTAACCTTTATCTCAAAGATCTTCTTCTTTGGGGAGGAAATTTGAGGATTGATGATAACTCTTCTACTTAATGAAGCCTTATCAATGAGGATAATTTGGTTAAGGATGATACTTCACCTTCTATTTCTTTCAATTTCTCCCCCTTTAGCGATCCACCTTTAATGAACCTTGACTATTCCTTTCCTATGGCATGCTTTATTCATAGAGATGTTCTTACCCTTGATGATTCTCCTATTTGAGATGAACCCTTGGATAATAACATTGATTACTATTTTCCTCATAAATTCACTATGGTAAAAGAAGATGATATAATGATTGACATTTATTATTCTTCCTCTATAGAATAATATCTTGGAAAAAGAGGATAATATCATTACTAATATACTTAATGCTCTCCCTTATAGTGATGGACCCATGAACACTCAAGAGCTTGATCAAGTCAATGTTATAACCTACTATAGCCAACAAGTCTATGATAACTGTCAAAGGATGCACTTAATAAAATTTATTTCAAATAGATAACAAACCTATGATTCTCATTAAGGGTTATCCTCAACATCCTTCTCAAACATTGACTACACCTATGATTATGGATAGATGATTGTAAGATCTAAAATATAGTGTGGCCAAAATGTGGCATAAGAGATCTTATATTTAAGAATTATTTTCCTATGGAATGATATAGGTGATGTTATTGAATATGTGTGTGAGGAGGGTATGATTTTCCTCTTAATCCCAAATTTCTTAAAGGGAAGATCCAAATTGATTAACCCTAAAGAAAGGATCAATGCATAAATGAATCGACCTATAAAGGATAGAGATAAAGAGGGAAACCCTAATTCCCATTTTGTAGAAAGATTAATAACCTTAATTGAACTGAATAGGAGAAATGTACTAACCTTGGAATATTGTAGATCTGAAGAATGCTATTTTCTAAAGCCTATGTTGAGTTTCTATAAAATATGAGACCGGATCTAGAATAGAAATGTAGAAAAGAACAAAACCCAGAAATTGTTTTATGTTCTGACATAGTTTCGATTTGTACCCTCAAGTCAATGTCACCATCGACCAGAATTTCTAATTGTGCCCTAGGGAAGAACCGACCTAAAAAGTCTCAGACTGAAATTCTTTTTTTAGATCCTAGAAGTTTGCCGAAAAGGGTATCCGAATCTCTATCCCAATCCACTATTTTGAACCTCTACCTACAAGAAAAATGGTTTTTTTGTTGGGGGGGGGGGGGGTTTCCTTTGTCAAACCCCTATTTAGGAATTAACCTTGAAATCAATAATTGAAATAAATAATGCTAGCAAGTAGTAGAAGTAAATATAATATTGAAGCTATGATATTTAAATAGATATGCAATTGTATTTTGAATGTAAACAAGTATGTAAATATGAAAGCTTGGACTCAATTAGAAACCATAAAACTCCATGAACCTCCATGATTGAATGCTTGGAATCCACCTTGAAGAGAGAATGAATGAATTTTTTAGGATGCAAAAAGGATCTTGAAGGAAGATCACTCCACCATGATGGAAAGATCTAGGGTTTGAATGATGAATCTTGAATGTTTGAACCAAATCCCTTCAAATGCTTGAAACCTTGAATCCTTGATCTTCAATGGAGAACTTGAATTCTTGAGAGGAAGAATTGAACACTTTGAAAGCTTGATAACATGTAGAATAATTTATTCTTGAACTTTTTTCTTGATGACTTCTTGCTTGATTTCACTTGGAGAGAATTAGTGCTTGATGGTTAGAAAAAATGAGATGAGAAAACTTCCTTTTATATGAAACTAGGGCACAATATTCTAGAGAGGGATACATAGGAGAATTAAGTTCCAATTAGACCCATGCCCCTATAAAAGGACCTATATTAAATATAATTTAGTAATCATTGCTTCAGAACCCAAAACAGCCGACCCGGAAGTAGGAAATGAATTTTTGATGACCATCGGCAGCCAACAGACTTCTAGATTGGAAAGGGGGACCCAGGTCAAGGTCAAGGTCATCCTTGACCTAGGTCAAGGTTGAGGTTGACCTTGACCCAGGGAGTCAGGACCCCTGGAAAACATGCCAGTTGGGATGGGAGGTGTCCGGAGAGGCCCAATCAGGGTCCTAAATAGACACAGAAGTAAGAGAGGATGTAGAAATGAGGGGATAATGTGATTGTGGTCAAAAACACCCCCTAAGTAGGGATAAAATTTCTTAACATGGAAGTGCTTCCATTTTAAGATGATACATTAAGCCCCTACTTTAGTGGGAGTATGGAAATCGAACATACTCACGGTAAAGTTAGAAGAAAGAATCTGGTGGTTCACAACGAGGTAGAACATCACTAAGTTGAGGACATGAGAATCTAGATCAAGGATTCTAACTCAAAATACATGCATACAGATATGGAAGTAAAGAGAAATTAATCATAGAAAACATACATGATTACATAGGTAAGACAAGAGAAACACTATAAATAACATAGCTTTATGATCTAATTCTAATAGCATGAAAGCGAAAGAGAGAAAAGAGAAAGTGATTACCTCACATATTAAGATGCCCACCTTACCATGAATCACCAAGGAGGGAGAGCCCAACAATTTCACCCATAAACTGTGCTTTGTAATTGTAATGTGTCTTCTAATGGTGTTTGAAATATCCATAGATGCACATTATTGTATCACTATGGAAAATGCATGTCTTTTCAAGATTTAGCAACCTAGATGTGTTACCTTCCAAGGATTTAGCATATTTTAAAATTTAAAATGCATATCTCTTCAGGATTTAGCAACTTATGTGCATTATCTTCCGAGGATTTAGACAAAAAAAAAAAGTGTGTCTCTTCAAGATTTAGCAACTTTTGTGCATTACCTTCTGAGGATTTAGCATGTTTGTAAAATGTAAACTAATATAAACTATAGTATAAGGGAGACCCTATATATGCCCCCCTCCTTATCATGACTACGCACTAGGTAGGATAAGGAAGAAAAAGAGATAATACCTTCTTCAAAAAGTAAGGAGATATCCAGCTTAACAACAATATACACTATATCCTTAGCAAAGAGCAATGACCCTTACCTCTAAGAACATAGATAATAATGAAATGGATATGTCACATATGAAAAAAAAATATCCTCAAAGATGAAGAGATCTTATGATCAAGACCCCCACCCGAGAGGAGTGCTTAAGATAAAATGTCATCTTCCAAACAAAAGAGGGACCAAAGATTCAATCATCTATCCCCTGCAATGAAGAGGAAGAGGAATCTTGGAACGAAGGAGTCAAAATCTAACCCAAAGCAAAGGAAAGAGTTTATAAAGAACATAATTTGAAAAATAAAGAAGAGGTGATGACCTAGGTCAATCACCTCCCACATAAGAGGGTATCCATGGCCAAAAACATAAATATTTATAAGGAAATAATGTTGTATGATAAACAAATTCCACTAAGCTATGTAAAGCATATCCTTAGATAGAGGAAGAAGGAAAATACCTTGCCCTCCAGGGATGAAAGCAAGGGATATACCAAATTATATTAAGAGATATTGTAGCAAAGATATATCTTTACAAAAAAAAATGTCCTAGAAAAGATATCATGAATGATTATAAAATTTTTTAGGGATAGAATATAGAAAGAATAACCAATTAAACTCAAAACAAAATACATGCTAAGAGAAAAATGGATCCTAGAAGATGGGAATAAAATACCTCTTTACCCCTAGTTAAGAACAAGAGGAGAACCATGATCTAACTTATAGAAAAACAAGGGGAATGCTTTATATCAAAATTATGAAGAAATTGTAATACTGCACGGGAATGAGATATAATTCCCAAGGCAGCTATTTCTAAAACATATAACTTGAAATGCACACAATCAGCAAGTAAATGTGTATTACTATAATGAAAAGGACATCTGTATTAAGAGAGAGCATTTTTCCAAATAGGTTTAAAGATTTATTTCTTAGAATTCATTATTTGGACATACACTTTCTTAGCCACATCTTGAGGAGTATCAGGGTGATCTAAAGAAGGTATTGGAAGAAAAAAATGAAGAGGAGGATGATGGTTAAGATCAACTAGCTTGATTGGAGGAGGTGGGAAACCTATACCATGCATAACTTGTTTAGGAGATGAATGAATTGGGTTTTTAATGCCTTGTTCATTTATACCAAGCCCTAAACCTTTATAGCCTTGTTTGTCCACCATAGTATAACCGGTAGTGTACCTATCTTTCAAAGCTTCGATAGGAGGAGATTCATTATGGTGTTCATGAGAAAATGTTGTATATGGTGGAATGATAGGACTAGAAGAGGTTTATTTGTTTTTACCTTTAGCATAATCATGGATTGGATTGGGAGGGGAAGATAAATGAAAGAATTCTTGAACATCATTATCATGAATCCTAGCTTGAGCGCCATCATAAATGTGGGAATAACTAGGGATAGAAAATGGAGAAATAGAAATAGGAATATTTGGAATTGGATTAGGATTGATAGGATTAGGATTAGAAAGATGAGGAGATAGATTAGAAATGATAGGATTAGGAAGATTAGTAGGTGGGGTATCATCTACCCAATTCTTCAAATAATCCAAAAGAGTAATAAGTCCACTACACAAATCCTTGATGAAAGTTTTGAAAGTAGGAAGACTAGTATTAGTTAATCTAAAAATAGCATACGCAAGTGAAACATGAAGATTAAAAAACATAATGAAATGGATGATACTTGCATAAACATCATAAGTACTATAGAGAGATGCTAAAGGAAGCATAATGAGAAAAATAGCCATACCCCAAAACATCTTAAACATCTTCATAGTGAATGAAATGCAAGAAGTGTGTTTTTATATTTTTATGATTATGTATATTTTTTTGTATTTTGAAATGCAAGAGCATAAAATAATATTAATTTAATATGCAAGATCTAACACCAAAAAAGAAAGAGTTCTCTATCGTGGGTTCACCAAAATGTAAGATCTAAAATATAGTGTGGCCAAAATGTGGCATAAGAGATCTTACATTTAAGAATTGTTTTCTTATGGAATGTTATAGGTGATGTTATTGAATATGTGTGTGAGGAGGGTAGGATTGTCCTCTTAATCCCAAATTTCTTAAAGGGAAGATCTAAATTGACTAACCCTAAAGAAAGGATCAGTGCATAAATGAATCAACCTATCAAGGATAGAGATAAAGAGGGAAACCCTAATTCCTATTTTGTAGAAAGATTAATAACCTTAATTGATTTGAATAGGAGAATTTCACTAACCTTGGAATATTGCAGATTTGAAGAATGCTATTTTCTGAAGCCTATGTTGAGTTTCTAGAAAATTTGAGACCAGATCTGGAATAGAAACGTAGAGACGAACAAAACCTAGAAATCCTTTTAGGTTCTAACACAGTTCTAATTTGTACCCTCAAGTCAATGTCACCATTGGCCAGAATTTCTGATTGCGCCCTAGGGTAGAATTGACCTAAAAAGTCTCAGACTAAAATTCTGCTTTCGGATCCCAAAAATTTTCCAAAAAGGGTATCTAAATCTCCATCCCGATCTGCTATTCCTAACCTGTACTTGCAAGAAAAAAGGTTTGTTTGTTGGGGGGAGGGGTTTGTCTTAGTTAAACCCTGATTTAGGAATTAAGCTTGAAATCAATAATTGAAATAAAGAATTCTAGCAAGTAGTAGAAGTAAATCTAATAATGAAGGTATGATATTTAAAGAGATATGCAATTGTATTTTGAATGTAAACAAGTATGTAAATATGAAAGCTTGGAATCAATTAGAAACCATAAACCTCCATGATTGAATTCTTGGAATCCACCTTGAAGAGAGAATGAATGAATTTTTGAGGATGCACAAAGGATCTTGAAGATAGATCACTCCACCATGATGGAAAGATCTAGGGTTTGAATGATGAATCTTGAATGTTTGAACCAAACCCCCTCAAAGGCTTGAAAGCTTGAATCCTTGATCTTTAACGGAGAACTTGAATGCTTGAGAGGAAGACTTGAACACTTTGAAATCTTGAAAATATGTAGAACAATGGATGCTTGAACTTTTTTCTTGATGACTTCTTTCTTGATTTCACTCTGAGAGAAATAGTGGTTGACGGATAGAAAAAATGAGAGGAGAAAGCTTCCTTTTATATGAAAGTAGGAAACAATATTCTAGAGAGGGAGACATAGGATAATTAAATTCCAATTAGACCCATTCCCCTATAAAAGGACCTATATTAAATATAATTTAGGAATCATTTCTTCGGAACCCAAAACAGTCGACCCGAATGCGGGAAATGATTTTTTAATGACCTCCGACAGCTGAGAGACTTCTAGATTGGAAAGGGGGACCCAGGTCAAGGTCAAGGTCATCCTTGACCTAGGTCAAGGTTGAGGTCATCCTTTACCTAGGTCAAGGTTGAGGTCAGCCTTCACTGACAGAGTCAGGACCCCTGGAAAACATGCTAGTTGGGATGGGAGGTGTCCGGAGAGGCCCAATCAGGGTCCTAAACATACACAAGCATAAGAGAGGATGTAGAAATGAGGGGAAAATTTGATGGTGGTAAAAAAACACCCCCTAAGGAGGGATAAACTTTCTTAACATGGAATTTCTTCCATTTTAGGATGATATAATGATATAATAAAAAAAAGGTCTTCTCAAACCCTAAATAAGACAATTATAATTGTGAAAGGAAAATATTGCTATCCTTTAGAGTTTATCAAGGAATATCATGTGGTGGCTCACACCTATCTCACAATTATGAAACCTCAACCCACTAATATATTTTTTCCTACTTCTCTCCCAATCTATGCTTCCTCCTCCCCGTCTTCGTAAAGATCTTGGAAAGGACAATGACTTCCTAGATAAATTATGTGCTACTCTTGCTAAGATTTCTCTTTGGGAATTTCTTAAAAATTATCCTACATATCATGAAGCATTGCACAAATATTTAAATAATCTTCCAAATCCACCACCTAATCACAATAATATCAATTCCTTTTGGAATGTATACAGGCTATGCCTATCCTGACTCAAATTATCTTTACCAGTGATGATTTACCTTCTAAAGAAGTTCAAGATCAACATGGTTACATTATGTTATCAATAGTAATATCATTCATAGGACCTTAATTGATAATGGTTCGAGACTTAATATTTTAAGTATTAAAATGTTGAAATAAATCAAAGCTGATGTTTCAACTATTAAACCCAATAACATTCCTATTAGTGGATTTCACAATATTGATAAGAAAACATTGGGAATTATCACACTACCTATTAAGTTAGGTCCCATTTTTTTAGACACTCCTATTCATGTGATGCCTATACTTCTTAATTACAATCTTCTTTTGGGTAGATCTTGGTTACATGCTATGCATGTTTTTCCTTCCACTCTTCATCGAAAAGTCAAGTTTATCTACAATAATTTGATGTAAAAACTTATGGAATATGATAGACCAAATAGTTGTTCCAATGTTGAATCAAGCACTAAACCTACATTTTTTAAAGAAATAATAGATCAAGAACCCAAGGTAGATCCTTCTTCTACTAGTTTCCTTTCAGAAGACAATTGGGGAACCTTAGATTTTACACCAAATTATATTGGAGAATATAAAGTTTTGAAGCTTGAACATAAACAACCTAAACATGACAAAGAACCTGTAACATCAACTCCTCTTTCCGATTATATTAGTAATAATTTTTTTCCTTCTCCATTCCTAACGAATATTTCAAACTTGATTATGATGAAATAGTGACCTGTGAGGCTCCATTAACTCTTTCTAATATGGCTTATCACTATGGACCAAGTTATAATTTATTAGTGAAATAAGGATTCAATGGGAACAAATTTGGAAAACATGGAAAAGGAATTCAAGTACCCTTAGGAGATGGGGGGTATGAAAATTATTATGGAATATGATTTAATCCTTATAATTAGCCACAAAAATTTATTGTTAACACCAATCAAAATCTAAATTCCAAACATTACTTAGGATGTGCGCAACAAAGCATTGACAATAGTGAGAAATATATTGAAGCATCATGTCGTTCATCAACTAACAATCTCCTATATCTACCTTGAATCAAGAAATTATTTTTATAGACCTTCTTTTTGCTAAGGTGATTACTTGGCCTAAACGAAAAAATAAATGAAGTAAAAGTGTTATGAATCTTCCTTTCTGCATGTACCATCGATATCATGATCACTGATATCATGATCACTCTACTAATGATTATAAAACTTTACATTGCAAAATTAAAAAACTCATTCATAATGATGTTATTCACATGTCACATCACAATGAGTTATTTTCACCATTAATTCCTTTAAATAATATGTAATTCCCTATTATATTGTTCTCCACTATGTAACATTGTTAGCCTATTCCTTGGGGGCTCATTTTTATGCATGGTGTGCTCATACATTGTGAGTAAGATAATAGTTACTCTTTATCCTTATCTCCACACTTGGTGGGAAAGGGTATCCTTTCAATATCTATTTTCCTCATCAAGGATCCACTTTTCCCCTGATTAGGAAGTATTTGTTTTATCATACAACATCCAATCTTACATAAAAATGTTAGTTTGAATTAAGGATATCTATCCTTGATCATAAATTTTTCATTTGGTTTCCATAGTAATAAAATATCTGATCTTGGATACAAAAATGTGTCATCCTTGATAAGGATCTCTTTTACATTTCTTACATGGTATTTCTTTGCATTCATCCCTTCCATGACTTCATAGGAGCTGTGACCTCTTTGGTTTGGACTATCTATTACTTATGGATACTATCTGTTGGAGTTTTACATTAATTATTGAAAGAAGTTATGAGCAATTATTTTAAGTGATTGTAGAAATTTAAACATATTTTTGTCAAGGAACACAATTTTGAATGGTAGCAATGACTATAGTTTTCAACAGAAAATTTAACCACTGGGTATATGAAGAGGAAGAGACCAAATGTGCATAGAAAATCAAGTCATTTATGTAATGATCAGAGAGTGAGGGTGGCACTTCAATATTTTTTGTTTGTGTGTTCATGGTGTTCATATGATAGAAGAGAGGGACTACAATGTGACATTAGATACTTCATTTAAAACCTAGAAAAGGAGGATTACCATGATCAAATATTTCATAGAAATCTTGTGTAGCTATGAAGACCCTAATGCCTTTAAGTAGTGTGTGGTAGTTGAGGTGAAGAAATATTTTAGGATTTGAAAGAGTTGGAGTCAAAAGAGTTTCTCATCACACCAGTGATGCCTTTCTCCTATTGAGAGTATAGCAATAAGAAGAGATACAAACCTAGAAAGAGGTGAGTTTGAATTTTATTACAGATTACACATGAACAAATTGTTTAAGGGTTGCATTGGAAATGATGGATAATGATCAGTTGTATCAAAAAGTGTAAGTCCCATTAACGGAGGAATTATTTTTAACACCTTAGATATAAACTGGTTGAAAGTCTTACAAAAGAGATTTATTTTTGAAATGTTAGAGTTATTTTGGAATGATATAGAAAATAATGGCACATTTCATTTTCGAGGTATATGGGTCCATAATTTGTTGAAGTTGATATTGTCATCTTTGCACAGATATAAGACATTGCATATGTTTTTTTAATGCCATCATCATCACATGTGATAAGGTTTCCAATGATATATGAGTCATGAAATGGATAGATTGTAACAATCAATACACGAGGTTGGAAGCAATGGAGATAGGCGGGTTTCCATCATCCCAAGCTAGGATCTTGCTTAGGGATTAGTCATTTCATGAGAAGAAACCTATTTTTGTCCCTAGAAAGTTAGGGATTGGTAGATTACTCCCTAAATGAAAGAGGGGGATTGACATACTTATGTCCCTGAAGAGAAGAGGGCTCTTGGTGTCATGATTGTCCCTTTAAGGAGTGAGGGGGACATGATTTGAATATGATTTGTTGAACACTTGAGGAGGCATTAGACACACTCATAGGAGAGTCAAATTTCAGAGGAAAGGCATCTCATGTGTAGACATGTTGGTGGTGATATATGTAGGAGATGAGAGATTGTTTCTACAATGCTTGAGGAAATGTTAGAGACACTCAGAGGAGATGTAGAATTTTAGAGGAAAGGTGTCTCATGTGCACCATTGGAGGAGGCATTAGACACACTCAGAAGAGATATGAAATTTCAGAGGAGATATGTATTATTATGTAGGG
The DNA here is from genome assembly GCA_018584345.1 of Thuja plicata. Taxonomy (NCBI): domain Eukaryota; kingdom Viridiplantae; phylum Streptophyta; class Pinopsida; order Cupressales; family Cupressaceae; genus Thuja; species Thuja plicata. The sequence continues at coordinate 2,792,993 of MU224692.1, forward strand.
GAGGTGGAAACACTCATGTTGTGTAGCTTGTTTTAGGCTCTATGATCAGGAGATCCACTAATGTAGTCAGTTTGGTGTTTCTTGAGCAAGCGAGGAGGTTTGGTGAAGGTACTTCATAAAAGTATTTAGAGGGTTGAGTTCAAAACCCTTTCAACTTCCACTCTTGTTCAAATTAATGTAATAAGGGGGGGGATGTAATATTTTTACATTAATTTAGGTTAGCCTTTAGTTTAGAGTAATAAATAAATAGTTAGTTTAATGTTAGTGTCTAGGAAGTTGCATTCATGTAGGTAGTTAGTCACACAAAAATATGGCTCTACAAAAACTAGTGGGATTGTATTGAAAATCATCCAATGCAATGATCTGAATATATCTCAAAGGAATGGACATCTTGATTCTATTTGTATGTTTGATCTACACTAAATCTAGCATCTAATATTTCACTCTCTTGGTGTTAAATCAAATTTATCCTTTCTCATCATTTCCTTAAGATGAAAAATAGTGCTTATTTTTCCATCTTAAGGGAGGGAATACATACAACCTCTCTTATGAATAAAATTGATCCATAGACTAATCACCCCTCACTAATTCACATAAAAGTTTCCATAGAGACTAATCCTTGAACATGGATTCATGTAGAATTTGTAAGACTCGTCCCTAGATAAGAATTTTTACAAAATTTCCACAAGACTAATCTTTAGACATGGATTCATATGGAATTTATGTAAGACTTATCCCTAGAAATGAATCCAAATGTAAATGATGGTTTCCATTATATTGATCCCCATAATATTCTAAGTAGTCACAAACTTCTAAAGGTAGAGGTGACTATTGTAAAAAAATTAGCTAGACCATAAACTCTTGCTCCTTTGACTGACCACACACATTTGGTCCTTTGACTAACTGTGCATATTTGGTCCTTTTATTGACCACCTTATTCGCTCTGTGAAGGGTGGAAATGTTAGAATATCTCTCTCTCCACCTAGTGCAACATAATTTTCCTAGTTTGTATCATTTGTGAATATCTTAATTTCCCCACCATGGTTCCATATCATAACACTTTTTTCTATTTAATTTTATCAAGGAGTCTTGTATGATCTTATCTTTTATATATGCTATTTGTCTTTTCAAGTGACCACTTGTGGTCTTACAATAGCTTTCTCAGTATGATATTAGTAGTTGTGACATTTTCTCTAGCAAGATCTCTTCAACTAAAATAATTGGAATCTTAGTGAGCTCTAGGAATTTTCTATTACTTTTTGTATCATTGTATATGGATGTGTGAGTTAATATCCCTAGTTTGTGGGCTCATGTCCTTAAACTTAGTGATATCTTATCTCCTTGCAATTTTCCCATTATCTTCATCTTTCTCTTTCTTCTTATTTACTGTGAGCATAAGGTGGACTCATAGTCCCTCTATAGTGGGGGATAAATGTACCAACCTATAAAGTAAGAACCCTTATTAGGAGCTCATTTTCAGCCCCATTTTAGCATATATGGGTCCCTCGATTGATTTCATGTCTTTCTAGCACTTGTGCATCCTTCTAAACTTTATTTTTTGTTCAAAACTCAAAGGTGGCTCTAATATCTATGTATAATTACAAAATTATCCATATATTCATATAATTCATCTCCCCTATAGGACCAATTAAACCCAATTTTGGTGATTCCTATATTGGAAGGTACTCAGGCTTTATTTTCCACACCTTTCATGTGCTTTCCCTAAAAATTTTCACACTTTCCTGGACCCAAAATCACTCCAGGATCACCCCTATTGGGACTAGGCCAACCTAATTTGACCTAGTCCTATACTTGGCCAACCCAAGTTGGAATTTTCCTTGGATATTGGTTTTAAGTGGGCTTTGGGCTCGATGTGAAGGTGTTTTCTCTTAATTCTTTTCCTAGGTCGGTCTTGCAAATCTGAATCTCAAAATGTGCATAAAAGGAGACCTCTCCCTCTCATTTTAACATCCATTATAAATCCATTTTTATGCAGGTTGTCTTGATGCAAGAAAGCTATCTTTCTTTCAAGCAATTCAAATGCAAGGTAGCAACCAAGAATTTCAAGTCTTCTTCTTCTTCTCGTTCTTCCTCAACCCAACATTGTGGAAAACTAAAAAATTCATCATTTAAGGGTTTGGTTTCATGATTTCCTATTAGATTTATTTGGATTCCAATATATTGCATCAACACTTTTGATCATCTCCAAAGTGGTATTACATCATTGAGGTATAAGGTGATTTATGTTTTAGATCTAGATTACATTTCCTTATGCAACTTGAATTTAATTTCAAGGTTAATTCCTATACAGGGTAATGACAAAGACAAGTCGCTTTCCAAAAAAAAATTACCTTCTTTATTGTGTGCAAAAATAGGTACCATAGTTGCAGATCCATATTTTTAGGTTCTCAGAACATGCGATTGATACTCTACATAATTTATCAATTTTTATGCTTCCAAGACTAGGCTGAATTTTTGGGACTAGTCCAACTTGAGTTGGAATTGTCCTTTGGATCTAAAAATTTAATATCTAGAAAAAATAGGTCTCAAAGTTCCATATCCAAAATATTTTCTAGTTTTGACAATTTTCCAACAGTCATCTCAATATTTTAAATTTGTTCCTCCTCTCCTAGCTTTCAAGGTGAGTTCATTCTTCTTTCTTTGATCTTGTCTTTCCTTTTATAAATCAAATATGATATCATATATTGTTTGTAATAATTTCCTTTATGATATCATAAGTCTCTTTCATACATTTTGATATCATAATCACACTCTATTCGGTATGGAATACCCAAATCCCCCATTTACCTAGATCTTGCATTAGCACCCCTTCATCCTTTTTTGGGTTGTGTTAATCAGTTTTTTTTAAGGGTGGTTTTGTATTGCATTGCACAATATGATTTGGTGAGTGATCTACATCTTATAATTTTCCACCATCTTATATTGTAAAATATATCTCAAACAAACTGCAAAATTTCACATTTGTAAATAGTTATAGTGCATATACAAAAAATCTGGTAATTTGAGCAGAGAAAAGCATAATTTACAAAACATTACTTTGCATAACCTCTCTATCTCTTTGCATTTACTTATTATTTTTTTTATTTAATACTTTTTATGTGGTATTCACTACCTATGTTAGTGCATATTATCTAAACTCATTCGCATTTACTACAAATTGTTTCACATATACACATTGTTTTGTCAGATATACTTAAATAGAGAGAATTACAATTTGTAAAGGTCCAATAAATTTTTATTTCTATTTGCAAGTATCTAGTCATTTCTCAAAGACAAAAACCAAAAAATATTGATTATTTTCAGTAGGATCTATTTAGAAAATTGTTTTATTCTATTCTCTTTTTTGCATATATTAGGAATATAGAATTAATTACATGGATGATGAATGTGTGCTTGATGAATTTGGATACTAGGTGATTATGCTCTCCCCTTAATTGGGAAAATCAAATATCCCAATGTATTATCATTTTCTTTCATTAGTGTATTATCTTTAGAGGACATTTCTCCCAAGTATCCCATAAGGCCAAGCGACATGGAACAATCCAAGTGGGATATGGCTAACACCAAGCAAACCAACTCACTATAAAATAAAATTATGTAATGATTAATGTCATAATTTATGGAATAGTATTGGAATATCTCTCCTCTAGTAATACTTAAAGTGCACAAAACCTTAATTTATAAATGGTGGGAGACCTCTATAACAAGGCTTATACCCCAAAATTTCAAACAAAATCCATAATAAACTCTTGTTAATTAAAAGCGTAACTTGTATTCATTGTGTATAAGTTTTAGTGTATAAGGGTTGTATTTAATTTTGAATTTACTCACCATATGTATGCCCCTAGTTGTGAGATGTATGAATTTTGGATCTCATCACATAAAATTGGGCACACCCCAAAATGTCTCCCCTACTCATCCATGCCTTGAAGGCATGTTGAACTACATTATTTTCCCTTCTATCCAAAAGGGATTACCTCTTTTTAAGAGGGACACAATGCATGAGAGTTGGGATTATAAAGTTCATAAATTTATTTCTATGTATGTGGGACTACAAATGATACATTGAAACCAATTTCCTTTGGTAGCTTTCTCGAATTTTATTCTTATGAAAAGAACATTAAAACTATCGAAACATAGACTCAATGTTTTAGAAACTTGAGAAAAACAATTTTTTGGATAATGTTTTCTATATTTTTATGGTCCAAAATCAGAAGAATTCATCCAAAAGTGCACAAAAAACCAAACTACTCAAAACTAAAACTTATAAAAAATAAGGAAATCTAATCAATATAGCACATTTGAGCTACACATTTCTACAATTGATTAAAGATATATGACATTGTCCTTATAGATTGTAGCATGTATGATGTATTCTAGTGCAAACATATTTTTTTCCCTCACATTTAACTCATACATTACTGCATCTGTAGCCTATTTTGTTGTATACGACCTCTCTATTCAAACTGTTCAAAAGTTGTGTATCAAAAATATTGGTTCACTAGAACACCATATTTTACCCCTAAAATAGTGCATACAATCCACAGATCATCACATACACAGTGCACAGTTTCGCACGTAGGCCCTATTTTAGCGTATATACCCAATTTTCCATGACATATAATGTAATGCATTTAAAATAATGAATGTTTCTCAACACTTTTTGAGAATTTTGAAAACTGATTTGGGTACCCTTTTTCAAGTTTTGTTCTTTGTTTATTATGAAATAAATCAAATTTTGATTATAGATACTTGTGTTAACACAAGAGACCCAATTTACATAGTTCCAACACATCAACCATTGTACAAGTTTGTAAAAACATCTTTGATTTTTTATTTTAAGGGTTCATTATCAAGAATTAGTTATCTTTCATCTAAATTCCAACATATCTAGATAAAATTAAGCCTTATCAATAGAAATATGTCGTTCTTTATTTGTCTTTATCACCCCAAAAAAACTTTGCATTAAAATTCCTAAAATTGGAACATAATTTATCACTTAGTTGTTGACCTCAATTAGTATTCAAAAAATAAATCAAACACGTCAAAGGGCATAACTCACACAAAATCAAACCCAAAGTTGATCAGAATTAATTTTCTTTCCATTTTGAACTATATCTTTGTATTTCAAACAATAACAAAAAATGAAAGAGAAGGAAACACAACAAAAGAAGTAGGAACCTCAACCACAAGAGAAAGACACACAAGAAAGCATGGATTGGAATGAAGATTTTTGGGCTAGGTTTCACAAAAAATGACAATAGTGAGGAGAAAATAACTAAATAACATGTGAAACAATGCCAAAAAAATGTAATATTTTACAAAATTATGGAGAAAGTCTTAGATATAGTAAAGAAAGATGCTTTATGATGCTAGCTCAATTGGGAGTTAAGTTTCCTCATGATTTTGATAAAATAACCCCATGGATGCCCTCATAAAATAGGTCCAAGCTTTGTGCAACAACTTCAAGACATGGAAAAATGGACATCCACCAAAGGGTATTCATTGGTTTCTATTTTCCCATTCCCATTTTCTATAGATATAAACATGATACATTTTTATCCAAATGTGGAAATTCCTGAATATGACAAGTACATGGGTACAATTGATCCTCAAGATCACATTAGAAATGTTTGCACCTTAAGCGTGGAGTTCATCCATGAAAAAACTTATTTCATGGGGTTATTCCCTAGAAGCTTAGGAGGGAAAGCTATAGAGTGGTTTTCAAAACTATCAGCAGGTAGATCAAATCATTTTAAGAGTTGGTCAACAAATTCATAGCTCAATAGTCTTATAAAATAGACCATTAGGTGATCATGATTGACATTTGTAACACAAAATAGAGAATGGAGAACCATTTCTCACATTTGTATAAAGGTGGAAACACATTTTTGCCAAATATCTATGTAGTGTGCCTAAAAAAGAGAAGATCTATATATATTTATAAATAGTTTGAATGTTGAATGAATTAGTACCTTCATTTACAATTTCCTCCATACTTTGATAAAATTATTGAAAATGGAATCTGTAGACACCCAAAATTGTCCATTTGCACTTTAATATTAATTCTTACTAATATTTTCCCTTAAGATTATAGTTGGTTTAATTAATTATCTATATTTTTATATTGCTCTATTTATTAATTTAAATTAAATAAATTTATTTCCACTTTGTATTTAAATTTTATTTAAATACTATAATATATTAAATTGAATTTAATGTATTATCCCTCCATTTCTTAATATAAAATAAATTTTATCTATTTTATTCCTCCGTGCTAGCCTAAAGTTCTTGTAAACTTGATTAAATTAAAATATTTTTAATTTAATCCTCTTTTCACTTTTTTTCCTAATCTTGCTTTTTGCTAATATTTCTTTTATTTTGATTAAAGGTGAATTATCTCTAATCATGTACACAATCACCTTTTCCAAGGTAGCCACCTCTCCATATCTTTTCTCCTTCAATCATTTCAAATTCCTCTTTCCCTCTAAAAGTGAAGTTTGACTTTTTCATCTTTTAAATTCATTTCCACTTTTTATTTATATTTTATTTAAATACTATAATACATTAAATTGAATTTTATATATTATCCCTCCATTTCTTCATATAAAATAAAATTTATTTGTTTTATTCCTCCGTGCTAGCCTAAAGTTCTTGTAAACTTGATTAAATTAAAATATTTTTAATTTAATCATCTTTTCACTTTTTTTCCTAATCTTTCTTTTTGCTAATATTCTTCTTATTTTGATTAAAGGTAAATTATCTCTAATCATGTGCACAATCATGTTTTCCAAGATAGCCACCTCTCCATATCTTTTCTCCTCCAATCATTTCAAATTCCTCTTTCCCTCTAAAAGTGAAGTTTGACTTTTGCATCTTTTTCCTCTTAATCCTAGCCATCCATCTTTGTGCCTCATAATCTCCTTCAACTTTCTTTAACCTATTAATTGATGGAAGTGCTCCAAGGTTTTCTTTGCACTTGCTCAACTTTGGACTCTACTTGTCCTAGTCTACTTAGGATCCCTATTTCTCTCCTAGAGCCATAATAGTCTCAAGTCTCCAAGCCTAAGATTATTCAAACTCCATTCTCAAAGTTAGTTCCCTTGTGCTTAACCTTGAAGGATTTGCAACATTGAAATTACTCTTTGTCACTATACTCTCTTGGAAGATTCCAAACTCAAATTGCTCAAAACTTTCTCATCAGTGCTAAAAAGGATATTTTCATCACTAAGTAATCCATTTCACATCCTATCCATCGCATTTGAACAAGTCTTCAAACTTAGGACAATCGAGTTCCATATTCACACTACTTTTGGTCCTAATAGGCCTAATTGCCCAATTAGCCCTATCCAGAGGGTTTTTCTAGATTCTTGCTCAAAATTCTCAAACAATCCTAAAAAAAACTTAGGATTCAGACACCTTTTTCCTAGACCTTAAATATTTTCAATGTTTTAGATCCCTAAGTCATCCATACACTACTGTCCTGAAATATAGGTCAAATAGGGATTTTTTGTGCATTGGTTATAGTCAGCTGATTTCTACCTAGAAATATATCTATATGGATTGGTAAGGACCTCAGCTCATAGATAGGGTTCTATTAGACCATAATTCTTTCAAACCTACACTTGTTTTTCTTTTCACAAACAAACCCTTGCAATGGCACCCAAATCTTTCTCTGCTATACACCTAGCCGGACATGCATTTCTCACCTAGGGCATAACTTTAAAAATAGCTACTCAACTCCTCATGACTCCTTGCATATTTACACTATGAATAGGCTCCCCTAACATATTCATCCACAACCAAAAGTTTCCCACAATTGGATTCTATGGGGGAGCCATGAAACTCTAAACTACTCTATCTACCCCAACAACTATGTTTATTCCTAAACAATTTACAAAAGCAATCTAATCTACTCTAGGAAAATTGATCGCTGGACAAAAAAATATTAAAACTTCTCACTAAACACAAATCCAACATTATATTTGTGATTTCAATCCATTAAAACACTCATTAACTCAAAATGCTTCAACTGTTGTAGAAAAAACCAAAAAGCAGAGCTCTATTGCTATTCAAAACTTGATTACAATCATCCTCTCTAAGGAAATGATCCTTGTGTATCTTAAGATGCCTCTTCCATCATTTTAGGCCACTATCATTGATTTCCTTCCTCCATTTTGAAAGGAATAAAAAAGTTGTCTATGTTGCATGCAACATTTGCACTCTTGCAAAATGTTGTCATGACAACATTTAGCATCTTTTACATAAATTCTCATAAATAATTTTTTAGGACCTCTATCATTCTTCATTTGATGAATACACATCATTAAAGAATTTTTAGGCACTTTCCACTTCTCATCTAAGTCTAGGATACATTTAGACTAATTTTCCTTATTCTAAGACAAAACAAGCATTTAAGAAAAACTAACTAAACTAGATTGGATTAGTACTAACTACTAGATCATCTAGTCGCACACCATGAAAGACCTTCTAAGGTCAAAATTAAATCACTGACTTGGCTAGAGTCAATTAGAAGAAAAAATTGATTAACCATTGGGATTTTTCCTAGGTTCTCCTGCACCATCCTCCCTAAATGAAAAATCTTCAATCCACCCTTGGATTGAGTAACTTGGAGTCAATGCCCAACTTTTTGAACTCTATTTCCTTTACCCAAACTGCATCTGGATCTGTTTTACCATGGCACTTCACTAAGTGTTCTTGGTATTCCTTCTTTCTCATCTTCTTGTAGAATCTAGAGTCCAAGATATGTTTTGGCTTCTTGATTGGTGCAGATGGCAAGTTGACTTCCTTCACCTCTTTTATAACTTCAGTCAAACTCTAATCTACATTTGGGATTGGGCCTTTGTATAAAACTAAGTCTGGAACATTAAACACCAGAGATAGACCCATATCCTCTAGAAGATCCACCTTGTAGGAATTTGCTCCATATTTGGGCAGTATGATACATGGGCCAATTCTTCTCATCAAAAGCTTATGTGGTGTTCCTTTTTGTAGTATTGCTTTGTTGAGGTGAACCATCACTAGATCCCCAACTCTGAATTTGACATCTCTTTTCCTATCATTCACTTTTCTCTTAATCTTCTTTGTATTTTCAATCAGTGTCTTCCTTAGTGTCTCATGGAATTTTTTCATAGAATGTGCAAATTCATCTGCATAGCCACTTCCCTTGGTTCCATCCTTCAGATCTCTAAGCTCATATATGCCTCTAGGATGATGATAGGGAGACTCTTTGGTAAGCTTCTGAGTTTTCTTGAACTCTTCTTAGGTCTCTCCTAGGACCTCTAGGGCTTCCTCAATCCACCCTCTAACACTTGGAAAGATTCAATTCTTCCCCTCCAACTAAGAGTCTACCTATTTTGTTAGGTTCACCATTCTTGTGTTCTACAAAAGCATTCCTCATAAATGAATCCAAGCCCTAATCTTAGTTTTGGATTTGCAAGAAGGCCAGGCCTTCCATCAACTCCATTCTTGGATTGCAAACTAGGTTTAAAGCTACCAAGTTGAGCCATTCCTCCATCGCTTCCTTGATTCCTATCTTTTAAGCCTTGTAGCCTTTTACACCAATTAGGCCTCCTAAAATGTAGGACAACACTTTTTTAGTGCAAAAAATTCAAAGGACCCCCAAATCTCTTTTGACAGTTTGCAAGTAAAGCAAAAATCCACCAAGATTTTCCAGGTCTCAAGGTCCAGTTTTGTCTGTACACCCTATTTCTTGAAGATGACTTCTTTCTTGCTTTCGGACCAGTTTTAGGTCTTGGGCTTCAATACTTGGTAATTTCATGTCTTGGGCACTCCTCCACATTACTAAATACCTGCATAACATCACTCATTACATCCATGGCCTTCTTGGCTCATGACCATAACCTCTTGCAATTTAAAGCTATCTGCTACTTGATCTTCCTAACCAAGCTTTTCATCTAGCTCGCCTAGGGAAAGATCCTAAAAATACTTGCATGCATTTTTAGATCTCCTCCTTATAGATTATTGAAGCTCCATGGACCTAGTCTCCATCCCCAAGTGGCCATAAAAACCAATGGTGGGAAGTGGAGTTAGGTCCACATCTTTGCTTCTCAGTTAAAACTAGACAGCAGACTGTCTAAAACAAAACTAATTTACAAATACAAAAGGAAAGTAACTACAAATAAAAATAAGTAATGGGAAAAAACTAAAACATAAGCACAAATGGTTTCCATAGATTACAGTGACAATTTCAATCCAACTTCATCAATTTTCACCCTGTTTCATTCAAAACTCTCTGCTATTCAGTATGCAGTCCGTAAACAATAACTATTGAACCCCCAAATTAGGGTTTTTCTCCAAATATATACCCTACCTCAGATGTTTTAACCCTTGGTTAAAATTCATCTACTCTAGACATCAAAATGCTTAAGATCACCCAAATGTTGTCAACAACTTTTGAAAAGTTGCTAATGTTGCTATGCAACATTTTTACATCATTTTCACCATTGCACTTTCCTTGTGTTTTAACACCAATCTAGCCTATCTAACCTTAGTTATACCTCCTAGGGTATCCAAGGACCCTAATAACCTCCATGACATCACCCTGATAGTTGATGACATCATCAAGTATAGCTCGCTAAAAGAGCCAAAATGAGCTATTTTAACATAACAGAGAGCTTGATTAAAACATAACTTAACCACACTTGGTCCACATGACCTTATGTATTTAAATTTCCCTACAAGAGGGTATTTCATACACTCACACACCCAAAATGACATGAGACCACCAACATACCAGTTTCTCAAGGGTGCTCATGCACCATACTACCAAGGCTAAGAACTTAAGTCACCTCTGGGGACATGACTGTAGAATTAATTCCCTACTTCTTAAACTCATTCTCATCTACCCAAGTAGCCTCAAATTTTGACTTGCATACCCATTGTATGAGATGCTCCATGTAAGTTCCCTGTCTAGTCTTCTTCTTTACCCAAGAGTCCAAAATCTTCACTACTATTGGTGTTGGTGTAGGGGAAATCTAAACATCTGTAGCTATATCCTTACTATCTATCAGTGAATCAATTTGTACTGATGTAGGCCCTTTGTACATCACCAAATCCTACACATTGAAAATAGGAGACATTGCCAAATCTGATGGCAAGTCTATTTAATAGGCATTTTGTCCATATTTTGCAAGAATCTTGTAAGGACCAATCCTCCTCATTTGAAGTTTGGTGGGGAGTTCCTTTTGCAGCCTGGACTTGTTGAGATGCACCATCACAAGATCACCCATAGAAAACTGAAGATCTCTTCTTCCTTCATCCACTTTGGTTTTTAACTTTTGTGTAGCCTCTTGGAGCTGCTTCTTCACGTGGTCATGAACCTCTTTCATAGATTGAGCAAAATCTTCTGCATATGCACTCCTTCCTTCTGCATTTTCTAAGTTTCTTAACTCCAACACACCTCTAGGGTGCAGCCCATAAACTATTTCAAATGGGCTTTTGCATGTTATCCTATTTGTACTGTCATTGTAGGCATATTCTATCTGTGGTAACATTTGATCCCACATCACTCCACACTCCTTTGTCAAGCACCTAAGGAGATTTCCTAGCACTCTATTGATCACTTCAGTCTGACCATCAGTTTGGGGATGGTAGGCTGACCAAAATGATAGATTGGTTCCCAACCTTTACCACAAGGTCTTCCAAAAATGACCCATGAAATTTACATATCTGTCAGATACTATGCTGATGGGTAAACCATGAATCTGGAGCACTTCCTGAAAGAACAAATGTGCAATATGATTGGCATCATGGGTGGTTTTGCAAGAAATGAAGTGGCTCATCTTGCTAAACCTATCTACCACGACAAATATACTATCTAAAATAGTCTTGGTCCTAGGCAACCCAACAATAAAATCCATACTAATACATTCCCAAGGCCTATTAGGAATGGGCAAGGGCTGGTACAAACCGGCTTTAGATGAGATACCCTTAGCTTTTTGGCAAATCAAACATTGCTCCACATACTTCCTGATGTCCTTTTGCATCTTAGGCAAATAATAGAACCTTTGCACTAGTTATAGTGTCTTATTGAGGCCAAAATGCCCACTTAAGCTACCATTGTGCTTCTCTTGAATAACATTCTCCCTCATAGATCCCCTAGGAACACATAACTTCCCTTCTCTAAACAAGAGATCATTCTAAATTGTATAGTCTCCAAATTGACTATGGAAATGTTTTTTAAAGTCTTTACATACCTTGTATGCCTCTGAGAAGTCCTCATCACCTTCATAAAGCTCCTTGAAGCTTTCTATGCCTATAATTTGCAGCTGCACTTCTTGGACTGTCAAGAGTCTCCTACTCAAATAATCAGCCACTTTATTCAACTGCCCTTTCTTATGTTTGATAGTAAAGGTATAGGTCTGCAAATATTCCATCTATTTAAGGTGTTTGTTGCTCAACTTCTCCTGAGAATTGATAAAAGTCAAAGCTTTATTGTCAGTATAAACTACAAATTCCTTGGGAAACAAATAGTGCCTCCATTTTCTCAAGGATTGCACCAATGCATATAACTCTAGGTCATAAGAAGAATATTTCTTCTTAGCCTCATTCAACTTCTCACTATGAAATGCCACTGGCCTATTCTCTTGATTCAATACTGCCCCAATAGCTATACCACTTGCATCACATTCAAGGGTAAATAACTTATCAAAATTTGGCAAAACCAAAATAGGTTGTGTTGCCACTCTCTTCTTCAATACTTCAAAACCTCTATCAGCCTCTGGAGTCCATTTAAATTTTGTTTTCACTCCTCCCTTAATTGTATCTAAGACTGGTGCACATATTTCACTAAAGCCTCTAATGAACTTCCTATAAAAGTGTGCAAGTCCATGAGAACTCCTTACCTCAAAAATGCATGTAGGGGTAGGCTAATTTAATATTGCCTCAAACTTGCTGGGGTCCATCTTCAAGGTTCCTTGAGACACCACAAAACCAAGATAGATCAACTCTTTTTTCATAAATTCACATTTTTCCAAGTTAATGGACAACTTCTCCTCATGAAGTTTCTTCATCACAATCTACAAATGTTGGAGGTGTTCTTCCTTGGTCTTACTAAAAATTAGGATGTCATCTAAGTACACAACTACAAATCTTCCTATGTATTCCTTCAACACGTCATTCATCAACCTCATAAAGGTGCTTGGAGCATTGCTAAGCCCAAAGGGCATGACCAACCATTCATAGAGCCCTTCTGTTGTCTTAAATTCTGTCTTCCATTCATCACCCTCCTTAATTCTGATTTGATGGTACCCACTCTTCAAATCCAATTTGGTGTAGTACCTTGCTCCTCCCAAATAGTCCATAAGATCTTCAATCCTAGGAATGGGAAATCTGTATCTCACAGTGATCCTATTTATTTCTCTGGAGTCTATACAAAGCCTCCACTTGCCTCCCTTCTTTGATGCTAGAACCACTGGCACTGCACATGGGCTAATTCTTTGCCTGATTAGACCTTGGTCCAAAAGTTCTTGGACTTGTTTGGCTATCTCCTTGTTTTGGTCAGGGGTCACCTTGTATGCAACTTTATTTGGTAGAGAAGCTCCGGGTATGAAGTCAATTTGATGACTTATGTCTCTTGGAGGTGGTAACATTGGTGGTGTCCCATCACTAACTATGTCCTTAAACTCTTCCAATAACCCCTACACTTCCTTTGGAAATGGTGTTTGTTCCACCTTCTCTTCACTAGGCTTAAGCATGATATCATAGTGTAATCCTTCTCCACTCTTTACTGTCTAAAAATACTCTTTACCTCCCTACAATAAGACATTAGACTCTACTGATGTAGACCCCTCATCATCCACAAGTGACTGAGTTTTATAAGTGACCCCATCTTTCTTGAAAGAATAAGAATTTTTCTCTCCATCATGAATTGTCTTCCTATCAAACTACCATGGCCTACCTAAGATTAGGTGACATGCATCCATTGGGAGCACATCACATAAGATTCTGTCCACATACTTTCCTATTGAGAAACTAACCCATGCTTGCTCATTAACAAGAACATGCTGACCCTTATTCAACCATGTCACTCTATATGGGTTTGTATGGAGTATTTTTGTTAATCCTAATTTTTTGACTGCCTCCTCTAAGATAATATTATCAGTAGACCCCGAGTCTATGATCATCTTGCAAACCTTGCCAAGTATTTTATACTTCACTTTGAATAGTGCCCTTCTTTGTTTGGCTTCTTTTTTGACAGGTTCCTTTATGAGAATCCTCCTAATCATGAGATTCTCCCCACTTTCTGAATCAAGGTTGATTTCTGGAGCTTTACCACTATTATTATCTTCCTGGGCAATATAATTTACCCTCTTCTCACCATGTGAGCTAGAAGCTTTCTCTGGGAATCTATAGGCTGGATGGCCTAGTTGATTGCAATGAAAACATTTCATGTTTGAAAAGTGTGAGGCTCTGCCTGAACCTCCAAATCTACCTCTTCCTCCACCTTGGAATCCTCTTCCTCTATTCATGCTACCTCTTCCACTAGTCTCATTGACTATCTCAGTCAATTTAGCTTCTCCTTGGGACCTATAGTCACTTCCTCTACCTGCAAATCTGCCTCTTCCTCTATTTTATTTTCCCCTACCTCTTCCTCTAGAGGTCTGATCATGTTTTCTCTTGCTCTTTTCTTCTATCTTTAAAGCCATTTGATAGCATTGTCTCACACTTGTTAAGGTAGCAAGACTCATCTCCTCTTGTATAGACCACTTGAGGCCATTTTGATATCTGGCTAATCTGATGCTCTCATCTTCCACTACCTTGGATCTTAAACATAACTTCTGAAATTCCTCAGTATATGCCTAGACTTCAAGATCTTTCTGCCTGAGGTTTTTTCTCTTTCTATGCATCTAAACTTCATAGTCATCTGGGAGATAGGTCTATTTCAGCTTGGCCAACATACCCTTCCATGAAAAAATAGGGCTCTTGCCCTCTTTCTCCCTCTCATTTTGAACATATTTCAACCAAGTAAGTATTGGTCCTCTCAATCTAGTCTTAGCCACCTTTAAGTTTTGAGCATCTGTCACTCCATCACATTCAAAGTGATTCTCAAGACTGTCTATCTAGTCCAAAACTAAATCAACATCCATTTGTCCACTAAATAGTGGCACACCCTCCAAGGCTTTACCACTTAAGG
>MU224692.1:2808241-2847671 GCA_018584345.1 Thuja plicata
GAAGGGTTCCTCTGGTAAGACCGGATCAGGGGTAGGTGCTTCTTCTTCTAGGTCCCACTCCTTCTCCTTAGCTTCTTTTTCCTCCTTTTGGTCCACCTTGTCTTTGACTCTTTCAACTTTGTCTCGGACTTCATCCAAGAGTTGATCCATTTGAGCCAATCTCTCTCTCAACAACTTATTATCCTCTTCTTTTTCTTCAAATTTCTTGGCCAATTCAGCATTGGTCACCATCTTGCTAGATGCACTTGACTCTACACTTGAGTCCTTGGTCTGCAACATCCATTTGTTGCACCACTACTTTCCCAAATCTTGAACTTAGGCTCTGATACCACTCTGATAGGGAGACTCCTTGGTAAGCTTCTGAGTTTTCTTGAACTCTTCTTAGGTCTCTCCTAGGACCTCTAGGGCTTCCTCAATCCACCCTCTAACACTTGGAAAGATTCAATTCTTCCCCTCCAACCGAGAGTCTACCTATCTTGTTAGGTTCACCATCCTTGTTTTCTACAAAAACATTCCTCATAAATGACTCCAAGCCCTAATCTTAGTTTTGGATTTGCAGGAGGGCTAGGGCTTCAATCAACTCCATTCTTGGATTGTAAACTAGGTTTAAAGCTACCAAGTTGAGACATTCCTCCATCGCTTCCTTGATTCCTATCTTTTAGGCCTTGTAGCCTTTTTCACCAATTAGGCCTCCTAAAATGTAGGACAACACTTTTTCAGTGAAAAACCTTCAAAGGACCCCCAAATCTCTTTTGGTAGTTTGCAAGTAAAGCAAAAACCCACCAAGATTTTCTAGGTCTCAAGGTCCATTTCTATCTGTACACCCTATTTCTTGAAGATGGCTTCTTTCTTGCTTTTGGACCAGTTTTAGGTCTTGGGCTTCAATACTTGGTAATTTCATGTCTTGGACACTCCTCCACATTACTAAATACCTGCATAACATCACTCATTACATCCATGGCCTTCTTGGCTCATGACCATAACCTCCTACAATTTAAAGCTATCTGCTACTTGATCTTCCTAACCGGGCTTTTTATCTAGCTCGCCTAGGGAAAGATCGTAAAAATACTTGCATGCATTTTCAGAGCTCCTCCTTCCAGATTCTCAAAGCTCCATGGACCTAGTCTCCATCCCCAAGTGGCCATACATAACCAGTGGTGGGAAGTGGAGTTAGGTCCACATCTTTGCTTCTCAGTCAAAACTGGACAGCAGACTGTCTGAAACAAAACTAATTTATAAATACAAAAGCAAAGTAACTAAAAATCAAAATAAGTAATGGGAAAAAACTAAAACATGAGCACAAATGGTTTCCATAGATTACAGTGACAATTTCAATCCAACTTCATCAATTTTCACCCAGTTTCATTCAAAACTCTCTGTTATTTAGTATGCAGTTCGTATACAATATCTGTTGAACCCCCAAATTAGGGTTTTTCTCCACATATATACCCTACCTCAGGTGTTTTAACCCTTGGTTAAACTTCATCTACTCTAGACACTGAAATGCTTAAGACCACCCAAATGTTGTCAACAACTTTTGAAAAGTTGCTAATGTTGCAAAGTTGCTAATGTTGCTATGCAACATTTTTACATCTTTTTCACCATTTCACTTTCCTTGTGTTTTAACACCAATTTAGCCTATCTAACCTTAGTTAGACCTCCTAGGGTATCCAAGGACCCTAAGAACCTCCATAAAATCACCCTGACAGTTGATGACATCATCAAGTATAGTTCACTAAAAGAGCCAAAATGAGTTATTTTAACATAACAAAGAGCTTGATTAAAACCTAACTTAAGCACACTTGGTCCACATGACCTTATGTATTTACATTTCCCTACAATAGGTTCTTTCATACACTCACACACCCAAAATGAAATGAGACCACCAACGTACTGGTTTCTCAAGGGTGCTCCTGCACCAGATGAAGGTCATAAACTATTTCAAAAGGACTCTTGCAAGTAGTCCTATTCACTGTGTCATTGTAGGGATATTCTGCTTGATCAATGAGTTGGTCCCAAGTTTGACCATACTCCTTAGTTAAACACCTTAGGATATTTCCAAGACTCCTATTTACTACCTCTATTTGGCCATCAGACTAAGGATGGTATGCAGATGAAAAATGTTAGAGTAGTCTTAGTATAGCTAATAATTAAATCATTTAATTATTAGTCTATTTACTCTATGCTTAAGTTTCACTTAGGTAGCTTATAATTATTTAAGGTTTTCACCTTTAGGGTTTCGTGATTCCTTTTATAAGGATTCACTTCTTTGCATTTCATTAAGGAGATTGTATTGTATTCATTTTTTGTTGATAATATAGAAGTTTTATTCTGTCAACATGAATATCTCATCTCTAGCTTTTTGGCCGCCATAGTTCTGTCTTCTCTCTTCTGTCTTTGCTTCTTTCTTGTGACAGTCATGCATGCAGGTGTTCTTGGGTAGATTTGTGTTTTTCTCAAATGTAACATGGTATCAGAGCCATTCTACAGCTGGCTGTTCATTCTTTGTTTAAGCAATAGAGGGTTTTAGAAGTTTTTTTGGTGCTTTCTATTGGATCTAGGGGGTCTTTGTTTTTTGAGGCACTTTGGACCAAAACCGACCTCACGGTTGCATCCAGAAGGCCCAAAAACCCTAGAATCCATATAAAGTTTGTCCATTTTGGACAACTTGGCCCCAAGGAAAAAAAAATTTAGTTTCCAGTGCCGTACGGGCACGGAAACCAAGAAAAAAAATAAAAAACCTTGTTTTTTAAAGGTTTTTTAGGCGCTGGATAACGCGCACATTGTTTTTGAAATGGTGCCGCCACCGGGCCACCACCGCCCCACCGGGGCTCAGCCACCACCGGCAGCGCCCCCCACTATCACACAGGCTCCGCCTCCCTCCGGCCACTCTGTTGTGCCGCCCCAAACTTTGCCACCCTCCATGGCCCCTGCCACCTCCCAGCTCCACCGCCCTGCCAGCCTGCTTCTCATCGCCACCACCGGCGGCCTCCTGGGCCCCGCCGCCTCCCGGTGCTCTGCCCAAACTCGCCTCTCCGCTTAGCCCGCGCCACCGGCGGTGTTTTCTTTAGCCCCACAGGCCCTTTAGCACCAGCGGGTGGTCCTATGAGGGACCAGGGGCTTCATCCCAGCCCTTGTGCACATCATGCGCCCAGGGGCCAATTTGTTTTTTTCCCCAGGGGCTTACTTCTAGCCTTTTGAGGCCTTTCTGACCCCCCGAGACTGTTTTCACTCTATCTTGAGCATCCGGGGGTCTTTTTCTAACTTTCATATACCGTCAGAAAGCTCTTTCTGAGCACTTTCTGATGATGGTAGTTAGGGTTTTGGGTTCTACCATTTTGACAACATTTTTTTATTGAAGTCTGATGTTTGGTTTTGCCTTCCGGGAGTCATATCTGGCTCATACGGACTCCATTTTTGACAAACCAGATATTGTCGGAAAGCTGGTTCAGTGATCTATTCAGTTGTAGAGGTTTTTTTTTCCAAATTATACTCTAGGTTTTCTCTCCTCTGAGTTTAGCATTTTATGCACTCTGGTGGATTGCTTGGTTCTACAGGTCTTGGGATCTCTTCTACTATACTTCTGGCTCACTCTTCTTTCTGACTTCTGAGCTTGTA
Organism: Thuja plicata; assembly: GCA_018584345.1. Taxonomy (NCBI): domain Eukaryota; kingdom Viridiplantae; phylum Streptophyta; class Pinopsida; order Cupressales; family Cupressaceae; genus Thuja; species Thuja plicata. The sequence goes on from MU224692.1 coordinate 2,811,860, forward strand.
TGCTTCTTCTGTTGCATCTTTGTTCTATAAATGCACTGAGATAAAGTGCCTACTCCTACATTTCTGGGATCTTGTACACCTTGTATGGTTTTTGTACTCGCACTCTGTTATAAAGTGCCATGGGGGGTTATGATGCTTATGCCATTTTAGGTGCATCCACCTTTGTCAAGTGAGCATACCTTCTATGACATTAGCCCATGCTGTGTGTTGATGACACTACCCTTTATCCTATATTTGTACATCTATTGCACTGTTGGTGTTCCTGGTTCTTTCTTCTGCAGATGTTTCTGGCATTGCATTTCAGTGTTCCTGTCACCTCTCCCAGTTCAACATTATGGGGGGCTTCACCTATTGGTTCTATTGCTTCTTGGTTCAATTGATCATCTCTTTAGACATTGTCTTCTCTACCTAGTCATGCACTTCAGTGGGGGTTCCAGCAGTTTCTTTTGACAGAGTTTTCAGTTCCATGCTTCGGAGATTCTTCTTGCTCATTCTTGTTCCTCTCTCTGGGACTTTCCCTAGATTGAAGGCTTAGTTTCCTTCATCTAGTTTGTTTCTTGTACTTGGGTACCTAATCAGGCCTTGTTTCCAGGACCCATCTTTCCTGCTTTCTGCAGTAGTCTTTAGCTGGTTTGCTTCTCCCTAAGTTACACTTAAGGGGGGGTGTTAGAGTAGTCTTAGTATAGCTAATAATTAAATCATTTAATTATTAGTCTATTTACTCTATGCTTAAGTTTCACTTAGGCAGCTTATAATTCTTTAGGGTTTTCACCTTTAGGGTTTCGTGATTCCTTTTATAAGGATTCACTTCTTTGCATTTCATTAAGGAGATTGTATTGTATTCATTTTTTGTTGATAATATAGAAGTTTTATTCTGTCAACATGAATATCTCATCTCTGGCTTTTTGGCCGCCATAGTTCTATCTTCTCTCTTCTATCTTTGCTTCTTTCTTGTGACAGTCGTGCATGCAGGTGTTCTTGGGTAGATTTGTGTTTTCCTCAAATCTAACAAAAATGACAAATTGGTTCCTCGCTTCTGCCAGAGAGTCTTCCAAAAATGACTCATAAGCTTTGTGTCTCTATTTGAAACTATACTCAATGGAAAACCATGTATTCTGACTACCTTGGTGAAGAATAGGGAAGCTATCGGACTTGCATCATGTGTTGTCTTGCAAGGTAAAAAGTGTGCCATCTTACTAAATCTGTCTACAATAACATACATACTATCCATTCCATATTTTGTCTTGTGTAATCCTACTACAAAATCCATGCTCGAACATTACCATGGTCTGGATGGAATGGGTAGAGGATGATATAGGCCTGCATTAGAAGATATACCTTTTTACTTTTGACAGATAACACAACTTTCTACATATTTCTTAACATCCAAATTCATCTTGGGCTAGAAGTAAAATCTTTGAACTAATTCTTGTGTCTTATTGACACCTAAATGGCTACTAAGTGTACCATTGTGTTTCTGCTAGATTATTTTCTCCCTTATAGCCCCCTAGGTACACACAATTGACTCCCTTTAAACAATAGACCACTCTATAAGGTATATTCAAAGAATTGACTATGAAAGTGATTCTTAAATTCTTGGCATACCTTGTAAATGTCTGCAAAGTCTTCATCTTCTCCATATAACTCTTTCAAGTTGTCTATCCCCATGCTCTACATTTGCATCTCTTGAATGGTCAGGGCTCTTCTAATTAAGCCATCTACTACCTTATTTTGCAATCTCTTCTTGTGTTTGATGTTGAAGGTGTAGTCTTGTAGGTACTCAACCCACTTCATATGCTTGTGATTGATTTTATCTTGAAATTTCAAGAAACTTAATGCTTGGTTGTATGAATAGACTATGAACTCCTTTGGGAAAAAATAATCCCTCCACTTTATCAGTTCTTGGACCAGAGCATACATCTCTAGGTCATAAGAAGAGTATTTATTCTTAGCCTCATTTAGTTTCTCAGAGTGAAAGACAACTAGTCTTCCCTCTTGACTCAATATTGCACCAATGGCTACATTGCTAGCATCACATTCCACTGTGAATGGATTTTCAAAGCTTGGAAAAATCAGGATTGGTTGGGTAGAAATATTTTTCTTTAACAACTCAAACCCATGCTTAGCTTGTTCATTCTATACAAATTTAGTTTTCATCCCACCCTTGATAGTATCAAGCATAGAAGCACAAATTGCACTAAATTGTTTTATAAACTTTCTATAGTACTATGCTAATCCATGAAAAATTCTTACCTTAGTGTCTCTTCTTGGATTAGGCCAGTTGATGATAGATTCTAGTTTTCTAGGATCCATCTTTAGATTGCCTTGAGATAGCACAAACCCAAGGTACACTAGCTCTTGTTTCATGAATTCAGATTTCTCCAAGTTGATCATCAAATTATCTTCATGTAGCTTCTTGAAGACTATTTGTAGATGTCTGAGGTGTTCTTCTCTTGTCTTACTGTAGATGAATATATCATCCAAGTAGACTACCATAAATTTTTCTATATAGTGTTTTAGGAATTCATTCATGAGTCTCATGAATGTGGATGGGGCATTGGATAACCCAAATGGCATGAAAAGCCACTCATACATTCCTTCTTTGGTCTTGAAGGTTGTTTTCCATTCATCCCCCTCATTGACTCTCATTTGGTGGTATCCACTCTTCAAGTCAATCTTTGTGAAATATCTTTCTTCACCTAGACAATCCATTAGGTCTTCTATCCTAGGGATAGGGAACATATACCTAATGGTTATTCTATTTATTTCTCTAGATTCAGTACATAACCTCCATGTTCCTCCCTTTTTAGGTTCTAAGACAATGGGTACAACATAAGGGCTAATACTTTTCCTAATCAGACCTTGGCTTACGAGTTCTTGAATTTGTCTACCAATTTCCTCATTTTGTTGAGGAGTAATCATATATCCAGCCTTATTGGGAAGGGTAGCTCCATGGATAAGGTCTATTTGTTGGCTTACAAACCTCATAAGTGGTATTGATGATGGTTGTCCATCAATGACAGTACCTTCATACTTCTCCAACAACTCCTGCACTTCATTTGGAAACTCTATCTTCTTGACTACTTTGTCTATACTTTTTTCCTTTTGTTTCAACACCAGTGCAAAAGAAACTCCCTATCCTTCTTCTAAGGCTTATAAGAACTCTTTCTCACTCCCCATAAGAATATTGGGGCTAGATGACTTCATTTCTTCATCCTCCAATAGTGATTGTATTTTGAATGTCACATTGTCCTTCTTGAAAGAATATGAATACTTTGCACCATCATGCACGTTATGTCTATCAAATTGTCATGGTCTACCTAGGAGTAGGTGACATGCATCTATGGGTAGCACATCACATAATACTTTTTCCTAATACCTCCAAATTGAAATCTCCATCCAAGCTTGTTCATTGATAAGGGCATGTTGTCCTTTGTTTAACCATGTGACTTTATAAGGATTAGTGTGGGGTATCCTTTTCATTTTCAACTTTCTGACTGCTTCCTCTAATAGTATATTATCAGTAGACCCTAATTATATGATGAATCTACACACCTTTCCCATCATTTTACACTTCACTCTAAACAGTGACCTCCTCTAACTAGGCTATTCTTTTACTGGCTCCTTAATCAAAGTTATCCTCATCATTAAATTCTCACATTCCTCTAACTCTAAGGGAACCTTAGGGTGTTTGTTTCCACCACTAGTCTCTTCTTGGAGATAATTCACCCTTTTATCACTTCCTTGAGAAGTAGTACCCTTCTCTGGACATCTGTATGCAGGATGCCCCATTTGGTTGCAGTGTTAACACTTCATATTAGCAAAGTACTTACCCCTACCTTGGTTGTTGTTTCTTCCTCTACTACTAGAGTTCCTTGCTCTATTTGAACTCCCTCTGTTGGAATTTCCTTCTTTTTTTAAAAAAAATTTAGTCTGCCCTTGATTCTTTGGTTAAGAACTCCTTCCACCATATCCACCTCTCTTCCCTGTAGTGTCTCTTCCTCTACCACTTCCTATCATCAGCCATAATGACTCTGTGCACACCACTCTTCTATTCCAACTAATCTACGTCAATTATATAGAGGGGGGGCTAGCAGTCTGATACCATGGTAGGTTTACAAGCACATGTTTATCCAGGACCAGTAGCTTCAGTCAAAGATCCATACCCCACAGGAGTAGTGACAGTATAACCACCATATAGATCGAGGGGCTCAGCCAGTTCTCACCATCTAAGTAACCCACCAGCTATTGCCAACACCTATAGATAGTAGGGTCCGCTATTGATTGGTATTTATGATTGATTGGTCAAGGCCAAACCATCTCACTGTATGTCTTATTAATAGTAGGGGGCTAAGATTGGTTAAGTACTAGTTGTATCGATTCATTAGCGCAGCGCTGGGCTGCCCCCTCCAGGCGAACTGCCACTTTTGCTTTTCCCTTTCTCATACAATATATTGACCTAGTATGGGAGGGAGCCCTTAAAATAGTAGGGGGTTGTGTGGGGATGACCCTTTTTGAATAGTGGGGATTCCCACCCTTTTCACCTATCGTTCCACCCCCCTACTATTTCTAGGCACATGGAGGGCCCTACCTTTCTTTCTACAATCTAAATAAGGGAACGAAAAGAGTAGTGAGAAGTGGAAAATACAGGGACACTTCCCAACTAGAAATTGAAGTTCCCACTGATGGTATATTTGGTGTAAGTGAGCTCCGAGATCACATCTTTGGAATAAAATCCAGTGAGAAAATCATATTAAGCTACCACGCCAGAGGATATGGAATGCTACCAACATCCATGTTATGTAATAGAAGGGGGGAATCGAACCATAGGGAAAGATTTACCAATTCATGGAACCATCAGGGGGTGGGTGGGAGGCCCCAGTACTAGATTCTTGTTTCTTTCTCAAGTTCTCTTCAACTTTGATGGCAATTTGGTGGCACTTCTGAATGGTCTATGGAGTCAAAAGACTCATCTCATCTTGTCTAGTCCACTTAAGTCCATTAAGGTATCTTTCTACCTTAACCTTCTCATCCTCTACAACTATAGATCTCATGCAAATTATTTGAAACTCTTCAGCATAGGAGTTTAAACCTAGGTCCTTTTGTCTCAAACCTTTTCTTCTCTTATGCAATTGGATTTCATAATCCTCAGGGATATAAGCATCTCTGACCTTTGCAACCACAGCCTTCCATGAAGCAATGAGTTTCTTCCCTTCCTTCTCTCTCTCATTTTGGATTAATTTTCACCAAGTGAGTGTAGACCCTCTTAGTCTGGCTTTAGAAACCTTCACCTTTTGAGCCTTAGTGATTTCATCACACTCAAAATGGTTTTCTAGTCCTTCTATCCAATCTAGGACTATCTCTGGTTCCATCTTTCAATAAAGATTGGAACTCCTAGTGCTTTTCCACTCATAGCCTTTAAAGCTTTCAAGAATGGTTCCTCATTAAGGATAGGGTCAGATTCAAGTACTTCATCATCAATGGAAATATCATTGCCTTTCCCTTCAACCTTATCCTTCACTTCATCTACTTTCACATCAACTTCATCTACCTTTTACTCTTATTGAGCCAATCTATCTTGGAGTATCATATTGTCCACTTCTTGATCATCTACCTTCTTATCCAACTCTGCATTGGTCACCATTGTAGACTCTCCTACTGATTCTGATATTTGGAACATTAACCACAAGCCTGATCAACTATGCTCTGATACCAATATCATGGAAGTGCTCCGAGGTTCTCTTTACACTTGCTCAACTTAGGACTCTACTTGTCCTAGTCTACATAGGATCCCTATTTCTCTCCTAGAACCCTAATAGTCTCAATTATCCAAGCCTGAGACTATTCTAACTCCATTATCATAGTTACTTCCCTTGAATTTAACCTTGAAGGATTTCCAACATTGAAATTACTCTTTGTCACTATACTCTCTTAGAAGATTCCAAGCTCAAACTGCTCAAAAAATTCTCATCACTGCTACAAAGGATATGTTCATCACTAAGAAATCCATTTGAAATCCTATAAATCCCATTTTAATGGGTCTTAAAACTCAAAACAATCGAGTTCCAAATTCACACTGTTTTTGGTCCTAATAGGCCTAATTGCCCAATTAGCCCTATCCAAAGGGTTTTTCTGGATTCTTGCTCAAAAATATGAAACAACCGTAAAAACAACTTAGGATTTAGACACCCTTTTCCAATACCTTAAATATTTTCAAGGTTTTAAATCCCTAAGTCATCCGTACACTACTCTCCTAAAATATAGGTCAAATAGGGCTATTTTTATGCATTGGTTAAAGTCAGCTGATTTCTATCTAAAAATCTCTCTAGATGGATTGGTAAGGACCTCAGCTCATAGAAAGGGCTCTATTAGACCCTAATTATTCCAAACCTACACTTGGTTTTTTTTTCACAAACATACCCTTACAATGGCACCCAAATATTTCTCTGTTATACACCTAGTTGGACAAGCATTGCTCGCCTAGGTAATAACTTTAATAATAGCTACTTGATTCCTCATGACTCCTATTTTCATATTTATACTTTACATAGCATCCCCTAACATATTCATCCACAACCAGAAGTTTCCCATAGTTGACTTCTTTGGGGGAGCCATGAAACTAAAAACTACTATGTCTACCCCAACAATTGTGTTGGTTCCTAAAAATTTTACAAAAGAAATCTAATCTACTCTAGGAAATTTGATCATAGAATGAAAAATATTAAAAATTCTCACTCAACATAGATCCAACATTATATTTGTCACTTTAATCCATTAAAACACTCATTAACTCAAAATGCTTCAATTGTTGCAGAAAAAACCAAAAACCAGAGCTCTATTGCTATTCAAAACTTGAGTATCTTAAGATGCATCTTCCATCATTTTATTCAACTATAATTGATTTCCTTCCTCCATTTAGAAAGGAATAAAAAATTTGTCTATGTTGCATGCAACATTTGCAATCTTGCAAAATGTTGTCATCACAACATTTAGCATCTTTTACATAAATGCTCATAACTAAATTTTAGGACCTCTATCCTTCTTCATTCGATCAATACACATCATTAAAGCCTTTTACGGAACTTTCCACTTCTCATCTAATTCTAGGATACATTTAGACTCATTTTCCCTATTCTAATCCAAAACAAGCATTTAATCATAACTAACTAAACTAGATTGGATTAGTGCTAACTACTAGTCCATCTAGTCACACACTAGGAAAGACCTTCTAAGGTAAAAATTAAATCACTGACATGGCTAGAGTCAGTTACAAGCCAAAATTGATTAAGCATTGGGAGTTTTCCTAGGTGCTCCTGCACCATTAATCCTAGCCATCCATCTTTTTGACTCTTAATCTCCTTCATCCAAGCCTACCTAACCCTTTCAAAAATCTATAAAATAAGAGGCTTCTCCTCATTTATCATAATAGTAACAAACCATCTCTCGTATGTTTTTATTCTGCTAGAATGTGAGCAACCACATACCCTCTACAATAACATTATCAAACACTTTAGCATCTTGGAAGGTTTGCATTGCATGTTTTATGGTGAAGTAGTTTAAGGTTATCTCTTATTTTATTTCATCATATTTTTATGCTTGTTTCTCCACATCATTTGAGGTATATGTGATAATATAGGAATGAGTATAGTTTCTTCATCTTGTTCTTTATTTTCATTTTTACATATTACAAAATAAAGCTTGTGTTGGAATCTTTTTTCGTTGCACCAAAAGCTCAAAAATTCAATTCCGATACAAATGCCAGATTTAACTTGATTCATGGGAGGCAGTTAATCCATGTCCTGAATCTCCAAGGAGGTGGTGACCACCAAATCAAAAATCTCCCCCTCAATACTAACTGAGCCTTCAACACCCATTGAAGGGAAACTTGAACACATGACCCGAAGATCTAATACTAATTATTGGAATGATTTTTTGTTGCACCAAAAGCTCAAACTTTCAATGCCTGATACGAACGCCAGATTTAACCTAATCCATGAGAGGTGGTTAGGTCATGTCATGAATCTCCAAGGATGTGTTGACTACCAAGTCAATATATTGAAGAAGCCATAGTAAGAAAATTTGATTTGAAACTCTTCAAAGACACTAAAGGTTTTTTTAACAACAACAACTTCAATTCAAAAACCAATAAAAATAACAATGATAGACCAAAGTTTTGGAATAGAAATAAATAAGTGATAAATTATGGATTTGTAGATGCTAAAATTGTCAACCTATCTTAAGTTTGTCCAATGCCCAAACACACAGCAACACTCAAATGAGAAACAAAACTCAATTGATTAATACGTAAAGACCACCATCATATCCACCAGAGACAATATTTACACATTTCAAAGAACCTCTTGAATCAACCTTAAAAACACTTTTGGCAAATAAATTGATCACACTAGCGGAAATAAGATGTTTTGAACCAACAATTAAACCATCATGGTGGAATGACTCACATCATTGTGCATTTCATAATAGAAAAGGTCTCAAAACCAATGCTTGTATAAGATTAAAATACATTTTCCAACATATGATTGAAAATGGTATCATAATTGTGGAAGAAAACAAGAACATTGATGAAGATACCACATTCATGAGAAAAGAAAATCTTCTAATGCAACCCAACAAAACAAGGAGACGAGTGATATAAATTACACTGATTCACATGATAACATCATCAACAATATTTCATCCTTTGATTCAAGGGTGAATTTTATTGTCATCAAGGATAAATCAAGCCAGGAACCCACAAATTTTGTCACAATACGTCAATCTAAAGTTACTTTAAAAGGGACATCAATTAAGCATTAATTGGATGAACTTCCATATCAAGGGAATATAATTTGATGGAGCAATTGAAAAATACTCTAGTCCCAATATCATTATTAGAGCTATTGAAAATCTTACCAACACATAAAGAAATATTGAGAAATCTCAAATCGACTCAAATGTATCCAATAAATTGGATATTATACAGTTCAAAACCATGGTTGCACACCTTATTATAGCTCCAGACAATTTATTATTTTTAGAGAGTGATGATGTGTCACTAAACCCAACACATAAAATTCCACTCCATATTGAAATCATAATCCATAAATATATAGTCAATGTATACTAATAGATGGAGAGGTTGGCCTAAACATTTGTACATTAAGTATAATCCATGCTCTTTGGTATTTAGAAAATGTAGTAGACCCTAAAAGAAAGATCACCATAAAATCATATGATGATGAAGAGAGATCTTCTAAGAGACTTGTAATATTGTCAATCACTGTGGTACCTATTCAAAAGGCCAATATATCTAAAGTATTAGACTTGAATATTTAAATTAACATACTATTTTGGCAAGGTCATGGATACATGAAATGCATGTAGTCCCCTCTACATGTCATCAATTTGTAAAATTCCCATACATGGGACAAGAGATTGTGATGAATGGGGATTAAAATCCATTTCAATATTGTAACATCATCAAACCAATAATGGATGTGATCATGCCATATAATAGTGAAGCCTCCATTTCTTATACTTCCAACAAAGAAAAAAAGGTTGAGACTTCTACTTTAGGTTCATCTAACAAGGGAAAAGAAAAAGAGACAGGTCCCTCAAACTCTTCTAATTACAACACATATAATAAAGTAAAGGTAAATGAAGATGATCCATCTAATTCTTCAAACATGGGAAACTTGATAAAATATTTTCAAAACAAACTTCGATTGAATGACAAGAGACTAGGAGAGTATACTTTATTGTTGATAAGTTTACCACTTTCTCCTAGTTCCTATGGGAAACCATCAACATCACAACCACAAGTACCAAAATACCAACAAATACACAATGGTTTCTTTGTTAAAGAAAGAATACAATTAAGAGATAATAAAGATAGTGTGATCTTGTATTGTTTGTATAAATAAGAAGAGGAATCTAAGGAAAGAGTGAAAAATATCAAAATACCAACACATCAATATGGTAAAGGTTTTCAAATCATGCAAAGATAGTTTATGAAGGATCAAGTTCTATTGGAAAGAGAAAGGAAGACATCATATACCCAATACAACCCAGTTTGCTAACTAACATTGAGAAAACAAGAGTGGTATATACTAAAGAGGTTTTACATAACATTTATCAGCAAATCCTTAACCTACAATCATACAGTGATGAAGACTCCACAAAATGGGAGTGGGATTGATTTTCAAAATATTTATGTGAAGATAAATATAGTGATGTAATTCGTTAATATATGCCCAAATTTAAGGAAGGACAAATATTATATCATAGACTTATTGAATATGCAACACTAAATATCGATAATCAATCTAATGAGGTGATGGGGAGACACTATTAGTATAAGAAAATGTCCCTTGTCAAACCTTCAAGGTAAACCACACCTCCTATCATTTCTCAATTAACAAGAGTTAGACAAGGTCTCAAATATAATCTGAGGATCCTATAAGGATCTCTTAAAGACCCTTTAATAGCCAACAACCCCTTCCGCAAAGAAACACACTTCGTATACAAATTGCCTATAAGGCCTAATCACACCTAATTTTGGTAAAATACACCAAAAGTATGAAAACATGGATTTAGAGGGTGGAGTGGTTCTATATAGTCTTCTTAGATCCAATTGTCCCATTGAATCCAAATTATCCCTTTCAATTTCCCTAGAACTACAAATTGCATAAGAGACCTAGTTGAGAGACTGAATTATAGTTAGGCTTGATCAATGAGTTTATAGGGTTTAATTCTCCAATTCTCTGAAGGACCCTAAAAAAAAATCAAGTTTTCAAATACCCTTTCAAATCCTTCAAAGGATTCAAAATTCCCAAAGTCTAACACATAGTACAGATACTCCAACGCTTGGAGAGATAATTAGGTTTCTAGGCCTAATAAGTTCTTATTTATAAATAGACTCTACTAGAATGGGTTCAAAAAACCTTTCCAATGCTACCAACAATGTTTCACACCCATAATGATACCAAATCCACTCCACTATTACCTCTATAACTTAATTTATAGTCCTCAATAAGATTATCACATTGGGATGCCCAACTAGGTCTTCAATTTTATCTCAACCTCATTATTATTCATGCAAGACACCAAATGAAACCTATATCATTTAATTTCACCTAGGGCCATGAGTTTCCCAGTGTGGAATTTCAAGATAGAGGCATTTGTAACTTCAACCACGGGTTATGGTCTATTAAAAATCTAATCACAATAAAATGAATGTACATTGCTTCAAACTTAATAAATTCAATCAAAACCACTTGTAATATATTCCTAACACATGCCACCATTATATCATAAACATGAGAAATCAGTTCCAATCCAGTACCACCATAAATGTGTCATACAAAACAATGAAATACAAGAAAAACTCATAATTTTATTATTTTCAAGCCTCCAAAACTTCAACAAAAATAATTTCTTCAATCCAAAGTTCTTATAAAACCATCCCATAACCTCCTCAACCAAAATAAACCATGTTTTTAATAGTTGACCATTGGAAGCAACATTGGAGCAAGCTTTCCAATTTTTTTCAACAAAATGAACAATTTTTGAGAAACTTTTAACATATTCACACATTACATATTTCTAGCCTATCTAAGATTTCATGTAGACCATATTGGATCTTAAAAATTAAAATTGGACCCAATTATTGTGTTACAACCTTTAAGACACACTTTGGACCTTATTACAAGTTTTAGTTCAGGAACATTTTGGTCCAATTTTGGACTTATTCCTATGACCACCTATTATAATTTATTGATTAGAGACCCATGAGCTCTTGTATCTATCCAATAACTCTAATAGAAATAATCCTAAAGATGAGCCCCCTTAACAACCATTGGTGCTACTGTACTGTGAGGACAAGACAATTCAATACACGATGGATTATTTTTAGGAAACTCACGTTATAGATCTTGAATGTATTACCTATGAACTACACCACACTGCTATCAATACTCTTACTACTGTTAACCCAAACCATAAATATGAGCTCTTTCCACTTGTATATATGGAGCTTATTGATTGGGATAAAAAAAGACCTATTGAGGTTGGCATTTTTCCTAATGACCTTGTCATTTCCTTGTACATCAATGAGGTGGACAGAAAGAAATTATTCCATAAGTGAACTCAATAATGATGCTTTGACTTGAGAGGGTGTCAATTCTCTTAGTTACAGAAAAGTAAGAGACACCAAAGATCTAAAGGTGAAAACCATAATATGGTAGTATTATATCTAGAAAAAGAAAAGTAAAGGGTGTATCCAATGGAAAAAAACCTCAGAGAGGTATCAGAGGATGAGAGACTTGACGCTCCCCCTGATAACTATTAGGAGAGATCTTTAATTTTGATCGAACCTATAGAACTTGTCGACATTGGTACAATAGAGAATCAAAAGACTATACATCTAGCAACATTAATATCACCAAAAGAAAAACATGAGTTCACAAATTTCTTTAAAGAAAGGAAAAACAAATTTTCTTGGTCCTATGCAGACATGGCGAGATTAGACCCATTTTTAATCATGCATCATCTAAAAATTTCTCCAAGAGTTGAACCGGTGAGACAAACATTTCAAAGTTGAATTGGATAAATTCCTAGATGTAGGGTATGCTTGAGTTATTGATTATGTTGTAACAATGAAGAACAATGCATACCCTTTACCCACCCATTCTTTTCCTATTTTCCATATTTTTAATAATGTAAACTTGCAAATAAAATAACACCATGACCATGGAGGATCACCTCCCAACCTAGGCCTTCAAAAGGTCACCCTCAATCTAGGATAACCAAGACAAAATGGGTGACAATCAAACACAATACACATTTGAAAACCAAAATTTCAAAACCAAAAAATCACATAAAACTCCCAACCCAAGGCTTATACAATGGTCTCCAAGTGACCCAAAATGATGGGTGAAGGTGGACCAAGTACCCATGAAGAAAAGGCTGAAAACAATACATGCCTTCACAAGGCCTACACATTCTCCATTTTTCATCTTTCACAACCCAAATACCAACCCTTATGACCCTCATTTATAAACATCAAAATAGCTACATGGACCCCATAATCCATGCTTTTTCCCTCTCTTCCAAGAAGAGTGACTCTATACTCAATGGGTTGACCCATATTTCCCTTCACCCAAAGGCTACTCTTCCCTTCCAAGGGTGAGTTTGGCCTTGCACTCCCATGAAGATGACAACCAAAACACTCAATAAATGAAGAATCATACAAGAAAACATAATATAGCTATAATACACAAGACATATTTACATAGCACATAAGGAGCACATTGCCTAAGCAATTTTTCCATCTTAAATACAAGGAAGAAGAGAAATCAAAAAATGGAAGGAAATGACAATCCTTTACTCAAGCTATGGTATATGAGGGTTGAAGAAAATCTTCCCAAAGTCCAACTCCTTAGTCAAAAATTTTCTAAGATTCTAGTTCTCTCCAAAGTTGGAGAGTTCGTGAACAATAGAAATGTTCTCCAAAATTTCCTCTAAAAGTTTTCTCACACACTTGCCAACTCCATTAGGAAGGATTGAGTTCCCATAAGTTGTTCTTTCTAACCTCTTACACACTTACTAAAAATGGAACTCAAAGAGGTGGCTTGAAGATGGGGAAAAGGTTTATAGCCAACTAGAGGAAGGTTGTGTTAGTAATAATAGTCCACAAGCACAAATGAGAGGGGGGTGAATCAGTTGTGATATAGAATATTAAACTTTATAAACCAAAAATTCAATGCAAATGATAACATAGCAAATTCCAACACAATAACACAATACTTGTTGTCGAGGAAAATCTGTTAAAGGTAAAATCCCAATGGGAATTAGCACCCACAAATGATGTACTGAGATTATTGTATTCATGTTCTAATAATTAGCCATGTTAGGAGCTTATTACAACATTACAGTACATAGTCCCTGCTAAAAGATAGACCATCTTAGAAGTTAAGAGTAAAAGTGGGCTCACTGCCCAGGTACACTTCCAAAAAAAGGCTAGAGCCACCCTCAAGGATTTATAGTCCAAACAAGTGTATATAGAAAATATACAATCTAGTGAACTGTTTGATTGCAATTGTCTTTGCTTGGTTAGTTCCAATGAAGTATTCTTATCACAAACTCTGCTCTACATCCATCAACCATAAAATATTTGCATCTTTCACACTTCTCTTACTTTTCAATCTCTAAAGAATCTTTTCAAAATAAAATATCTCTCATATATAACCTATTACAATAATTTATTAGGTCATCCAATTAAGCTTTCCCAATACATAAATAATTAATTAGGTCGGCCAATTAGGCTTTCTGAATATACAAATAATTGTTTAACCCCTTGAAAATATACACACGGTACCTATAACAAGTAAATATAAACTAAAATACACTAGATATACTCCAAGATCTGCAATACACACTCTCAATTCATAATACATGCTACATGTCTAAAGTCGGCCACCAAATAGGTCTCCTCTAGAATACACGCCATAGTTGATGTCACCAATACTCTCACAACTCTCAATAAAAAAAAATCATTCCTCAATGTGTCCTCTATCATCCCCTAAGCTTGTATACCCTAACACATCTTCACCTGTAAGATATACCCAAAACACAGAGACATTCTCTGTCAAGTATCACTGTCAAAGCCCAGAAACCAATCTTTACTAAAACATCTGTAACATCACCAATATGCAATATTAAGCCAAGAAACCTTAGGAATAAGGTCATCACACATTGTTTTTGATATCCATATCTTAGATCATTTTGATTCATCTGTATATTGTCCATACACTTTTTCAGTCAAATAACCAGTTTGTTCTCACCATAGAAACATATGTTGACATCAGTTACAAAACATGAGTATCAACAACATAAATAGTACCCAATTCTGATATCATCCAATAATATCCCCCTTTTGCATTGATGGAAACATATGGGAAAATCCATCAACCCAAAAAGTACTCTCTCTCAATACAATCTTCTTAATATCCTCAACACAAATCTCCCCCTTTGGCATTAATGGCAAAGGGTGTCATAACTCTTCTATAATCTTATGTAAGGTGTAGCTTTTTCAAATATTCATGTCTAACAGCCAAGTGCAAAATCACCTAAATATGTTCCATACTATTCTTGTGATCACTCCCCCTACGGGGCAGATTCATACATCAAGTCCAGATAATGATATAGCTCTGAAAGCCACTAGACTGATGCATGTCTGCATCAATTAATTACCACTGGGATGGGTTCTCACCCCAAGCATGCTTCTAATATATTCAAAAGCATATTTTGGAAAAGGTTTTGTAAATATATATTATCTATTCCTTTGTGCTAATATACTCTAGTCTAATCTCTTTCTCTGCTACCTTCTCCCTCAAGAAATGATACTTAATAGAAATATGTTTAGTCTTTGAATGAATTACATGATTCTTCAACATGTTCACTATGCTAGTGTTATTACAATGGATAACCATTGGCTTATCAAAAATTATTCCAATGTCCTTCAACATTTGTTTCATCCAAACAACTTCTGTATAACTTATTGTAGCAACAACATAATCTGATTCAACAGTAGACAGAGCAATACAATCATGCTTCTTACTTATCCAAGAAACCTTCCCTTTCCCAAGGAAAAATTCTCCACCACTTGTACTCTTTCTCTCATCCACATTACCATCCCAATCAACATTAGTGTAAGCCTGTAAAATAAAATCATCTAATTTTTCATACAACAATCCATATTCTATTGTTCCTTTCAAGTATCTTAAAATTATTTTCACAGCAGAAAGGTGTGTCTTTCTAGGATCTGCTTGATATCTTGCTACAATTCCAACTGCATTGGAAATACCTAGTCTAGTGTGAGTAAGATATTGTAGACCACCAATCATTGATTAGTACTTTGTCTGAAAAATGCATTAAGTCTCATCATTACTAGCCAGTTTGTATCTAGTCACCATGGGTGTCCCAATAGGTTTACAATCTTCCATTCCAAATTTATTCAACATTTCCTTAAGGTACTTGGTCAGAGATATAAAAATTCCATTCTTACTCTAATTAATTTGCAAACCAAGAAAATATATCATCTCACCAATCATTAACATTTAAAATTCATTTTCCATTTCTTTAGAGAACTTCTTACTAATCTTATCATGCCTCCAAAAATGATATCATCAACAAAATTCTATGATTAAGATTCCATCTTCGTTAGTTCTTAAATATAAATTACTATTTGCATTACCTTCTCTAAAACCAAGATGAAGTAAATACTTGTAGAGTCATGCATACCATGCTCTCGGTGCTTGTTTTAGTCCATACAATGCTTTCTTCAGCTTATAAATCATGTCTTCACTTGATGGAAAAGAAAATCCATCAGGTTGCTTTATGTATACTTTTTCTTCCAAATCTCCATTCAAGAATGTTGACTTCACATCCATCTGATATACTTTAAAGTCTTTATGTGCAACATAAGCAAGAAATAATCTCACAACTTCTATCATAGAAACAAGAGAAAATGTTTCTTCAAAGTCCATGCCTTCTTGTTGCGAGTAGTCTTTACAAACCAGTCTAGCCTTATTTCTTACCACTGTTCCTTCCTCATCCATCCTGTCACATTTTTGTTCTTAGGTCTTGGAACCAATTCCCAAGTATTTTTTTTTTATCTATTCAAGTTCTTCTTGCATAGCTTTAGTCCAAGATTCATCTCTACATGCTTCATCAGTAGTTTTCGGTTGAGCTTGAGAAATCAAACAAATTTCATTTCAAACTCTAGATCTAGTCATCATTCCTCTACTTTCATCACCAATGATTTTTTCTTCAGGATGGTCCTTCTTAACATACCTTGGAGTCTTAGGAGTCTCAGTAAGCTCAATTAGTTCATCTTCAATCTCATTATCAACCATCAAAGGTTCTTCAGGTTCAACAATAACCTCTTTTATCTTTGAAATCTGACCACAGTCATACATTCTTTCTTGAATCTAAAAATTTTCATCTATCTTCACATTAGTGCTTTCAATCAACTTTCTTAATCTTAGATTGAAACATTTATATTCTTTTCTCTTAGTAGACTAACCAATAAAAATATCTTCATCACTTCTAGCATAAAACTTCTGATGGCTGGAGCGGAAGCAAGAGCGGGAGCAGGAGGGAATTCAAAAATTGGTGATGGTGGGAAAATCGATGTTGGAGGAAACATAGTTTCTACAGCTGCAGGAGGATCAACAAATGAGGGCTCCACTAAAGATTTGAAAAATGGCATTGACCCCCCTTTTCGAGATGGTGGGCCATGTTAGGAATAAGGTGTCTCAACCTTGAATAATTCCTATTCTTATTATTTGTTTTGTAAAATGTATTACTTACAAATAATGTTGATGTATCGGCATCTTGAATTGTGTGTAAGGAGATCATGGCTAAAACGGTTATGATGGATTCCTATGACACGTAAGAGCTATGTCAGGAAGATTCAATGACAGGTGAAGACATGTGGCAATTGATAAATATGAGTACTGTACACTCTTCCCCAATCGTGGGGTTCGGGGCATCGCCCCAAAAAAAATTTTGGGTTTCCTATTTTCTCAGAGAATGGTAAAACCCTAATACGGTTATCTTTGGCAGTAGCCTTAAAAAGTAAAGCGCATGATATAAGCATTTTTTAGGGTTGCAAAGAGTCGTGATGCGAGTGTATTGTTGGAGCGTTTTATGCTGCCGTGATTTGTCTTCAAGGGTTTTGAAATCTTCGGAAAGAACTTGCATTGCAAGTGTGTTGTAAGCTGTAATAGTTTTGATCAATACATTGTGCAGGTTTTGGAGTGCTGGGGTTTTTTACCGAAAGGTTTTTCCTAGGGTAAATCATTGTGTCATTCTCTACTTTTCTATATGCATGGTATGTGGTTGCAATATCTTTGTTAAAGTAGTTAACGAATCTGTAATTGTAAGGATTTAAAAGAATTTGCACAATACTTTCCTATAGAGATTAGCGTAGGAAGTTGTTTCCACACCTGAGTTTCCTTACAGGCCAAGAGAAAGATCCAAAATCTCGGTGGTAGAAAAAAGTGATCAAGCTTCAAAAAAAAATATCTTAAAAGGAAGCTGGTCATCGTTATTTGGGATTAAACCAACAAGAAAATATTCATTCCCTAGTATCAATAATACATCAAACCCAAGCACTGGGTATTACATTATTTCTATACCTGATCCTCTTGTGGAGCACACTATTTCTATAATGGCTCTTACACTAGTAGGAAAGTTCACGGGAATAAGACCCAATATTGAGCTAGTCAGGGAGTTTACTTACCATAAATGGAAACTCAAAGGACAAGTGGACATAGCAGCAATGCCAAAAGGTTTTTTTTTCCTTTGTATTCTCAAATAGTGAAGATCTATAAAAATTACTGTGTGGAGGACCCTGGATGTTTGGCAAGTCATCGCTGGCTCTTCAAAAATGGGTTACAAATCTGGATCTCAATGCTGAAATATTTGACTCTACCCCTATCTGGGTGAGATTACCTAGTCTCCCAATGGAAACTAGCATGAGGATTTTTTTGTTGGCTTAGCGAGTGCGTTTGGGGAACTACTTTCGATTGATCTGATTATAGCAGCAAGATCTAGACTAGTCT
This sequence comes from Thuja plicata, assembly GCA_018584345.1. Taxonomy (NCBI): domain Eukaryota; kingdom Viridiplantae; phylum Streptophyta; class Pinopsida; order Cupressales; family Cupressaceae; genus Thuja; species Thuja plicata. Next base: position 2,830,489 of record MU224692.1, read on the forward strand.
ACGTGAGAATTTGTGTGAACATCCACCAAAAAATAGATCTGCCAGAGATCATCACCATCAGTTCCAAACTAGGTAAGTACATCCAAGCTATTGAATATGAGTCACTTCCATTTGCTTGTTTTACTTCTAAAAAAACTGGTCACTAGGCTAAACAATGTCCTTTGAAAAAACAAAAAGAAAAAGTAGACCAAAAAAGGGAACAAGATCATAAAAGAGAACCTAAAAAGGTTTGAAGTAGAAGGTAAATCCTAATGAAAAAGATGTTGGAAAATTTGATCAAGGTCAACAGGAGAACATAGAGAACTTAATCAGTAACGAATCAGAGGAATTATTGATTCCTGAAAACAAAATTAGTTCAGAAAAAGACCAAACAGATCATGAAACAAATAAAGACTCTAGTATTGAGCAGGGGCTACCAAAAGAGAAAGAACTAGAAGACATCAATAAAGCCAATACAATGAATGGGTTGGAAGATAGTATTGAGCAGGGGCTGCCTAAAGAGAAAGAACCAGAAGACATCAATAAAGACAATATAATGAACGTGTTGGAAGGTTTATCCTCCTCAAGGGTACCTCCTACCATTGGGGGAAACAAGGAGCAAGAAAATTATTTAGAAGATAGTGATGATGATCCCCTTTCCCCTATATTATCTTTGTGGAGTGAAGAAAGCATGAAGACAAATCTGAACCCAGAAAAACACTCTGAAAAATCAAGAAGCCCCTTGGTCACAGATTAAGAAAAATAAAAGCTTCATAAAAAACCCAAGCAAGAAGGATGATCATAACAGCTATCTATCGTTTGACTCTAGGAAAAAACAAGATTGTATTAGTCAAGGGGAGTTCAAACTAGAAGACAAGTTAAGGCTAATGTGGGCACTCCCAAAAGAAAAAAAGGCAGGGAATCACAGAAGAAAAAAAGAGAGAATGAAGAAAAATAGAATATAGTGGATGGTAAACAAAGAACTATCCATGAGATATGTTCCCCAAGTCTTTAATATGAAATTTATCTCTTGGAACATAAGAGGGCTTAACAACATCCATAAACAGGATGCTCTTAGGAACATGATAAGAGATAGAAAACCTGATATTTTACTAATTCAAGAAACCAAGATGACCAAGGAAAAACTAGAAAAGATGCATGTAGCAAAAGATTATGGTAGTATTGGAGGTGACTCGGAGGGAGCTTCGGGTGGAATAGGAATATTTTGGGATACTAAAAATGTTATGTGTAAGTTGATTGTTAGTGAAAAGAACATTTTAGTGGTTAATATTAATTATCTCAAGGAGAATTTTAGCTGGAATCTTATCAATGTTTATGCACCTAACACTAGAGGCGGTAGGTAGAAACATATGCAGAGATTGAAATATATCTGCAGCAACAACCAAGATACTTGCTGGATGATTATGGGAGATTTGAATACTCCTCTTAAAAATGAAGAAAAAAGGGTGGAAATGTTTCCCAAATTGATAGCAGGTCTGATCTTATGGAATTCATCAGTGAGGAAGCCCTCTTAGATATTGAGCTCAAAGGTATTGACTATACTTGGTTGAATAGATGCATAGGGAAAGACCTAATCCAAGTCAAATTGGATAGAGCTCTATTAACCTTTGACTAGTTGACTAGTTACTATTGCACTCTCTCAGCAGAACTCCGTGTAGGTTCTGACCACTATCCTATATCTCTGAATATTAATAAGATTAATGGCAGAAAAAACATCCCTTTCAGATTTGAAAGAATGTGGTTAGCTCACCCTAACTTAAAATCTAAGATAGAGGAATGGTGGACTCCTATGATTGAAGGGGGAGCAATGTATAGAATGACAAAGAAACTAAACAATATCAAAAACAATCTCAAAAAATGGAATAAAGAAGTTTTTGGAGAGATTTTTCTTACAAAAGGGAAATTGCAAAATGAAATTAAGGAAATCCAGAATAGTATCCAGAAGGAGGGCCTTTCGGAGGAAACTAGAACTAAGGAAAATAAACTGCTGGCAGATTACCACAATGTTATCACTAAGGAGGAATCATTTTGGAGACAAAGACCTAGAGCTCTTTGGTTTAAAGCTAGGGAAAAAAATACTAGATTTTTCCATATGAAGGCCATGAAACACAAAGAAATTAATAGGATTACTAATCTTCAATCAAAAGGTAAAACTATGAGGAAGGAGGAAGAAATCAGATCTGAGATGTTAAATTATTTCTCAGATCTTTTGACACAGGAGAAAGATTTGAATAGTTCTAATCAGGATGAAATATTAGCAGTTATTCCTAAAATTGTCAAGGATCATTCTAACAAAATGCTCAAATCTATTCCCTCGAAGAAAAAAATCAAGAATGTTGTCTTTTCCTTTGAAGGAGAAAAATCACCAGGCCTTGATGGATTTCCTATGCTCTTCTTCCAGCAGTTCTGGGAGATTATTGATCAAGATGTTTAGGATGCAGTTAAAGAATTCTTTGGGACTCAATGTCTTCTCAGGGAATTAAAAGCTACCTTCTTAGTTCTTATTCCCAAGAAACATGGAGCTAATACTGTGGTGGATTTTTGACCTATCAGCTTGTGTAATTCTCTATACAAGATTATTTCTAAAGTCATTACGTCTAGACTGCTTAAGCTTCTCCCATCTCTAATTTCCCCCCAGCAAAATGGCTTTGTTCCTAGGAGACAAATCCTTGATTCTATTATTGTGGCTCATGAGAATCTCAACTCCCTGGAAAAAGCCAAAAAATAGGGCTTTGTGATGAAGCTGGACCTCTCTAAGGTGTATGATAGAGTTGACTGGCACTTCCTACAGAAGGTGTTGAATGCTTTTGGTTTTAGCAAGGACATTATTAAAATCATTATGCAACTTGTAACTACTTTTTCCTCTTTTGTTATTGTGAATGGGGGATCTTCTTCCTTCTTTAAACCTTCTAGAGGGCTAAGATAAGGAGAACCTATATCTCCCATCCTTTTTGCTATCCTAGCTAAGTGCTTGGGGAGGTACATTCAAATTATGGTGGAAAAAGGGGATATAAAGGGTATACATCCTTCTTCTGCAAGACTTATCTGTTCCCATGAGAAATTTGTGGATGATACTCTCATAATGGGAGATTCAACTATAAAAGAAGCTAAAAATATCTAGAAAGGCCTCACTATCTATACCTCAGCTACTGGCCAACTAATCAATTGGAATAAAACTTCCATATTCTTCATAAACACCCCAGAAGAGAGACAAAAGAAAATGTCAAATATTCTTGGTTGTACTATAGGGAACCTTCCTTCATCTTATTTAGGTCTCCCCCTTTGTGTCAATCCTCTTGAAAGCTTCTGGTATAAATTAATTGACAGATATAACAATAATTTTGTAGGCTAGAAAGGGGCTCTCCTCAAAAATGTAGGAAAGCTCCAACTCCTGAAATCAACTCTTCAGAATCTCCCTATCTATGCTATGAGCTTGTTTAAAATTCCCCACAAAATTTCTACTGAGATTGAGAAAATTCAAAAAAGATTCCTTTGGTCTGGGGTGGAGGAAAAGAAAAGACCTAGCCTGGTTTCTTGGGAGAAAGTGTGCAAGCCTAAAAAACAAGGAGGTCTTGGGCTACGAACCATCAAAAATATGAACCAAGCCCTCATGGCTAAATAGTTATTGAGAATTTATGGAGATCAAAAGGAATGGAACAACATAATTAAAAGCAAGTATCTTTTCCTCTACAATACCTTGGAGGATTTTATAGGTGATGACAATTACACTAATGGATCCTACATATGGAATAGTATGAAGTCCACTAAAGAGCTTATAGTTAAAGGGAAAAGATGGAAGCTAGGAGATGGTAGAAGAATTGATTTCTAGGATGATGAATGGATTCAAACTGAGCCTCTATCTAGCAACATTGATTGGAAGCAATCCATTGAGAGATGCAAAGGAAATATTGGATTGAAAGTAGTAGACTACTGATAGGATAATAAATGGAAGAATTTGGGAGAAATTGATAACAGATTTATTTCCCTCCAGCAAGATCTTCAAACCTGGTATATTAAAGATAACATCTAAGACTCAATTGTTTGGAATCCTTCATCGGATGGTAAGTATACTATGGCTTCTGCAAATAATCTCATCACTAAAATAGAGGAAAGGCCTCCTTGTTCCTTTGTTTGGTATAAATTTCTTATACCTAAAATTAATTTCTTCTTTTGGCTCCTGATTCAAAACAAACCTCTAACCCTTGATAATTTGTCTAGAAAAGGGATTTATATTGTTAATAGGTGCAATCTCTATTTTGAAAATGTTGAATCATGTGATCATATTATGCTTCATTGTCCTTTTACTCACAAAGTGTGGGACATTATTTTCCAAAAATGGAATCTTTGTTGGTGTTTTCCTTCTTCTTAGCAGGAATTTGTCACCCAATGGAGCTACCCACCAAAGAACCTTATGGAAAAAGATCTCTAGCTTCTCATTCCTCCTTACTGCTATTGGAGGATTTGGAAAGAACATAATAATAGAATTTTTAGAGATACTAGGGCATCTCCTAAAGTGATTGGTAACCAGATATGCAGAGCGCTGGAAGAAAACTTTACTTGTGCTAAATCAGAATCTAATCTCAATAAAAGGGAAAGTGATAGAAATAACAAAGATCCAAATCCTAGCAACCTAAGATCCATGGCTACCTAGAGTTCTCCTCTTGAAGACTGGGTAAAAGTTAATTTTGATGGGGCTGCGAAAGGAAACCTGGGAATTGCTGGAGGTGGAGGCATAATTAGAGACCATTGTTGCAATTGTGTTGGTGCTATTGCTTCCCCTCTAGGAATCCAATCCAATCATAGGGTAGAGGCTATGGCTTCTCTCAATGTTATTATGGTGGCAGATGAAATGGGATGCAAAAAAGTCTGGCTGGAAGGTGACTCTTTAAATATTATCAATAATATTAAAGGCATTTGTAAGGTGTCCTAGACAATTGAACACATTATCGATAAGATAAAAAATATTGCATCAAATTTTTCTTCTTTCTATGCAACTCATAATTTCAGGGAAACCCACCAAGTGGAAGATAGCCTTGCTAACTTGGGAGTTAAAAATGATGTCACTTTCAAGTGGCACGAGAACACTAAAATCAATGATGAAGTGGAATCGTTGCTCAATTATGACAGGCTCAATCACAAAATAGGTGAAATTATTCGCATTAATCATTTTGATTAATGATGATATGACCTAGGGTACGGTGATGACCTTTTACCTCATGGTAGGTAGCATTTGTGATTACTTCCTTTCTTTGCAAGTTAACTGGGTTCTCATTAATAACTCTGTGTTCTCTAAAATCTGCAACTACATTCTATGAAATATTAGTATGAAACAAAATTGTGAGGGAGAATACACAAAGACTGAAGAGATTGAAGATATGGGGGGTGATTTGAAGAGAGAAGAACTAGCGGTTTGTAGTTGGAGGAATGAAAAAGAGGTGTGGAGCATACTCAAGAAGGGAAAAGTCCACAGATACTTGAAGCGCCTTCATGGTAACAACAAAGATATTACGAAGCCCTTTGTCAATGGGTGGGATAATGGTAAAGTGAACATCCTTGGAAAATCTATCAAGCTTACTCTAGATTGTTTGGCTGATATCACAAGCCTTCCGCCGGAGGGAATGCAATTTATTAAAGATAAAAAAGAGGGAAACAAAGAGTACAAATTTTTTTCCAAAATAGACAAGGAAAGGGCAATGCTGGTGAAGAAAAATCTAGACTACGTCAATTTGTCTAACATTAAACGCATTTGGGAATTTGTGATAAGGGAAATCATGGAATATTTTACCCTGGATGATATATTTTCTAGGGTATACAACTATCACTTTGTCTTGGCATATCGCTTTCATCATGGCATTAGGGTTTGTTTTCCCTTCTATCTTTTAAGTTTGCTCAACTAGAGCATAATTGATCATAGGGCAAAGTCTTCCCCTATTTTACATGAAGGTCTCATGTTGCTGATAACGGATTATATTAAAGATGATATCCCTGACCCTATCCCCAAGAGCATTGAGAATGTTAAAAGGAAGAGCATGAATATTCCCACTGGTAAGAGCCCTAGTAAGCCTAAAGCTAAAAACAGTTGTAATAGCCCTATTGAGCCTGATATCTCCTTATCTATCTATGATGATATTAAGGGAATGAAGATAGATGATGATCAGGATGTTGTCTCTTTTGAGGATGAGGGTTTCATGACAAACCCAGGCAAAAATGATAATACTAAAAATAGTAAAGTTGAGCAGCTGGAGGGTAAAGGCCAGAAAGAGGAAGACTAGAAGACAAAGAACATTATTCTCGAGGAGATCACAGTTGAAATTGACAATATCAATGACACCCACATCGAGGATATCACTGCCAATAATGAGGTGGACATGGAGCAGGATCAAGATAATCAGGATTCTAATAGGGAGTCAGGGGATAAGAATATCCTTATTCAGATTCGCAATGGTAAAACTGTTGAGGTGGAGGAACAGAACCAATATTGTCATATCCCCCACATGTGAAGGAGAAAATGGATGTTTCTGATATTGAAAAAGTAAATAATAAGAATGAAGAGGAGACCACTATCCCTGATGAGGAAACTATTAAAGATGTCAATGATGAGCACAGCCATGAAACCTTGAGTGATAAAGGTGATGTGAAGAATGATCAGAAGAATAGAAGCCTTAATGATGAGCTCCGTGAGAAGGAGGTCAATGTTAAAAGGATGGATTCTCTTACCTTCCTTCAAATGGCTAGAAACAAAGCGGATAAGTGGATTCAGGATGACATGAACCAGATGAAAGCTAACCATAAAAGTATGGAAGATAGAATTTCTTTGCTAGAGTATATAGTGGAAAAAATGCGCAATGACTCAGTTATGTATTAGCAAGGTAATGATGTGTTTGATAAGGCTAACAACATGGATAAAAAGATTAGCATTCTGGTAGATAACAGGCTTAAAAATATTACTGATAAGATAAACAACAACAAAGCTCTTTTGAAAAAAATTGCTAACATTAGCAAAATTGGCATGAAAAACTCTGTGGATAGTTTGCATTCTCTTTATAATCTTCTCGAGAGTAACTACAATGACAAGGTAAAGATTGAGAATGAAGACCCCCAAGAAATTTAGACTTCAAGTCCTGGATCTAGGACACACTCAAGCACAAAAAGGAAAACTGACATCCAGGCCAAAGATATACCAAGCTGAGGGATTCGATCCAATGCCTGGAACTTTAGATGGTTGAAGTTCAGATGATGGAAGACTAGATGGAAAATGTTTAGTTGCTTGGCTGGAAGTTGTTGGGTGCTGGAAGTTTTTTGATCTTCATCTGTTGGGAGTTTTTTCTTCTTATAGTGCTATTTTGCCTTGTTCTGAACTCTAAAGCTCTATCTAGGTTTTAGCCCTTTCTTGGAGTTCTGTCATGCTTGATAGCTCATTGTTTTTCTTGTTGTTTCCTATTTATCTTTATGCTATTATGTAAAGGGTTTTGGGGTCCCTTAAAAACCTATTGTTACCTTAATAAAAAACTTCCCTATCTTATCATCTCTTTTGATATAAAATTTACTTCCAAATATTCTAAAATATTTTATAGTAGGTGTATGATCAAACCATAATTCATAAGGATTCTTACTTGTACCTTCTGTGATCTAAGTTCTATTCAAGGTGTACACAGTAGTACCAACAACTTCCCTCCAATGAACATGTGATATATTTCCTTCTAGTAGCATAGTTCTTGTAGCATCTAATATTTTTTTGTTTCTTCTCTCTCCTATCCCATTTTTTTGTTGTGTCCTAGGTGCAGATGTCTGTATGAATATTCTATTCTCTTCACAGTAGGAATTAAATAAATCTGATGTAAACTCATCACCTCTGTCTGGTCTCAAAAAATTTATCTTTAAACCAGATTCATTCTCAACTTTTTCTTTGAATAACTTGAATTTGTCAAATGCTTCATATTTCTCTCTCAAATATGTAACCCAAATCATTCTAGAAAATTCATCAAAAAAAATTATAAAGTACATTTCACCATAATAATATCTTGTTCCTGTAGGACCACAGAGATCTGTATGTACCAGATCCAACTTCCCTTTTGTTGAATAAGATTTTCTTTTAAAATTGATTCTAGTATACTTCTCCATAACTCACTCTCTACACATAGTGTTGGATGGTTTCACAATCTTATGTAGATCTCTTACATCATTTGTCATACTTGTCTTCACAATGTTATCAAATTTAACATGACAAAATCTTTTGTGCCATAGTCAACAGTCATAAACCTTTGCAATAAAACAAGAAGCTTGAGATGTAATCAATTCAAATACATTACCTCTATATTTAGTACCAGATGCTATCAAGTCTCTTGATTTACTTCTGATAGAATATTTCCCATCAATGAATTTCAATTGATAACCTTTGTCCACTAATTGCCGAGCACTCAATAGATTATGTTTAATTCCATCAACAAATAATGCATTTTTAGTATTAGTCTTTCCATCCAGATAAATAGATTTAACTCCAATGATAAGATTAGGAGTATTTCTACCAAATCTAAAAACACACCATCGTATCTTTTCAGACACAAAAACTTATTTTTATCTCCACTCATATAATGTGAACAACCACTATCTATAACCCATTCAGATTTCCTTACAACACGGGATACTAAGGCTTTTTCTTCATGTATATGTTCATCATCCTTAATAGCAATAAATTGAATTTCATCATAGTCTAGATAATCTTTAGATATGCCTTCACTAGCATAATAACATTCCTTGTCTTTTGAATACTTATATTTGTAAAACTTAGGTTTATGCTTGGGAATCCTTGTAGGACATTGAAATGCAAAATTCCCAATCTTCTTACATGAAAAATATTTCAAAGGTAATTTGACTTCAAATTTACCCTTACCTCTCTTTTCTCTTCTAGTGATTAGGGATACCACTTCATCTAGCTTTCTTTCTTCCTCCTGTATCTATTCCCATTCACCAGCATAGTCTCCAAGATCTTCTCTCAAGTCGTCATTGCTGGTGTTCACAATTCTAGATAAGGTCTTTTTGTTTCTATGCATGGTTGCCTTGAATGCTGACTCAACTTTAGGTAAATAATCTCCCAATTTTGCATCCTCAAAAGTAGTTAGCTTTCCAATAAACATCTCTCTCATGAAGTTTGGTGTCAAAGGTATAATCTCCTATATATCTTGTACTTTAGTTTTGTATATGGGTGTCAAAGATCTAAGTATCTTTGCAATCACTTCTTCATCACTTTAAGTACCTGCAAAGTTTTTGATGCTAGTAACAACTTTAGTAATTCTTTGTGCCTATACCCTAATGTTCTCATCATCTATCATCTTCATTGATTCCATCTTTGTCTTCCAATTTTGTAGCTTTGCCTATTTAGTAAACTTATCTCCTATATACAGTGCTTCCAATCTTGTTCAAATATCATGTGCAAAATCCAACTCTTTTACTTCTATGAATTCGCCTTTAGAAAGTGCATTGATCAATAATTCTCTTGTGACCATATTACATGAAAATAGCTTCTTATCATCTTCAGTAGCCTTCTCCAATTCATCCTTAGTCACTATCTTTTCCTTCTTTTTCATTATCATCCAAGAGTGAATTCCCAAACATAGAAAATGTGTTCTCATCCTGTTCTTCCAACTGTCAAAGTGTTCATGATCAAATTTTGGACTATCCTTCCTATAGTAAGTAATCTTCAGGATCACCTCAAGATATTAATATTTCTCTCTAAGGAATAGTAGCTTTGATACCAATTGTTAGGAATAATAGTCCACAAACACAACTGAGAGGGGGGTCGAATCAGTTGTGATACAGAATATTAAACTTTAAAGTTTATAACCCAAAACTTCAGTGCAAATGATAACATGCAGTAAATGCCAACATAATAACATAATAATTGTTGTCAAGGAAACCCTATTAAAGGTAAAACATCGATGGGAATTAGCACCCACAAATGATGTATTGAGAGTATAGTATCCCTATTAAAATATTTAGCCTTGTTAGGAGCTTATTAAAAAATTACAGTACATAGTCCATGTTAAAAGAAAAACCCTGTAACAAGTCAATAGTAATAGTGGGATCACTGCCCAGGCATACTACCCAAAGAAGGTTAAAGAAACCCTCAAGGATTTAGAATCCAAACAAGTGTATATATAAAATATACAATCCACTAAAATGTATGATAGTAACTATCTTTTCTTGGTGTGTTCTAATGAAGTATTCTTATCACAAACGATGCTCTACATCTAGCAACCAAACAAGCTTCATAACTTTCACATGTCTTTGTGTTTTAAATCTCTACCACATCTTTTTAAAAGAAAATATCTCTTATATATACCCTATTACAATAATTGATTAGGTTGGCCAATTAATTAAGATTTCCCAATACACAAATAATTAATTAGGTAAGCTAATTAGGCTTTCCCAATATACAAATAATTGTTTAACCCCTTGCAATGATACACATGGTATCTATAACAAGTAAACATCAAGTACAATACATCAGATATACTCCAAGATCCACAATCCACGCTCTCAATTAATAATACACTCTACATGTCTGAAGTCAGACACTAAATAGGTCTCCTACAAAATACATGCCACAACTGATTTCACCAATACTCTCACAACTATCGATCAACAAAAAACATTCCTCAATGTGTCCTCTGTCATCCCCTAAGCTCACATACCCTAAATAATCATTGCCATACCCAAAACATAGAGACCTTATCTGTCAAGCATCACTGTCACTATCAAGAAACAGTCTCTACTCAAACATATGTAACATCACCAGTATGCAATATTAAGCCAAACAACCTTATGAATAAGGTCATCACATATCGTTCCTCATATCCTTATCTTTGATCGTTCATATTCATTAGTACAGTGTCCATACACTTCTGTTAGTGAAATAACCAATTTTTTTGCAACATAGAAACATATGTTGACATCAGTAAAAAAACATGAATATCAATAGCCTAAATAATACCCAAATCTAATATCATCCAATAGGTTGTCTACCCAAGGCAAATCCTTCAAAAGTTTATTTTCTTCCTTCTTCAGAAACCAACTTTTGAGAGGGCTCTAAAGTAGCATGTAGATGGTCCTATGACTAAAAAGTCCCCTTACCCATTGGTATATTAATTGGGCCTTAAAATGAGACCTAAACTCCACCATATGAGTTGGTATAACCCATCTAAAACTCACCTAAAGTTTACCTACAAGTAAAACTTAATTTGACCAAACTCAAGGATGTCTAACCAAGTGGTCTCATGGGGACACTACATGGTACTCACAAATGCAATGGTTTTACACAATATCTCTCAAATGGACATGTCATAGCCAACTCACACACATTACAAGTTTCAATTGATCAATAATTCTCTTGTGACCATATTACATGAAAATAGCTTCTTATCATCTTCAATAGCCTTCTCCAATTCATCCTTAGTCACTATCTTTTCCTTCCTTTTCATGATCATCCAACAGTGAATTCCCAAACATAGAAAATGTGTTCTCATCCTGTTCTTCCAACTGTCAAAGTGTTCATCATAAAACTTTGGACTATCCTTCCTATAGTAAGTAATCTTTAGGATCACCTCAAGATGTTAATATTTCTCTCTAAGGAATAGTAGCTTTGATAATAATTGTTAGGAATAACAGTCCACAAACACAACTAAGAGGGGGGTCAAATCACTTGTGATACAGAATATTAAACTTTAAAGTTTATAACCCAAAACTTCAATGCAAATGATAACATGCAGTAAAAGCCAACATAATAACACAGTAATTGTTGTCAAGGAAACCTTATTAAAGGTAAAACCCCGATGGGAATTAGCACCCACAAATGATGTATTGAGAGTATAGTATCCCTGTTAAAATATTTAGCCTTGTTAGGAACTTATTGCAACATTACAGTACATAGTCCATGTTAAAAGACAAACCCTATAACAAGTCAATAGTAAAAATGGGATCACTACCTAGGCACACTGCCCAAACAAGGTTAAAGAAACCCTCAAGGATTTACAATCCAAACAAGTGTATATATAAAATATACAATCCACTAAAATGTATGATAGTAACTGTCTTTTCTTGGTGTGTTCTAATGAAGTATTCTTATCACAAACGATGCTCTACATCCAACAGCCAAACAAGCTTCATAACTTTCACATGTCTTTGTCTTTTAAATCTCTACCACATCTTTTTAAAAGAAAAGATCTCTTATATATACCCTATTACAATAATTAATTAGGTCGGCCAATTAATTAAGATTTCCCAATACACAAATAATTAATTAGGTAAGCTAATTAGGCTTTCCCAATATACAAATAATTGTTTAACCCCTTGTAAAGATACACATGGTATCTATAACAAGTAAACATCAAGTACAATACATCAGATATACTCCAAGATCCACAATCCACACTCTCAATTAATAGTACACTCTACATGTCTGAAGTCAGACACCAAATAGGTCTCCTACAGAATACATGCCACAGCTGACTTCACCAATACTCTCACAACTATCGATCAACAACAAACATTCCTCAATGTGTCCTATGTCATCCCCTAAGCTTGCATACCCTAAAAAATCTTTGCCATACCCAGAACATAGAGACCTTATCTATCAAGCATCACTGTCACTATCTAGAAACAGTCTCTACTCAAACATATGTAACATCACCAATATACAATATTAAGCCAAACAACCTTATGAATAAGGTCATCACATGTCGTTCCTCATATCCTTATCTTTGATCATTCATATTCATTAGTACAGTGTCCATATACTTCTGTTAGTCAAATAACCAATTTGTTCCCACCATAGAAACATATGTTGACATCAGTAAAAAAACATGAATATCAACAGCCTAAATAGTACCCAAATCTGATATCATCCAATAGGTTGTCTACCCAAGGCAAATCCTTCAAAAGTTTATTTTCTTCCTTCTTCAAAAACCAACTTTTGAGAGGGCTCTAAAGTAGCATGTAGATGGTCCTATGACTAAAAAGTCCCCTTACCCTTTGGTATATTATTTGGGCCTTAAAATGAGACCTAAACTCCACCATATGAGTTAGTATAACCCGTCTAAAACTCACCTAAAGTTTACCTTCAAGTCAAACTTGATTTGACCAAACTCAAGGATGTCTAACCAAGTGGTCTCATGGGGACACTGCATGGTACTCATAAATGCAATGGTTTTACACAATATCTCTCAAATGGACATGTCATAGCCAACTCACACACATTACAAGTTTCAATTGACACTACAAAATACAAAACACATAATACACATGGCATGTCCATTTAGGAATTAACACAATTACAAATTAGAAAATTAGAAAACTATACAAGCATTCATGTTTACAAAATTAAGCACATTACATACGAGGTATTTTCTTTTTAATTAGATGCAACCCCGACTTCACTATCAAACCTAGGTTTGGCCTCAATTCTCTGAATAATTCTATGGTCACTATCCTGCACATCTCAATTCAAATATCAATAGTCAAAGAGAATCACATGTATACCTAAATGTAAGTAAAAGAACATCATTTAAGCCTATAACATTCTAATTAATATCTACTCATAACATATCATAGGTCGTCACCATATAACCAAATCAATGTTTTAGAAAGAAATCCCACATGGGAACACATACATATTTATGAGCATATGAAGAATTACATGTAATTACATAAAATCCAATTAACATCTAATCTTCTCCAAAACATAACTCACATGACAACTCAAATTTATAGTAAATCCAACATTCAGTAGCATCATCATAAGAGTTATCTAAATCAGCTGATCATAATGCATGTAATAATGCATCAAATCTAATACTATCAAATCCCTGTCAGATAAATTATAAATCCATAATGTATCAAAATAATTTATCCAATAGTAAGTCTAGCTTGAAAATAAATATAGTGCTATGATGGGCTCGGGGTAGGGCCTCACATGTTTAAGTATATGACGTTGAAAGTGTTGTAATGTGCTCGGTTACATGGTGAGGTATGTTTTCCGCAGTACGGGGGCCAAGGGTTTGACTGCCTAGTCCAACTATGGTAGCCTCATGTAAACGGATGTAATGAGGTTCCTGCAGAGGGTGAGGTGTTTGGAATATACTTGAACAATAGACAGTGAATAGATGCAGATAGTAATATATACCAAATCTCATTAAGATAAACTTGTAAATCTAACAGAGTAAGATAAATGTAAATACATATTAACCTATAGCCTTAACTAATAAATAAAGATTACTATTAAAAATGCAATAGAAAACTATGAGATAATATTTTATCAATAGAGATACACAGAAACATATGAGAAACATGCAAATAAACTTGAGGAATAGGAGAAAAAAATATAACCTTGTATTTGCATGATTGAGGTTAGGGTTTTTTTTTTAAATTAAAAAATATAGTAAACTCTCTTTCATAAAGCCTTCCAAAGATGATTGATTAGTAACAAAAAATAGATATTTAGAAAATCTTGCAAACACAAATAAGTTAAGAAATTATATTCAAACTTCTCTCTCTTCAAGAATGTCTCCAAAACAAAGTGCTTCACAAAATGGTAACCTTTAACAACTTTCACTCAAACAAGGATTAGTACCCTATGCTCTGATACCATGTAAGGAAAAAATGAAGAGAAAATAAATGAACAACAATACAAGAGAGTTGATTGAAAAGAAAATTATTACTGTGAGAAATTCATAAACTTGGAACAATCACTAAAAGAGCCAAGACAAGGAGACAAGAAGTTTTGAAATGGGAAAAGAAAAGAAAAACCCCTTGTGAATTATGAGTGAGGAAAAGCCTAAGAATGAAAGAGAGAGTAAGAAGCTCATTTACAATAACATCATAGTGTTGAAATAAGAGAGGAGCATCTCTTAAATGGAAATGAGGAGAGGATTTACAAATTATCTCACAAATCTATGAATGCCACCTTTAATAATAGGTGTGTGTAAAGTGTCAACATCATCTTAAGGAGGATAAACTATTTTCCTTAATAAAGGAATTGCAAATAAATGATATGTACTCCTACTTGTACTAGAGGAAAAAATATACAAATTGTACAGCTTAATATTTTTTAAATATATACACATAATTTTTATCTTCTATTAGAATTATTAATTTCCTAACTAATATAATATGTGATAGCCATCTATTATATTTAATTACTAATTCAAAAAGTAGTATATAAAACTTGATTATGAATGGAAAAAATAATTAAAATAGAATTATCTTTTACTTTTTCCATTAAAAAAGTTATCAATGTAGTGCCTCTTTTATATAGTTAATGTAAGTATAATTTTAAGAGTTTTCTTGATGCCAAGTAAATGATTTTACCGTCATCATTTCTAACTACACATCCTATTCTAGATCTACTTGTGTATATAGGTGAGACTCCATCTATATTCACTTAAAGGCACCTAGTTCTAGGTGCAACCCCACCTCATAATTTGTCTTGATTTATTAACTAGATGAACCTAGAAAATCCTAGGGGGAACAAATCGACCAGATCAATATTTTCTTATTATACCACACCAAGTTGTGAATGGGTTATCTTTTTTAACTTTTGATTTATTGCCACATTTTATTTTTTATTTATTTATTTATTTTTTAATTTATTTTTTAAAATTTTTTTTTTTTTAAATTTAAAAGTTAGGGCATCTTCCAAAATCTCTTTTCCTTTGAACATTCTTCTATTGTATCCAACATATATTAAATATTGATAAAATATTTTACGTAACATATTTTTTTCTTTGTCTCTAGGTTAATATAGATGGAGCCTCACTTGGAAAAGCAGGTAGATCTAGAATATAATTTGTAGTAAAAAATAATAAAATTAAGATTATGACCGTAGCATCAAGAAAACTCTTATTAACAATAAAAAAAGAAAAAAAAAATTATTTAATTTTTTAGACCTACTTAGTTATATAGGTGGAACTCCATCTATATTCATTTAAAGACATCTAGTTCTAGGTGAACCCCACCCCATCATTTGTCTTGATTTATTAACTAGACGAACCTATAAAACCCTAGGGGGAACAATTAGTTCAGACTTATGTTTGCTTCTTATACCACACTAAGTTGTGAATGAGTTATCTTTTAACTTATGATTTATTGCCACATTAGTTTTTGTAATGTTTTTTTTAATATAAAAGCTAGGGCTTCTTCAAAAATTTATTTTTCCTTTGAACATTAGTTATTGTATCTAACATATATTAAATATTCATAAAATATTTTAAGAGATTTTCATGTTTACTTAATATAGATGAAGCCTCACTTAGAAATACAAGAAGATCTAGAATAGAATATGTAATTAGAAATAATAAAAACAAGTGCCACATAGTGGCATGTACTTTCCATTATAGTACATTATAATAGAAATATAAGAATTATTTAATAATTAATCTTGTAATTATCAAAAAATTAATTCTAATAAGAAATCACAAAGAGATATTAGTTTCCTAAAACATAAGAAATTGTTATGAAATATTAATCTTAGAAATTCAAAAAACATTAGTATTCCTTCAAATATAAAGAATTGTTAAAAAACATTTGTATCTTTTAAAATATAAGAAATCATAAAGTAAAATTAGTCAAGAAATTGTGAAGAAATATGAGTGTTCCCTAAAATACAAATAGTAGCATTCCCTAAAATATAAGAGGGGTCTTTAAGAACTATTAGTTTTTCTTATAAAACATAGAAAATTGATATGAAATATTAAAAAATTATCAAAGATGTCATGTAGATCTGTTTTGTGGAATGGTTCCTAACATATAGACTAAGTGCCTTTCATGTGCCATAGTCTCAAGATGTGTTTTAATTAGTTTTTGAGGATAGTTCTGGAGGCTTTGTGCTTATTTTGAGTATTAAATAGAGTTGTAAAAAATGAACTTTAAGGTTCTTATGTGTCATGCATAAGGAGATCTTGCATGGCGAGAAAAAATTCAAATCCTTTGTTTTTCAATATTAATTTTATTATTTAATTTTTTTATTAATCTAAATAATAATATAAGGCAATTTTCAAAAGGGGCATGTGAAATAAAATTTGATAAAAATTTAAAAATTTGAGAAAAGATATGGTACTTTTATATTATATATTATAGAATAATATATATTATATAATAGATGTAATAATTATATATATATATATATATATATA
>MU224692.1:2847721-2865657 GCA_018584345.1 Thuja plicata
TATAATATAGTAAATTTTTTAAATATATAATAGTTATACATTATAAATAATTGAATTTTTTAATGAAAATAAATGTTTACATTATAAAATATAAAATATAGTATCTATGTTAAAAATATTACAAAACGATGGGGAAAAAATTAAATTTGTTGAAGTTCCGAAAAAAGGGGTCCTTTAAGACTAAATCAATTGAACCAATCAAAAAGGAGATAATTAATTTATATCATTTATTTAATTCATAAATAAATATTTAAACATTAGAAATATTCTAATAGCAAAAAATAGTGATTTAGGATTGGTGGATTGTCCCAAAACTAATTCACTATTCGTGCACAACCAAATGCAATAGTATATTGCCTATGGCAAGTACAATAAGAACATGACCTTGACATCAAGAAAACTATTATTAACTATGAAAAAAGTACTACATTAATAATTTCATTTTAATTCGTAAGTAACTTTAATTATTTTGAAAAATATGTTCAATTATTTTACCAAAAAAAATTTGTAGATTACCATTCTTAAAACATTTGATATTCGCATGTTTCTTTATGACGAAGTTATCGCCGCCACGTTTATTAAAACTTAGCATTAGCAATATTAGTTTTTGACTAAATTTTAGAGATAACAATCATTTAAATCCAGTCAATAGTAATAGTAAAAAATATGTCATACAATTAGTTAGAACTTCGTTTGAACATTTTTCAGCGAGTCCATTTGGATGAGCTAATCGAAAGGATGAAATGGTGTACATAGTCCACGTGGTGAATCAAATGTCACTTATCACAACGACTATACCAGGAATGCATGACAAAGAAAGTAATGATAATGTTGCAGAATTCTATGTTGAACAAAATATATTGTGTTTGAAAAACACACGTTAGAGAATTCGATAGGCAACTAGAATTTGACCAAAGACATTCAATGCACCTAGAACGTGAGGAGTTCCAAGCTCCATAAGACTCATGGAAATACAATGTTTCCCATGTGCAGATTTAATCATACCTATTTCTAATCAATGTATAATGCTATTCCATTTCTGAACTTATTTGTATTTGGAAATATGGGTTACTAAAAATATGGTATTTAAAATAAAGAAAAATTAGATGAAGTGTATAATTGGTATTTGAGAATTGGATAATTGAATCAAATGATGTTTAGGTAGAATACTTTTTTCTATTTTCTAAATGTTAACATAAGTGTAAAATTGAAATTCATATTGACATTTTGACGCTTAAATTTAATGATATTTAAGTAGAGTGATTGTGAGACCCACTAACAATAATCAATAATTTAGTCAATAGTAATGTTCCCCCTATCTAAATTATAAAAAAAAAAAAAAAATGGCATGTGTAAGTGGGCCATCATATACATTGTATTTGAACATTGTTACTGATTCAACAGTCAAACAATCATAACAATTTAACACTTCCTTCACATAAATAAATATAAATAATTATCTTATTTTTTAAAACTAAAATTTCATATTAATTTATATCTCATATATTTCTCTTTTATATCTTCATATACTCTTCTTCCAATTGTGTTATAAACTATTCTTGCATCATGCCTTCAACCTTTCTTTGATGCTCTTCCCTTTTATCTTTTGATTTGCATATTTGAAATAAATTTTTATTCCCCATGGTCCCTTCATACTCACTTCACAACTCCTTAATATATCTTGACAAGTGTGGTGTCTCTTCTAATTTCTCAATTTCTCCTTAACTAATCGTAATCATTGTTTTTTATTTTTTATTTAGATTTGTTTTTTAATTCATGGATCAATGTGCAAAGATGTACACCAAAAATAAAATTATAGCCCAGTACATTGCTCATTGGAACAAACATACTCAACCATCTTCATGAGAAGAAACTTGAAACCTTTTCCAAAACTTTGGGTATGACCTAAGACATTTGGATACACCTTCTTCAATCATATTGATCAATATCCATCTATCAATTTTAACACATATGTACACTATTGTTGTTGCACTACTCCAAAATATATAGGAACACTAAAAAATACTCCTTCTATATCATAGTTGAAATGAATAACAACAAGTTTGACATGAATGATAACCCAATATATGTATTTGTAAAAATCTCACCCTTTTTTCATTGATGACATCACTTGTGAGTCATTCTCTGTAGGATCATATTTCTCCCCTTTTGACATCAAGGACAAAGGGTGTCCTTAAAAATTCTGTAGCAACTCTTTGTTATCATACACTACCTCCCCCTGAGACCAAAAATCATATCTAGAAAAAAAAAAAGTCCTATAGATATCTATCTCTATAATACATGTCTTCAATATATACATATGTTCCCATAAGTCTATCAATTCCCCCTTAGCGAATGAACAAACATTCAGTGCACAATAGAAACCAAAATTTCCCTCCTTATCTACTAGTGCATGTACTAAGCTAAAAGTACCTTACTACCAAGAATGGGAAACTTATTTTCATGGAGGTTGAATACCATGATGAATCGCCTTGAATTGACCCCACGATTTAATCTATTCATCTACCACTAAGATCAATCTAGTTCATTGACAAGTTGTCTTTGCATGTAGATCCTCTACATCTTTTATGTTTTCAGGAGTCCCTAAATCTTAATATAACTCCTCGGATCCTTTGAATAATTTCACCAAACTCGTAAGCTTTAGATCCACTATATCCTTTAGATGACCAATTTTTTTCTTTATCATCTTCTTCAAATCTATTCTAAAATTCAATCACATGTATAAAGTTTCTACTTGCACCTAAGTGGAGTCATCTTCATCATTCTCATAGTCAACTAAACTTGTTAGATGTACCATTGGTGAATCCAAACTATTAATTTAATATTGTATATTCTTTGTGGATAGCGGCCATTTATGAAAAAAACTGAAACACAACCACAAATTCATTCACACATTTCTAAAAATCTTTGAGCATCTACTCTAGTCAGGAGTGTGCAACAACACATTTATTCAAAAATCCTTCTAAAATCTTTGAATCCCTTTTAGAAGATTCTGACCCTATAATTAGGAGTTGTAGAAGGAAGAAGGACCCACTGTCCAAACAGCTTCAAGGGAAAGACCACTAAACCAACTATCCAACTGATCTCTAT
Organism: Thuja plicata; assembly: GCA_018584345.1. NCBI lineage: Eukaryota > Viridiplantae > Streptophyta > Pinopsida > Cupressales > Cupressaceae > Thuja > Thuja plicata. The sequence continues at coordinate 2,850,833 of MU224692.1, forward strand.
ATTATTCATAAAAAAATAATACCAAATAAACTAAATTTTGAAACACTATATCCTCTCTTCTATGATCATGCCTCTACTACACCAAATATTACCATATCTTCCAACTTCGCTTCACATACAATCCTTTCAATACTACTACAAAATCATACATACATGATCGCTCTCTATATCTTCATCCTTCATACCATTCATTCATTCAATCATTCATTCATTCTTTTTTCTCTATATAAAATCAAATAACAATCTTTCCTTTATACCAAGCCCAATACTTCACAACTGAGTCAACCAATTAAGCCTAACCAATTACAAAATATAAAATAATATAGATTACATAATTACACAACACTATCGGCTCACAAACTTAATCATTATTCACACGTGCAATCCTAGACTAAGCGGTCTTAGTCCGATCACCTTCATAATTTCTTCCATCTTTGCTTAACTTTGGCAAACCAAATTCCATGTCAGTCAAAAGATATAATCCAAACATCGCAAATTGTTTCTCAAAAACTCTGTCAAAATATGATCTTAAATAAATCTTGAATAACTATCACCAAAAATTGAATATCCATATGCACTCTTGATCACATTGAATCAAGATGCTAACTGAAATACATTCTCCACTATGCATAACTGCATATGCAATTCTTTGTCTTTGCTAACTCAATCTCTGTCTGCTACTCTGTCAATCTTTATGAAAATTCTATGCTGATATCCAAACAATATATTGACATGAATGAAAAACATAGTCACTAATGTAACATATAACAACTCTAGTAATCTTAACTATATCCCCCTTTGGCATTGATGGAAACATAGATGAAAAAAATCCAATGGTCCATGAATTCAAAACTCTACTACTCCTCTAATACTTCTCTTGTCTTCATTAAATCTTCTTCATCAATCATTTTCTTCCACTACACACATGCAAACCATATTTATGAATAAACCACATATACAATGAGGTCTATGTTTCTTTATATAAACAAAACCTTAGAATGCACAAAATTTTACATAGGTTGCAATATTGGGTCCGCGATTTAGATCCATGGTCAGCTATCCCTGCACACTCATTCCACACATCAGTAGGTCCCAAAACAACATGATATGAAAGCATAATGCGACATCAATAATATATTTCCTATAAACTATATTTGCATTCAAACTTTATATCATTCTTCTCTTTCACTGTTTCCACTGCTTCTCCACTTTTTTTCATGTTTTCTTCTCCCCTATTGACATCAATGACAAAAGGCATCACTATGTCAATACAATACTAGCTTGAATGTCCAAAGACACTATTTGAAAATACCACTTACCAAGAGTCCTCCACGATTCAACTCAAACACATACTCCCCCATGGAGGAAGCATCAAGAATCAGTCTAGAAGGAATATAGTTCTTTGTACCACTAGACTGATGCAACCACTACATCATTGCTCAAAAGTAGGCTGGGGCATAACCCCAAGCATACCTCTCAAATACACAAATGTATCCTTAGGTAAAGGCTTTGTAAAAATATCTCCTATCTTCTCTTTTGTAGTAATATACTCAAGTTTGACTTCTTTTTCTGCAACTTTCTCTCTTATAACATGATACTTTATCTCTATATGCTTTGTATTTGAATGTAATATTGGGTTATTTGACATACTTAATATACTTGTGCTATCACAGTGTATGATAACAGGTTCCTTAAATTGAATTCCAATATCCTTCAACATTTCTTTCATCCACATTATCTGATTACAAGTATTTGTTGTTGCTACATATTCTTCTTTTGTTGTACTATGTGAGATACAATTTTGTTTCTTGCTTAACCACGAAACCAATCTTCCTCTAAGAAAAATGCTCCTCCACTTCTACTCTTTTTATCATCCACACTACCTCCCCAATCAACATCAGTATATGCACATAGGGTAAAATCATTTGATCTATCATACCACAATCCATATTCAATTGTTCCTTTCAAACATATGAATATCCTTTTCACTATTGCATAATGTAATTCTTTTAGATCATATTGAAATCTCACAACAATTCCAAATGCATCAGATATATCTAGTCTTTTTGTTTGAAATATGTTGAGTCAATGTGACTGAGAGGGTGGGGGGTGACTCAGGAACCAATAAATCTTATTCCTTTTAATCCAATATTAGATTATCTAATCTGATTGCAAGCATGAAATGAAAAGAAATAAAATATCCAAAATAGTTGACACAATATCTGGTTACCCATAAACCTTCCAAATAGAAAGTAAAACTGGGGTGGGGATGGTACCCATAAGATTTATTACTGCAATATAAATTTATCCTGTTAAAGCTTACAATTGACCACTTCTGATGGCCTGCCCTGTTAGGAGCAATAAGGACTATTAGGTCTACCTTGTGAATGGATTTAATACAATAAAATCAAGTAATTGAACTCTATTAGGAGATTTATAAAGGACTATTAGGTCCACCTTGTTAACGGATATTGTTGATGCACTTGTTAGGATGAAATAGTAGATGATCTTCAATGCAACTTTGATTTGCAGAATAAGATCCAATGATATTAACTAATCACTTGACGATGATGGATGAGTCTCTTTTATTCCTTATACTGTTGTAGCCTCTTAAACAATCTGCTTCTTCATATTCACATACATGCTCTTACACATCTATTCTCTTACTTACTCACATTTTGGATAAAAAAAATAATTTATATTTATACCTTATCCAAACCAAATACAACTATAAGTCTGCTTCCATAAGATAAATAAATATTTAACAATATAAGCTAGGTCGGCCCAAAACTATCACTCGGGTCTAGTAATCCATTCTGGCAATACACTGGCACTTGGGCATTATGTTGTCACTTGGGAAATATACTATAGTCTGTTACTCAAGCTACTTTGTGTACTCGGGCTACTCTGATCACTCGGGTAATATTGATTACCACTATCTGCTTGGTCAATACTACCACTACTCGGGTTAAATAGTAACTACTCAGGTTATACTGCTGGTCTGGTCAACACTGTGATGACTAAGTGTTTTGGCACTAATTGACAATATATATTGCCATAAGGCCATCAATCTCTCCCTTTGGCATTAGTGACCAAAAACACTTATCATGTTCAAAAACTTCTCAAAGTCAAAACTCCCCCTTACCATATGCTCAAGTTTTGACGCTATCTATGTGACTCAGTTACAACTGGCTTTCTTTTTTTTTTTTTTCAAAATGATTTTTGTAACACTTATATATATATCACTACTTCTACTTCTCTTCTATACATGTATTTCCTATATACATCTTTCCTATGTCCTCTTTCCCCCTTGTTTTTGACACAAATGCCAAAATATATCTATATGGTAATACCAAAATAGGATAGGAAATCAATGTGTACCTTTAAAATATGAGACAGAGTATTGTCCCAATTATCCTGTAACACCTTCAGGATGTGTAACTCTATCTGTAACTCTGTTGATAGCTCCATCATAGTTTCTACAACTGAAAAATTGTTGTCATGAATGAGAGTCTTAGCATGAGCTATACGCTTCTGCATTACATCCATGTGTGGAAGGATTTGGCTCTGCATGGCTGTGAGAGATTGTCTTGTCCTTGCTTCTTCCCTTAGTAATTCAACCTGCATGTTTGTTAGATACTTAATTTTCAAAAAATGTGCTGAGCTTGAACTCGGGTTAAGTGCCAACTAATTTGCACTTTCTATTAGATCTATATCAACCTTTGTCATCTTTCTCTTGATTTCCATTGCGACATTTGAAGTATCACTTATCTTTATAAATAATTAAGCAACATTATTTATTCTAGTCTCTAGAGATATAATGAGAGAATTTAGCTTGACTTGGTCAATTGTGATCTTGCTTGCAACATTCTCTAGGACTTTGTTCTTAAAATTTCTTTCTTCCTTCTGCAGTAGTTTTTCTTGACCATTTAAATCTTTATTAAACTTGTCGACTATATCTACAAGTTGGTCCATAATTGAATCACTCTCATTTACTTCTACTTCTAGTGCATCTAGGAATATACCTTTGATGTATTCCAACACTATGTTCCTCTTCTTCTCTGCTCAGAGCTTCTATTGTGTGGCTCTTTTTTTCCATAGCTCCCCTAGTGTGTCCATTTTTTCTACTGATAGATTGGATAGATCCCAATTTGGAATCTAAATGTATTTCTCAAGATCTATATAATCAGTGATTTTTTCCTTTCCTTTTCCACTTTCCTTAGGACTGGGTGAAGGAACAATTTCCTTACCTTTTCCACTATCATCCACTTCCTTTCCTCCCTTAGTTTTCTCCTCAGTATTTAGTTGGAATAGTTCATTGACATTTGTTGCACCAACTGTAGGGTCTGAATCAAATGTATCATCTGTGCTTGCTGAAGGAATGTCTACAGTTACCTTTTGTGACTCGGTCAAGCTTGGCCTTGTAGTAGGTGGATCTTGGTGCTCGGTCCCTACTAGTCTTGATGTTGATCAATAGACTTATCTTTTCTCAAAAATAGGATGACATGAATAGGTGACTATGGTAGAGATTCCATTACCTCTACTTCTATCTACTCTACATTGGATGTTTCAATGGATTCAACCTTAGGTAAATCTACATTATCAGTCTTCTCCTTGTGTTATGAACTCGATACTTCAGTCTTGTCTTCTTCTCTGATTTCTAAGACTGTCTTCCATATGCTTGTAGCTCCCTGTACCACATCCTCTATCTTCTTATTCAATACCTGAATGGTCCTAAACCTTGGAGTGTGATTTCTTTCATACCTTTTCTTTGCCTCTTTCACCTCTTTGTTTTTCAGAGTAGGCATAAGTTGCCTCAATGTCTATTCTCCAATGTCTTTTATGTTCTGAAAACATTGCTCCAAGGGATAGACACTGCCTTGAATAGGTCTTTAGGAACATGACTCTTCAATTCGGATGGATCATACTTCCATCTAGTCATCTTCTCTACAACTGCTTCCTCAATTTTCTTTTGTTCACCCTTCATTCTGGAAGCATAATTGAGAGATTTTAGAGAACTCATACCACTACCTTCTCTTAAGCCTTCAGTTTTCTTCTCAAAGGTAGGTGAGGGCTTCTTGAATGTGATTTCCTCTTCTTCATCTTCCTTAGGTAATATGAGTTTCCTTCTTGATCTCCTTGGTTTTCTAGTAGTGATGACAAGGGTAGGGGCCTTAGGTTGAGAATTAGCCTCTTTTTCTTCTTAGGAGGCTTTACTTCTACCTACTCCTCTTCCTTTTTAGATATATCATCTTCTATCTTTATTTCATCTCCTTGGCTTACTGAGATAGAATGAGAAGTCTTTCCATACTTCTTTCCAAACTGTTCCATCCTTTTCTCTCCTCTTTTCAGAATTTTAGGAATCTCAATCTCTATTGAAATTCTTCTTTTGGCTTCTTCTTATGTACCAAAGTAGGGTTCTTTGCGGTCAACATGATCATTCACAAGAGATTCAATTATGTTCTTAGTCTCATCAATGTTAACCTCATATGCATGAGGTTTCACCCATGCAACCTTAGGTCCGACTTCCTGAATATATACTTTATCATAGTCAACTAGGAAACAAACATAATCCTTATGATCTTCAGCCAATTTTTTAGGAATTTTATACCTATTCTACATCTTTTTTTCTAAATTCCTCAAAATATGCATCTATGATACTCTCAAAGTTGTGTCCTAACTCAACTATAAACTCATTTATCTAATATATAATAGGTCTATCCTTCTTCCAAACAACTCTGCCTTTGGAAGGGAAAAAATTTTGAATGTAAAAAAAGATGCAAACCGAAAGTGAACCAAACTTACATGGATTGGTCTTTGATGCCTAGATTCTCTCCATGTTCTTTCTCAATTGGATTTTTTGCAACTCAACAAGGTTAAGTGAGAGGTTGTTCTTTACCACTGTGTACACCAAGTCCACAACCTCACATGGTACACTACTAGGTATGCTAGATCTTTAGATTTTATGAGAAATAACATGAATCCAAAACTTCAATTCCATGTCAGTTACTCCATTAAGTCTCATGCATCTATTATCCCACTCAACAAGAGTCTTCTTAGCTAGGGCATTCTGAGGTAGGGTTTTGGTATCTTTGGACTTGTCCAACATAGGATACCCTGTAACATGGCGTATCATTGTCTTTGTGATCTTTAGAGGTTGCTCCAACCATAGCTACTTGTCATGAACATGACTCAGAATGAACCTAATCTACTTAACCAATAAATTCAGTGGCATGTGCATGATGTGAGTCAAACCCTTGAATTCTATATGTTTATGATTTGGCTTCAGATTTTCAGCATCACAGATTTTATCATAAGCACTCTTCATTTCCAATGTTCCAAGATGTTCAATTGTGCAATGATAGAAGTCTCGGATGTCATTGATCAATAATACCCTGGAGGAATTAGGGAATGAGCTCCCATTGGGTATATCTCTTTTGCAACCTCTAGATGAAGCTTAAACTTAGGAGGATTGCAGATTGAATTCCTGACCAACATCTCGGATCCTTTCTTAACCTTGCTACTGGATGTAGATGCCATTATGCTCATAGGTTTGATAAAACTTCACAACTAATAACTTTTGAATACAAATTCACTTTCAATCACTTAAGGCACTGTATCGCTCTGCAAACTGAAAGCTTTGTAAATAATAAAACTTCCAATTAATTTTTTATAAGATATTTTACCTTTGATTTTTTATTAAATGCTCCGTACATGGTAGCTAGCATAGCTCAGAATGAAGCTCAACGAACACTAACTTCAATATCCTCAAAACTATAAAACCTGACTTAACTCAGTTAAGCCTACCTAACTCAGGTGTTATTGAGATCTTGACTCAGTTAGAACTATAGTATGTCCTAGTGCATCAATATGATGATTTGGAATTGCTATCATGTCTAGAACTGATGTAGGATGTCTTGTATGCACAGTTCCAGTAGTCTACTTGCATGTTTATTCAGAGATGGTAGATCCAACCAATTCAATTCTTTGGGTGCCATTCAATTCTTCATTGTTTTGATTTGAACTTTCAGGAGATTTCCTTACCCACCGTTGATTCATCTGAGTTCTGATTTCAGAAACTTTTTCTTTACCTTTCTCAAAACTAGTATCCACTTTCTCTCTATTCATGCAATTCTTGCTTAAATGACCGAGTTGTTTGCATAAAAAATATCTCTTAGTAGGATTCCTTTTTCTGAGGTGAGTCTTTACACAATTTGAACCAATATGCCCATATTCACCACAGTGACAACATCTGCTCCATGTGTTGTAATCCCAACCAAAATTTTCTTTAACTAGTTGTTTACCAGGGTTCCATTTCTTAGTTCTCCACTCGGAGGATTTGTGACCTTATTTGTTACAATTGAAACATTTTCCTTCAAACTTAGGTTTCTAAGTGCATTCACCTTCCCTATATCCATGCTTGTTGCATCTGTATCATTTACCATTAAACTTTGATTTTCCATTGCTCCAACACTTGTTTGTTGTGTGCCCTAACTTTCCACAATGATTAAAAGTAGGTCTACTATTCTTTTGAGTTCCTTGCTGTGAGGATTCACCTTGTTCAATATAACCTAATCTAGTATGTCCATGATGTCTGAGTTGAGTTTTCTCTATCAACTAATCCATTCTTCCTTGTGAATTTGTCATATTGTCATTGATCTATTTTTTAGTATTGAGATCATTCTGTCATCTTTCATTTTCTTTTCTCAAATTGATAATTTCTTGATTTACATTATTGAGTTTATTTATCATATCTGCTTTCTCAAGTGACAAATGATGGATTTCATTTTCTTTTTCTTCCAATCTTGTACTCAGCAATATTTTATCTTCTTGTGCCATTTCTCTTTCATTTTCCGCTTGACTCTTTTGTTCTATGACTTCACATATTCTGACTGAATGAATTTCTTGTTCTATTTTCAATTTTCTGACTTCTTCATGTAAATTTAGACTCTTTGCAAGTAGGTCTTCAATTGTTGCATCTGCTTCTTTTTTTGCATAGGTCATCAATTCTTTCTTCTATGTAACTTTTATCATTCATCTGTAATGCTAAATCTTTTCTTCTTTTAAGGGAAAGAGAGAGTTGCTCCTTGAGTTTCTTGATCTGATCCATGGCCATTTGTAGATCTATATTTTCATTTTCAATGACTTTCTCTAGTCTTTATATTTTAATTCCCTTGATCTTTTCTCAAGCTATTAAACTTTGGTAAAGAGAACCTTATGCTCTGATACCGATTGTTGGAAATATGTTGAGTCAATGTGACTGAGAGAGGGGGGGGGGTGAATCAGGATCCAATAAAACTTATTCCTTTTAATCAATATTATATTATCTAATATGATTGTAATCATGAAATGAAAAGCAATAAAACATCCACAATAGTTGACAAAATATTTGGTTACCCAGAAACCTTCCAAATAGAAAGTAAATTTGGGGTGGGAATGGTACCCACAAGATTTATTACTATAGTCTAAATTTAGCCTATTAAATCATACAATTGACCACTTCTGATGGCTTGCCTTGTTAGGAGCAATAAGGACTCTTAGGTCCACCTTCTGAAAGAATTTATTACAATACAATCAATTAATGCAAATCTGTTAGGATATTTATAAAGGACAATTAGGTCCACCCTGTTAGAGGATTTTGCTTGTGCACCTGTTCGGATGAACTAGTAGATGATCTTCAATGCAACTCTAATTTTTTGAATAAGATACAATGATATAAACTAATCACTTGACTATGATGGATGAGTCTATGTTGTTCCTTATACTTTTGTAGCCTCTTAAACAAACTACTTCTTCATATTCGCATACATGCTCTTGCACATCTATTCTCTTACTTAATCACATTTTGGATAAACAAAATAATTTATATTTATACCTTATCCAAAGCAAATACAATTGTAATTTAGCTTCCATAAGATAAATAAACATTTTACAATATAAGCTATGTCGGCCAAAAACTGTCACTCGGGTCCAGTAATCCATTCTGGAAATACACTGGCACTCGGGCATTATGTTGTCACTCGGGAAACATACTACACTTTGTTACTCAAGCTACTTTGTGTACTCGGGCTACTCTGATCACTCAGGTAATACTGATTAAAACTATCTGCTTGCTCGATATTGTCACTGCTCGTGTTACATAGTAACTGCTCGGGTTACATTACTAGCTCGATCAACACTGTGATGACTAAGTGTTTTCAAACTAATTGACAATATGTCTTTCCTTAAGATCATCACTTTTATGATTCAAATATTGCAATCCTCCAATCATGGATCTGTACTTTCTCTCTTCAACTTTAGGTGTTTCATCTTTGCTAGATGACTTGTGACCAGTTACCATGGGTGTACCAATATGCTTACAATTTTCCAGACCAAATATCTGCAATAATTCTTTTAGATACTTAGTTTGAGATAAGAAAATACCATCATTATTATACAAAATCTACAAACCTAATAAAAATTTCATTTCTCCAATCATACTCATCTCAAATTTTGTCTTCATTTCATCAACAAACTTATCACTTGCTTCATCTTCACCTAAAAACATTACCTCATAAAAAAAATAACAACAATAAATAAATCATTCTCAAATTTTTTTAGATATATGTTACTATCTGCAGTTCCTATATCAAATCCCAATTTTTTCCAAATACTTATCCAACCTCGCATACTAGGTTTTGGGTGCTTGCTTCAATCCATATAATTCTTTGTTCAACTTACATACCATATCACTTTCCTGTGTCAAGGGAAATCTATCAGTCTTCTCTACGTAAACTTCTTCCAATTCACCTTTCAGAAATGTTGGCTTTACATCCATCTGATATACTTTGAATTTCTTATAATATGCATAAGCCAAAAACATTCTTACTTCTTTGAGTCTTGCAATGGGTGTGAATGTTTCTTCATAGTCAATACCTTCTTGCTGTGAATATCCTTTACATACGAGTCTTTCTTTGTTCCTTATAACTCTGCCTTGTTCATTCATCTTGTTTTTGAATACCCATTTAGTTCCAATAACATTTTTTATTTAGGTCTAGGGACTAATTCCCATGTGTTATTCTTCTCAATCTGATCTAATTTTTCCTTCATTGCATGAATCTAATGATCATTCTTACAAGCTTCATCAGTACTTTTAGGTTCAATCTGAGAAATAAAACATAAGTTTTCATATACCTTATTTCTTGACATAAATCCTATGTCTCTGGTTCCAACAATCTATTCTGTAGGAGGATTCTTTGTCAAATTCTTGTTTGGTGTTGCTACTTCAACTCTTGCTTCAATTCTAGGTTCAAATCTAGGTTCAGATCTCAGTTCTAATCTTTGTTCTTCACTTTCTTCCTCATATTGTATTTCAATCTAGAAATCATTGTTAGTCTCAAAAAATAATTCAACATTCTCTTGATTAGTTCTAGGCCGAGCTTCCTCTTTTGAGTCATAATCAAGTGTTCTTTCTTGAATTCTGAACTTTTCATCCACTTTAACATTTGTGCTCTCAACAATAGTTTTATTTCTATGATTAAAACATATATAATGGCTTTTCTCTTCAATGAATATCCAATAATTATACGTTCATCACTACTATGGTAAAACTTACCAATGACATCATCTCTTTTAATATAACACATACTTCCAAAAATTCTGAAGTATTTCACTGATGGCGCATGTCCAAACCATAATTCATAAGGAGTATTGTTTGTATCTTCTCTAATTTTTACTCTGTTCATTGTATATACTTTTTTATTCACTCCTCTCCAAAATTTCTTTGCTACACCATTCTCAAACAACATAGCTCTTGTTGCTTCAGTTACAGACTTGTTCCTTCTTTTTGCAGTACCATTCTACCTGGGTGTTCTAGTTGCTGAAATATGTCTCTTAATATCATTCACTTCACAAAAGGTGTTAAACTCACTTGAAGTAAATTTTCTTCCTCTATCTAATCCTAAACATTTAATCTTCATCCTTGATTCATTCTCAATTTTATTCTTAAGCAATCTAAACTTCTCAAATGTTTCTGATTTTTCTTTAATAAAAGATACCCACATCATTCTAGTGAAATCATCAACAAGAATTATAAAATACCTTTCACCATAAAATCCTCTTGTTCTCATAGGCCCACTCAAATCTATATGAACAATGTCCAACTCCATTGCTTTAGTGAACTTCTTGGTAGGAAAATAAGTTCTCTTATGTTTCTCCATAACACATTATTTTCATATCGTGTTAGTAGGTTTCACAATATTAGGAAAATATCTCATTTCAAATGTAGTACTTGCTTTCACAATGTTATCAAAATTTATGTGACAAGATATTTTATGCCATAACCAACTGTCAACAATTTTAGCAATCAAACATGTCATCTTAGCAAGGTTTAAGTAAAAAACATTACCTTTAGTTCTTGTACCTCTACCAACCATCTTACCATTGTTGGAAAGTGACAATCCAAACAATTGTTATTTTGTCATTGATGTCAAACCTTAACTGGTGAGACTATTTCTATCTATTTGAGTACCATATATATTGATTGGAAGAAGATTTAACAAGAAGACCAAGTGAATGGTTGAGTTAAGGAAAATAAAAGGGCACTTGATCAGTTGGCACTCTGTCAAAGTAAATAGTTGTTTATCTTTCAAAGATAGTTTTTCTGGCTGTTTTGTGCCGAGCAAGTTTGGCTTGTGCTAAGTGAAGCTGTTTGTGCTGAGCGAAGTTGTTTGTGCTGAGAAAATTTGTTTGTGCCGAGCGAAGTTGTTTCTGAGGAGCAATTTTTTTCAATGTTGAGCACCAGTGAAATTGCTGAGCGAAAACAGTGATGTTGGCCGATTTACAGTATTTGGATTAATGATGAGATTTGAGATCTTTGGCCGACTTAGTTAATTTTATTGAGATATTTAAAGTTAATTAAAGATTGATCCACATCATTTAATGTATGCGTAACCATAATTAATGCATGGTTTCAAGATTTAATTAGAGACTACTTTGGAGAAATGTAATGATGGGATGATCCGTTGGATCTTACCTAACCTAGAGGGGTTATTCATTAAGAGTGTAAGTGTGGATGTACTAATTGGTGTACATGTATGCAAGAGGATTGCATAGTTGATTTAATGATTGGAATGACCTAGCAGAGAAGTCTGAATACAGAAGTAAAAAGTTGTATGTATGATTGCTTGACAAATTTCCAAGCAGATCAGAAGATTGAAATGACAGTGCAGACCATCCAATAAGTTAGCATTAGAGCTATAATTGGATCTGAATTTGCAAAGTAATTTTTATACATATCAGATCACAACTGCTGATTACTTTCTAACCAATGTATCAGTTAAAATCCTTTAACAAGGTTGACCTAACAGTCATTTGTATAAATCCTCTAACAAGGTGACATTCAAGTGGAATTTTCTAAGTCCTCTAACAAGGCCACTCCTGACAGGGTGATTAAATCCTTTAACCAGGTCACACCTAACTGTGTGTTATTGTAACCTTTAATAAGGTTGGCTCCTCACAGAGCTCACTTTAGAAAAGTGAAACTTGGTAGCATGTTACTAGTGGTTTTTTCCATATTGGGTTTCCACGTTAAATACTTGTGCCAACTTGTGTGAAAGCTTATGGTTTATTTTACTATTATGTTTCTACAAGCTAATTACATTATACAGTAAACTACATGATTAAGTTGTTGACATATGCTATTGCTGCCGAGTAGATCTGATATACAGAAATTTTTATTTGCTACATCTAGACCTGAGGATAAATGATTCACCCCTCCCCTCTCAGTTATTCTAAATTCATTCTAACAATTGGTATCATAGCTTTGGTCTCCTGAAAATAGTTTGAAGGTACTTGGAGTGAAAAGATCAAGATGTATAAGAAGGAGGTTCCGAAGCTGAACAAAAATAACTTCCCTGCATGGTAGAGTTTGATGAAACTGCATCTGGCCTGTATTGGAGATGATGCTAAGTGACTTATTGAAAATGACTATGTATCACCTACTACTCCTCTCGCAGCTGCACAACTAAGAGAAAAACAAGAGCACAATCAAGAAATGTTGGAGATTGCATCCTCATTGAGCTATTCAAAGTTTGATGATATAAAGAGTTGCACAAATGCAAAGAAAATGTGGGATAAACTAGAAACTGTCTATGGTGGAGACACAAATGTGATGAGAGCTAAATCAGAAAGTCTAAGAGGTAAGTTTGATGAGATGAAAATGCAAGAAGGTGAAAATGTTAATCAGTATTATGGTAGAGTAAAAGAAGTTGTAAATGCCATTAGAGGAGATAATGGAACAATAGATGAGAACACTATTATGAGCAAGGTACTAAGAACTCTACTTCCTGTATATGCTATTAGAGTTTCTGCAACTCAAGAACTGAGATGTACTCCTAACAATAATTTGAATCTGGAAAATTTGATAGGCAGACTCACTTCATTTGAAATTTCAAACTATGATAACTACAATCCACAAGGTATTGATTCTTCTTTTATATCACATTTGGTCCTCAATAAATCTAAGAAAGCAAAGAAACATGTGAACAATGATAGTGACACTGGGTGATCCAACAATAGTGGGTTACACTTTATTGCCTAAATAGACACTGAACTCTACATTTTGAGAAAAACTTTCACATTCAGATGCATATTGTCGTTAAACTATTTGAAATCAGAAGATGAAGTAAACTAGAGTCTTTTAGGGTTTTTTGTCTAGATTCTAAATATATTTGTTTATTTATTTTTAATTGATTTTAATGGTTTTTTCTTCTCCTACTAAAACTGCTATGTTGCTGAAAACGTCTTTTTCAAAAAGGTACAATGACTTCGTACAACATAATTTTTTTTCTAAAATAGATATCAATGTGCTTTTGAATTTGGTTTTGTAACATCCATATGGAGGGCATGTAATTGGTTTGATGACATTATCATGATTATTGCATATTTTATGAACGTTTGAAGTAGAGTCAACCGTAATTTTGACATGCCTTGATTGCGTAGCTAATAACTTGTTGTGTATTTATCGAAAATCAATTTTTTTTTGGATAGAAAGAAGACTCAAAACCGAAGGGCACTATTATTTTTCAAATTTTCTTTTCTATTTTCTACTATTTTTCATTGAACATCAAACCTGGAAGTTTATATTTGATAAAAAACCTACATCTGATGCACATCAAAAAACATAGACCTAATTAATTCAAAATTTGTCAAATCTATATTCATTAGAAATCTCGTTCAGAGTACTTGTGTGATGCAAAAGGAGATGTCCCTATTCTTCCATTTGAGCCCTGTGCTTGAGCCCCAAAGCCATGAAAACTGCATATTGTTGTGGGCCTTTGCAGAGGGCATCATTTTTGGGGGTTTTGATAGATACTACTTTCAATAAAAAGTAGTTTCGATCAAAACTAATTAGTTTCGATCAAAACTACTTTCTATCGAAAGTAATTTCATGATTTGGCATTTTGCCAACGTTTACCAAAGCACTTTCAATAGAAAGTATACAGTTTCTATCGAAAGTCAAAGATGACTTTTGATAGAAACCTATGTCATCCTATTTGGTGTCATTTTAGGTACAGAATGATTACATATAAATAAATATATGTTTTTGTCATCTTGTTATCTCGAAAGTTGCAAAATACTTCACAATTTGGAAAAAGAAGACAATTTTGCAACTTGTGATGGGAAATAACAAGAGAAGTCTAAATAAGAGTGCATGACCTTATTCAGAAGATACTGAACACAAACTACGTGAAGAAGCTCAGGAAAGATATTATCAGAATAAACAAGGTACATGTCTATATCTCTTTATCTCTCTCTTTGTCCATATTTTAAGTTGATGATTATGA
>MU224692.1:2881059-2896348 GCA_018584345.1 Thuja plicata
ATCCAAAATCTGCAAGTCATTTTTATCCTCCTTATCGTTGGTTGAATCCAATGTGGATGATTAAGATATATTTTCTTCGACACTAGCAGACCTTACTATTATTATATTCTCATCCTTGTACTGATTCAATGGGTTGAATGGATATATATCCAGTCTAGCAGGGTTGATTCAAAAATATACTGTCTTTGCTGAGTTGGATATCCTCATAAAATGGTGAATCAAATTTTGTTTCTTCTCCTTAATATACACGCCGCATATTATGGTCTGTTGTTTTTTCTATGCCCTAGCTTTCCATGTGCTCTGGCGTTTGTAGTAAAAGAACTTGTATTAGATTTTATCATGGCCACTCCTATCACAGTTGAAACTTCATTGAAACCATGACTGGCGCTGAAGCCATATCCATATGGAGCAACTGAGATAAATGAGGATAGAGGATTTTCTAATGTTTCGTTGGATGTGGTTTATACCAAAGATGTAAGGGCTTATATTTATGCGCCCCTGAATAAGATTAGCCAAGAAAAATTTAAAGGTGTATGAAAAGGATACATGCGCTATGAAGTATGTTGTGTGATGCAATGTAATCAGCAATATGAAGTATCCTGTGCGATGCAATGTCAACATACAAACCTAGGTATTGTCGCATTCCAGAGCTTGGAATCACTACATGGAAAATCCCTTTCACCGCAGAGATGCCTGGCCATAGAGATCTCCTCATGCAGAAATCCCTCTCGATGAACATAGAAATGAAAATGTTTTCTCTTTTTTTTTTTTCCTTATATCCCGTTAACGTCGCAATTGCAACGTTGTCGGGTTATAATTGAAAAAAAAAATCCAAAAACACATAACATCTGCCCCCCGTCGCAAATTGTTGTCTCAATTTCATCCTAAATGTATTAGTGCCTTGACAAAAAGTATTGTGTTATCTTGCTGGAATTTACTATGTTATCATTTGCATTACAGTTTTGGTTTATAAATTTTAAAGTTTAATATTCTATATCACAACTGATTAACCCCCCTCTCAGTTGTGCTTGTGGACTGTTATTCCTAACAATTGGTATCAGAGCATCTGGTCCTTAGAGATAACTCTTAACAACTTGAGGTGATCCTGAAGATTACTTACTATAGGAAGGAAAGTCTGAATTCTGAATTTTGATCCTAAAAACTTTGACAATTGGAAGAACAAGATGAGAACACACTTGCTATGTTTTGGAATACACTACTGGATGATCACGAAAAAGAATGAAAATATAGCAACTAAGGATGAATTGGAGAAAGCTACTAAAGATGATAAGAAGTTATTTTCATGTAATATGCTCATAAGGGAATCATTAATTAGCGCACTTTCTGAAGGTGAGTTCATAGAAGTAAAAGACTTGGACTCTTCACATGAGATTTGGAAAATATTGGAGGCACTATATGAAGGAGAAAAGTTTACAAAAAAGGAAAAGTTACAAATATTGAAGACAAAATGGAATCAATGAAAATGAGAGTTGATGAGAACATTAGGGCATAAGGACATAGAATTACTAAAGTGGTTACTGAAATTAGAAACTTTGGAGATACTTATAGTGAGGAAGAAGTGATTGTGAAGATTCTCAGATCTCTAACACCTGCATATAGAACTACAGTACAATCTATAGAGGAGATTATACCTTTGAAACCAAACTTCACTAGAGAGTTTTTTATTGGAAAGCTAACTACTTTTGAGGCCACAAAATTGGGAGGTTCTTTACCTAAATTTGAGTTAGAATTCAAGGCAAGCATGTATAGAAACAAAAAGACCTTATTTGGAATTGTTAGCACCATCAATACTAATTTGAGAGAAGAGCTTGGAGACTATGCTAAGGAATGGGAATAAATACAGGAGGAAGAAAGAAATCTAGATGAAGTAGTAGCACTGATGGATAGAAGAGAATAGAGACTTAAGGGTAAAATTGAAGGCAAATTAACTTTGAAATGTTTTTCATGTAGAAAGATTGGTCATTTTGCATCTTGATGTCCTAAAAGGATCCCTAAGCATGAAACTAAGTTTTGAAAATGAAAGTATATCCTAAAGACAAGGAATGTTATTATGCTAGTGAGGGTATTTCTGATGATGATGGTGACTATGATGAAATTGGATTTATTTCTATAAAGGATGATGAACCTATACATGAAGAAAAAGACCTAGTATCTCATGTTGAAAAGAAATTTGAATGGGTTATAGACAGTGGTTGTTCACATCATATGACTGGAGATAAAAATAAATTTGTGAGTCTGTAAAGATATGATGGTGGTGTTGTAAGATTTGGTGACAATATTCCTAAGCTTATAATTGGATTTGGATCTATTTCTCTAGATAGACAGACTAATACTGACAATGTATTACTTGTTGATGGACTTAAACATAATTTATTGAGTGTTGGTCAGTTAGTGGACAAAGGTTATAAATTGAAATTAATTGATGGAAAATTATCTATCAGAAGTAAATCAGGAGATTTAATCCCATCTGGTACTAAAGCTAGAGGTAATGTATTTGAATTGAATACATCTGAAGCTTCTTTTTTTATTATAAACTTTGATGACATTTGGCTATGGCACATAATATTTTGTCATGTTAACTTTGATAACATTGTGAAGGCAAGTATGACTAATGCTATAAGAGATCTACCTAAGATTGTAAAGCCATCTAACACTATGTTTAGAGAGAGTGTTATGGGGAAGTAGACTAGAAGAAGTTTTAGAAGCACATCTTATTCAACAAAAGGGAAGTTGGATCTGGTGCACACAGATCTGTCATCCTACAAGAACAAGATACTATTATTGTGAAAAATAATTTATACTTTTTGTTGATGAATTTTCTCGAATGATGTGGGTTTCATATTTGATAGAGAAATATGAAGCATTTGTCAAATTCAAGTTATTTAAAGAAAAATTTAGGAATGAATATGGTTTGAAGATAAAGTGTTTAAGATCAGATAGAGGTGGAGAGTTTACATCATATTTATTTAATACCTATTGTGAAGAACATGGAATATAAAGACAAACATCAGCTCCTAGGACACCACAACAAAATGGGATAGCAGAGTGAAGAAATAGAATTATATTATATGTTGTAAGGATAATGTTGGTGGAAGAAAATGTGTCACATGTTCATTGGAGATAAGTTTTTTGTACTACTATGTACACCTTGAAAACAAAATTCAGATTAGTGAAGGTATAAGTAAGACTCCTTATGAATTATGGTTTGATCATACACCTATTGTAAAATGTTTTAGAATATTTAGAAGTAAACGCTATATCAAAAGAGATGATGAGATAGGGAAGTTTGATGCTAGAAGTGATGAAGGAATCTTCCTTGGTTATTTTACTAAGAGAAAAGTATATAAATGTTTGAATTTGAGATTGAGGAAGTTGATTGAAAGCGCCAATGTAAGGATAGATGAAAATTTTTAGATTTAGGAAAGAATATATGACTATCGTCAGATTACAGAGATGAAAGAGGTCACGACTGAACTTGAAGAACCTTTCATGATTGATAATGAGACTGAAGATGAATTGATTGAGGTTACTGAGACTCCTAAGACTCTGAGGTATGTTAAGAAGAACCATCCTGAAGATCAAATTATTGGTGATGCAAGTAAAGTTATGATGACTAGATTTAGAACTAGAGATGAAATCTGTTTCATTTCTCAAGTTGAACCAAAAACTACTAACAAAGCATGTAGAGATGAATCATGGACTAAAGCTATTAAAGAAGAAATTGAACAGATAAAGAAAAAAAAATACTTGGGAGTTTGTTCCAAGACCTAAGAACAAAAATGTGATAGGAACTAAATGGGTTTTCAGAAATATGATGGATGAGGAAGGGAAAATGGTAAGAAACAAGGCTAAGCTGGTGTGTAAAGGCTACTCACAACAAGAAGGAATTGACTATGAAGGAACATTTTCTCCTGTTGCTAGGTTGGAAGCAGTGAGATTATTTCTTTCTTATGCTGCACATAAAGACTTTAAAGTATATCAGATGGATGTGAAATCAGCATTCTTGAATGGTTATCTGGAAGAAGAAGTATACATTGAGAAACCTAATGGATTTCCGTTGAAATGAGATGAAGACATGTATTTTAAGTTTAAAAAAAAAGCACTGTATGGACTGAAACAAGCACTGAGAGCATGGTATGCAAGACTGGACAAGTATCTACATCGTCTTGGTTTCAGAAAATGTAATGCAGATAGTAATTTATATTTAAAAATTGATGAAGATAGAATCTTAATCATAGAAGTTTTTTTTGATGATATCATTTTTGGAGGCAATGATAAGATGAGTACAAAGTTCTCTTAAGAAATGGAAAATGAATTTGAGATGTCAATGATTGGCCCGAAATGAAATTATTCCTTGGTTTACAGATCAATCAAAGTAAGAATGGAATTTTTATATCTTAGACCAAGTATCTTAAGGAAATGTTGAATAATTTTGGAATGGAAGATTGTAAACTTGTTGGAATACCTATGGTGACTAGTTACAAACTGACTAGTAATAATGACACTCAAAGTGTTTTTTAGACAAAGTACAGATCTATGATTGGTGGTCTAAAATATCTAACTCACACTAGACCATATATTACCAATGCAGTTGGAATTATGGAAAGATATCATGCAGATCCTAAAGAGACACACCTTTCTACTATGAAAATAATTTTCAGATACTTGAAAGGAACAACAGAATATGGATTATGGTATGAAAAATTAGATGACTTTATTTTGCAAGCTTATACTGATGCTAATTGGGCAGGTAACATGGATCATAGAAAAAGCACAAGTGGTGGTGCATTTTTCCTTGGGAAAAGGCTAGTTTCTTGGTTAAGTAAGAATTAGGACTGTATTTCTCAATCAACTGCGGAATCAGAGTATGTTGCTGCTGCAATAAATTGCACACAAGTTGTTTGGATGAAACAAAGGCTAAAGGACATTGGAATAATTTTTGAAGAGCCAGTGGTTATCCATTGTGATAACACTGGAACAGTGAATATGTCACATAATCCTGTAATGCGTTCAAAGACTAAACACATTTCCATTAAGTATCATTTCTTGAGGGAGAAGGTAGCAAAGAAAGAGATTAAATTGGAGTATATTAGCATAAAGGAACAAATAGAAGATATATTTACAAAACCTTTTCCAAAAGATGTTTTTGAGTATCTCATAAGCATGGTTGGGGTCAGAGCCCCTCCTTGTGAAAATTAATTGATGTAGGTATGCATAATTAAAGTGGCATTTAGAGCTATATCATTTTCTAGACTTGATGTATGGATCTACTCCTCAGGGGGAGTGATCACAGGAACACTATAGAGGACATTTGGGTGATCTTGCATGTGGTTATTGGACATGAAGATTTCAAAAAGCTACACCTTACAAAATATTACAGCTGAGTTATGGCACCCTTTGCCATTGCTTCCAAAGGGGGAAAGATTCTATGTGAAAATCCCCATTGTTTTGGTGAGATTTGGTTTGAGGATATTGAAAAGATTATATTGAGAGAGAGTACTTTTTGGGTTGATGGATTTTCCCATATGTTGCCATCAATGCCAAAGGGGGAGATTGTTGGATGATATCAGATTTGGATACTATTCATGTTGTTGATATTCATGCTTTGTCATTGATGTCAACATATGTTTTTGTGAAGAGGACAAACTAGTTATTTGACTGACAGAATTGTACGATCACTCTATAGATGTTTCAGAATGATTGAAGATAGGGATATGGAGACAAATGTGTGATGACCTTATTCCTAAGGTCTCTTTACTTGAGGTTGCATATTGATGATGTTACAAATGATTTAGTGGATACTGGTTTATGGACTGTGATAGTAATGCTGGATAGAGTAGGTCTCTGTCTTCTACATATATCTTACAGATGAAGATGTTTCAGCATATGCAAGCTAATGGGATGACTGAGGAAACATTGAATAATGTTTGTTATTGATCGATAGTTGTGAAAGTATTGGTGACGTGAGCTATGACATGTATTCTAGAGGATACCTATTCTGGTGGCTGACTTTAGACATGTAGCGTGTATTATGAATTGTGAGCATGGATTGCGGTTCTTGAAGTATAACTGATGGATTGTAATTGATGTTTACTTGTTATAGGTACTATGTGTATCTTAGAAAAAGGGGTTTAGGAATTATTTGTATATTGGGAAATCCTGATTTTCTGACCTAATTAATTATTTGTGTATTAGGAAAGCTTAATTGGCTAACCAAATGAATTATTGTAATAGGGTATATATGAGAGATCTTTTCTTTTGGAAAGATGTGGTAGTGATTGAAAAGGAAGAGAAGTGTAAGATGTGAGGCTTGTTTTTCTCCTTGATGTAGAGAAGAGTTTGTGATAAGAATATTGCATTGGAACTGACATATCAAAGATAGTTTCTATCAAATAGTTCACTGGATTGTATATCTCCTATATACACTTGTTTGGATTGTGAATCCTTGAGGGTGGATTTAACCTTCTTTGGGTGGTGTGCCTGGGAAGTGAGTCTACTACTTTTCTTGACTCCTAACAGGGTATGTCTCCTAATAGGGATTGTATACTACAATATTGTAATAAGCTCCTAATAGGGCTAAATCCTTTAACAGGGAAACTATACTCTCGGTACATTATTTTTGGGTGCTAATTACTACTAGGGTTTTACCTTTAACATGGTTTCCTCAACAACAAGTATTGTGTTATTGTGTTGGAATTTACTGTGTTATCATTTGCATTGTAGTTTTTGTTTATAAATTTTAAAGTTTAATATTCTATATCACAACTGATTCACCCACACTCTCAATTGTTCTTGTAGACTGTTATTCCTAACATATTAGTCTTTCCATCAAGTGTAATAGATCCAATTCCTTTTATATTAAAAGGTGTATTGTTTCCAACTTTGACAATTCCCCCATCATAGTTGTTAAGCTTTAAAAAAAAATCATATCACCATTCATATGATGGGAACAACCATTGTCTATGATCCAATTAGTTTTGTTTTTTACTTGCGACACTAAGGCTTTCTCTTCTCTAACTTCTTTTTTAGGAATTTCTCCTTTAATTGCAAAAAAATGTATCTCAGCACTTTGATTATCACTTTCACTCAAGAATTTCTCAAAACAAGATTCAAACTCTTCATCATTAGCATAATAACATTATCTAGGTCTTCTAGGCTTAAAGTTATTCTTATATTTATTCACTCTCTTAGGGAATTTAGATGCCAAGTGACCATATTCCTCACAAGTCCAAAATATAAAAGATTTCGTACCTTCAGGTTCTCTCTTCACAAGTAGGGCAATTCCTTCTTCAATATTTTTGTCTTCTTCAGATTTATATCTTTTGTTTCTTGCATATTTTCCATTAACATTAACATTCCTTGTAGAAGTAGGATGAACACTCAGTGCGCTAAAATTTGTTTCATTCCTAGGCAAGTCTCCAGAATGTTTCAAACTTATCTCTATTGATTCCAATCTTCCAAGAAGAGTCTCTCTAGTGAAATTCTTACTGCAAGGGATAAATTGTTCTATCATCTACACTGTCTTCTTGAATGTTGGGGTCAAGGTTTTCAAAATCTTCCAGATAATCTCATCCACATCTTTGTTTCCTTCACAAGCTTTAATACCTGCACCAATCTCTGATATTCTGCCAATATAACTTCTAACTGATTCATCTTCCGTCATATTTACTTCTTGAAATATAAATATCCAATTTTGTATTCTGATTATCTTAGCATGCTTATCACCTTCAAAAGTAGATTCCAAAGATAACTAAATTTCATGAGTTTTTATCAAAGTTTTTACCTTACTATACTCATTCTCGGGAAGTGCTCACAAAAGTGCTTCTATGGAAAGTATATTACACATGAAGAAATCTCTCTTAGTTCTGGTACATTCCTTTATCTTATCTTATTCAATGATTTCTTTTTCCATTCTTAGTAATCAACCAAAATCCTAGACCTAAACATAACTAGTGTGTCTTCATATTCTCTTTCCAACTGTCATAACTAACTCCATCAAAGTTAGCACTTTCTTTCCTGAAATGAGTCACCATAGATCTCCTTAAGCTATTAAAATTTTCCTTCAAGCACCTGATGCTCTGATACCAATTGTTAGAAAATTAAGTCCACCAAGATAACTGAGAGAGAGGGGGGTGAATCAGTTATC
Organism: Thuja plicata; assembly: GCA_018584345.1. Classification (NCBI taxonomy): domain Eukaryota; kingdom Viridiplantae; phylum Streptophyta; class Pinopsida; order Cupressales; family Cupressaceae; genus Thuja; species Thuja plicata. Next base: position 2,889,227 of record MU224692.1, read on the forward strand.
TTAATAATATAACTTCTATCAATCTTATTAACCTCAGAAACATGTAAATAACAATAAGAAAAACCAAAAAATATAACCATACATAATAACACAGATTTATTAACTAGGGAACCTCTTGATCAAAGAGTAAACTCCGGTGGGGACGATTCCCACAAAAAGATGTACTAATATAAAAATTCCTTGTGAGAGGATGGACTCTGTTAGGAGTCTATGAAATAGATTCAATACATATTAGTCCCTCTTAGGAGACTTTGAATCCTTGTTAGAAGATTTTAATCCTGTTAAGAGTTGTGGAAGGTAGAAGGACCCACCATCCAAATAGATTCAAGGGAAAGACAACTGAACCCACTGTCCAACTGATCTCTGTATTATTCATAATAGAATAATACAAAATAAATTGAATTCTAAAACTCTATATCCTCTCTTCTTTGACCATTCCTCTGCTACACCAAATATTACCAGATCTCAAATACCATATCTAGCAACTTCGTTTCACATACAATCCTTTTAATACTGCTACAAAATCATACATACATGCTCGCTCTCTATATATTCATCCTTCATTACATTCATTCATTCATTTATTATTATTTTTTCTCTATATAAAATCAAATAGAAATCTTTCCTTTATACCGAGCCCAATACTTCACAATTGAGTCAGCCAATTAAGCCTAAACAATTAAGAAATATAAAACAATACACATTATATAATTAAACAATATTGTCAGCTCAAAAACTTAATAATTCTTCACACATGTGATCCCATACTAAGAATTCTTAGTCTAATCGCCATCATACTTTCTTCTACCTCTACATAACTATGGTAAACCAAATTCCATGCCAGTCAAAAGATATAATCCAAACATCGCAAATTGTCTCTCAGAAACTCTGTCAAAATATGATCTTCAATAAATCTTGAATAATTTTCACCAACAATTGAATCTCCATACCCGTTGTTGATCACATCATCAAGATACTAGCTGAAATACATTATCCACTGTGAATAACTACATATGCAATTCTCTATCTGTGCTAACTCAATCTCTTTCTGCTACTCTGTCAATCTTCATTAAAATAGTATGTTGACATTAATGACAAACATAGTCACTAAAGTAACATATGATAGAGTGAAAGTATGAAGTTATGTCACACTTGAGGACCATTTTCGTAGTTCCAGCTGAAATTTTTTTGGTTGGAATAGTTTCGGTAGGAATATTTTTGGCTATACATATGTGGCGCTATGTGGCATCAATGTGGCAAATGAGTTTCGGCAAAAACAGGTTCAGCCGAACCGGTTTCGGCCGAAAATCCATGAGTAAATATAAGCCAACTATGTTATATTGATGAAGAATTGACACATATTTATATAGGTAGTTTCAACCAGAACTGGTTCGGCCGAACCAATTCTGGCCAAAACTGCCTATGTGGCAGCCAAACAGGGAAAAATTTTAAAATTGCAGAACTTCTCACTTATATAGCTGATTTCTCCATCAAAAATCAACTTGTTTTAAAATCTAAAAATACCCTTTTGTAGAGCTTGGAGTCTAGACTATGGTCATATAATTTTAATAGTGTTTTGATTAGATATAATATATTATAAGTTGAAAAAACTCCAAGTAGGTATTTTAACATTGATGAACACACTCATTCAAAAAATGAAAAGAATAGCAAATCATGTCAGAAAAAATTAAAACTAGATGAGAGAGTCCTCTTCAAGAATATATATATATATATTTGTATTTGATGTAGATTTTCTAGGGCAAATTAGGGAGGAGACAAAAACTGTTAATTTCGAGTAACTCTGACATTGAATAGTTATAACAGGCAAAATATATACCAAAAACCAATCTTTTTTTTTTTTTTGCACAAGTTGTATATGTCATCTAAGACATATTCTTAAATCAGAGAAGAACAAGATTATTTACATATATTTTTTTGGTGGGAACTAGACCCTAGATTTTCAGTGTTTTTTAGTAATTAAAAAATGGACTTCAAAAATTAAAAAAAATATGTTAATTCTTATTTAAAAATTTTAAAAAAATTCTAGGCATAAAGTAAATCCAATTTTACACATGTTTCATTAGTTTACATCACTTTCAAATTATAAACACAAATGACACTTTTATGTCTTTAAATTTTAACAGTTTTGCATATTCTGGTTCTCTTCCTTTGTAAAAGTGTTACACGGGTTTGTACTTTTACCCAACAACTCCAGTAATGCTAACATGAACCACTCAAGAAGCATCTTCTTTTGTTCTGCACTAGCCAAAGTCTCATCTAGCTATACTATTGGAATCCCTTCATGATGGAATTATGTAGTGTTATCAATCAACTTTGCGTTATCTTTGTAAGATTTTATGAACTCATTGCAACTTTGAGTAGTGAAAAATATTACCCAACTATATTTTTTCAAAGGAGTCATCTGGTCAAGATCCTCTTTTCCTTGTGATATAGGTACTTTTAGTACCTCTCTTGTCACAAGTGACTAAAATTACAGCAGGCTTAAAATATTTAGTGCAAAACCTATGGAAGGTCCAAAAGATTCACCACCAATTACTTCAACCTTTTTAGTAGTTCTCTAGAACCCTCTCCTCTACTATTTTCTCTTCACCACCCTTTTTTGGAGGCATCTTCTATTCTTGTTTCTTCTCTACAATAAATACCTTTTTTGTATCTTCCTATTTATCTATACCTACATCATCATCTTATGTATTATCCAAGGCCTTAATGTTAATAATTTTTTAATCCTGAGAAACACCTTCAGTATAAAGGTATGTGCAGGATCATGGTATGCCAAAAAATGGCGATGTGAAAAGAAGTCTTGATTGGTAGACTGATTGAAAAACAACTATAACTTTCAAATGGTATAACATTTTTTAAAATATCCAACATATGTCACATTCTATGCTTCACCTACCACAATAAAAAAAGAAAAAAAATCAATTTAAAGAAGTTTACACTAAGTTAGGGTGGTCAAACACGAGCTTTTATATTTTGGAAAACTTTTAAAAGAAAAATCATAATTAATTATTTACTTGGAAACAAATTAAAAAAAAATATGCATCATATCTGGACATGATTCTACTACTTACATATAGAATATTGTAAAAAAATATTATCATTTGATTGTGTTTAAGGTGGTCAGACATACACCTACTTCTTATCTTTGTAGTCCTGGTTGATAAACTAATAGAAAAATAACTATAAATTTCAAATGGTATAACATTTTTGAAATCCAAAACTTTAGTCACATTCTATGATTTACCTACTATAATAAAAAAAAAAAAAAAAATTTCAATTTGATGAAGTTTAGACTAAGTTAAGGTGGTGAGACACAAGATTTTGTATACTCTGGAAAAGTTGTAGTATAAAAATCATAATTAATTATTTAATTGGAAAAAAATTACAAAAAAATATACGTCACGTCAAGATATGAGTCTACTACTTATATCTACAATCTTGTAAAAAAATATTATCATTTGATTGTGTTTAAGGTGGTCAGACATACACCTACTTCTTATCGTTTTCCAGAAATTTTCATACTACCGCAATGAAATTTGAAATTTTTACAATATAGAATTTTTTTTTTTTCAAAAAAGGGCTAGTATATTAGTAACTAAACTCAATTATATATATATTCTCTTCTTAAATATTTTTGATATAATATTGAGAACTTATTCAAATTTTTATGCGAACTTGTCTAACCCTGATTTTCTGAATTTTCATTGCCACTTAAGGACAATATTTGGCATACCATGATCCTACACATACCCATAATAAATAAACACATTAACCTATAGAAGAGATGTATCCATAATAAATGTATCATTTTTTCCTCAATTCTTCTACAACATTTAGAGTCATTTCTTTATTTTATTTTACCAACCTTTGAAATTATTTAGATCTTCTCCCATCAATGTATATAATCTCTCTCTTTTGTATAAAATGTGATGTTAAGTGTTTGAGAAATATTTTTCTCTATCTTCTCAAGATAATCAATCACATATTTTTCCTAAAGCATATGTCTTGAGATTTGATTCCTTGAGTAGTACACCCTTTCTTCTTATGAATAGGGACTCTATCAAATATTCAGGACGTTTGTCTTGGATATCATCTAGGTCTAGATTATAGACCTAATCATATATCAAATAATACCTATTTGAATTGTTGTCTTTTCTTTTAGAAGGGCATCCACATATATACTTCTAGTCATATCTAATCCATTATGTTGAATAATGGCATTTATAAAACTATTTAAATCTAGAGTTTGATACCTTGTATCACCCATGGGAGTCTTTGTATTCTTCTCCTTTCCCTTCTACTTCTCCTTCTTTTCTTTTATTGGTGAAATCCTAGATCTTTTCTTTCTTTCAAGAGGTTAGATCTCTTCTTCTTCACAAACATCATTTTCTATCATTTTTTTTCCTTTTTTTATTATATGTTATTATTTTTTAAGTTCCTCTTTTGTATAGTTGTTGTTGACATCTCAAACTATAATAGGTACCACACCTTTTTTTATCCTTAGTGACCTTTTGTTTTGTTATGTTCTTTCTTGTTTCACTACCACTGTTGAAGGAGTTTAAAATGAACCAATCTTTATAGGTGGAGAAGTTATTGTATACCTTGTTATTCTTTGTGGTGTTTCTTCTTGAGAATTCAAACCAAAGGTTTCTAAAACTAGATGTGGGTTCAATGTTTCATAGAGGTTCTCCATTCTCTTTCCACAATCCTTCTCTAGTCTTTTCAGGAGAAGTTTATTTACGATTTTTGCTACTATTATGAACCTCTCTACTTTAGGATTAATTTCTAACTAAATTAGCATAATCTTGTTATTTTATGCTTCATCCATTGGTATTTGATATAATATCTCTAGCAGGAAAGCTACTCTTAGTTAAAGTCCCTAAATGTAGCAAGAGTCCTTTCTAACAAGAAATATTATTTCATCCTTAGATTTACTTATTAATGGTCCATGAATTCTATCTCTTTGTTAGATATTCTTTTGTAAATTTTTGAACCATCCCCCAAAAAATGTGATGTATGCATCCTCATTCTTACCTAGGTTTCTAATATATTATTTTATTTGTACAATAACTAGGGAGGGATTATCCTGACAATTTGTCTTTTCCACCCAGAAGATTATTCATAAATTGGAATGCAAGACATATAATCAAGGAACCATGCATGAAGTAATACTTGTTCCTTATTTTCCTCCAAATTATATAATAGTTGTTGTTGAAGGATCTCATATGTCATATTTCTCTCATTGAACCACCATTTGATGTGTTGTGTATATAGTAGTGATAGTGGAAGAATCCTTACATTTCTGGTAGTAGATTTTGTATGCCAAATTCTTAGTTGCAAACCTTACTCCTATATTAACTATGTCTTCCACTTTCATTTCCATTTATCTAACTATGAACTGGTAAATTGTGTAACCACATCATTTTGATATCCTTGAGTATTGGTTCAGAGAGATGGAGGAACAAAATTCTATCAATTCTCTAGTCATATCCTTTGTGATTTTGTCTGGTTGATTGAAATTCATCACATCTCTATGAATATGGCTCAGAATAATATAAATCTAACTATGTTCATAGCTAAAATATTGAAACTCTTCAACATGTCAAGACCTAGCTCAAGAATCTGCATGCATTACAACTTGAATGTCATAAAGGCATCTTCTTTCATCAACTTTATCCATATACTATTGAATTTTTCATGACTAATATTTGTCAAGGGTGCATGGATGTATGTGCTAACATCCTCTATATACTTAATATCCAGAACCACAATTGAAAATATACCATTCTTATCAATTTTCATTGTTGCAAAAGGATATGGCTTGAACTTTAGTTATGGCTTCAATGCAGCATCAATAATAATTGGTGTAGCCTTTTTTAATAGCAAAGTAGAAAAAATGCCACTATAAAAAGAAGACCTTCAAATACAACAATTGCAAGGGTTAGTGAAAGAAAAAGCACTAAGAATACTTTTTACACACGAGCTCTCAAAATAAAAAGAATTCAATTAATCACACCTATATACACCTAAAATTGGTCAATAATTATTAGTAATTAAATACAATCTATTTAATTAATCAAGGTCTTAATTGTTCTATTATATAATTAAATTTAATAATTTAATTGTATAGTTCATATTCCTATTAAATTTGTGTAATTCACAATTCAAATCAAATTAAATCCATCTCAATTCCACTCTTTCCACTTCATCTTCTCTCAACCAATTACATCTTGACCCTATCATTGACACATCACCCTTGGGCCTTGAAAATCCCATAAATAGAGGTCTCATTTTGGAGGAAGAAGGATCCACTTTTCAATTTGAGCATAGAGTTCATGTTAGCTTAGATTTTGAATGTGCAACTGTTTTAGTCTTAATTTAGCTTAAGCTTTTATATCAATTAGTTCTTTTCATAGCATATCAACATCTCTTAGCTTTATCTAGATGTATTTCATATCAAGTTCATAGCTTAATCCATTCATCTCACATTTTACATCATGGATCTTGTATCATAGTTCTCATAGCTCTTGCATTTTCGTATTTCAGATTTACTCTTGTATTCTAAGTTGTCATCTAGCTAGTCTATGTGGTGTTGAGAGAAAATAAAAATGACTAATTAGGTCCTTGAAAATAGAAGAAAATGAGATGATCTAGAGAGGATTATTTCTTGTGTTTTCATTGCCTTTAATCAACTTGATTCAACTTCTTGAATTAATGTTTCATTGGTATGCTTGAATAAGTTTCCTTGCTTACATATATTGGTGCCCACTGTGGGCCCACACCTCCTTTTAACATTTTTTTCATGATGGGTTCTTATTGAAGGTTTTTAATGAAAGAAGACTAGCTCATACACAACAAATTACAACACATTTGACCAGCAGAACGCGATATTTTACCCAAAAAATAGTGCGTATGATTAAAGTCTGTCACATTCAATATTTGTTTTCTCACATCTAATCTTTGTTCTTTTGGGGCCCGTTTGTTTGCTGGAAGATGGCTGGAATTTGAAAAAAGGAAGATGTATTTTTTGTACGGCCAAATTCTCATTTTGGTCCAAAATGAGAATTTGGCAAATTCCACCTTTTTTTGGAATTTGCCAAA
>MU224692.1:2896398-2938928 GCA_018584345.1 Thuja plicata
TTTTGGTCCAAAATGAGAATTTGGCAAATTCCACCTTTTTTTGGAATTTGCCAAATTCTCATTTTGGACCAAAATGGGAATTTGGCCGTACAAAAATACATCTTCCCATTTTCAAATTCCAGCCATCTTCCAGCAAACAAATGGGCCCTTGTATTAATTCTCTATTATTATTTCATGTTTGTTTCTTTTTTTATTGCATGTGTTAAATTGTCGCACATTTAATTCAAAGATTAACACATATGCTATTTGTTTTGTCACATTCAATTACACATGCTAAATTTCAATTTCCCAAAATCGGTTGAATTTCTTTGTTACTGGTAGGTATCTTTGAAAAAATTTCGCCAAAGGTTTCTAAGGTATCTTTGAACAAATATTAGCGCATCCATAACATTGTTCATCACATTTGAGAAGAGTAACAATGCATCAGATCCAAATTCTATTGCATAGACTCTTTATTATTTCACATTTAATCTCTATTTTTTTGTATTTGATGCCTGATCCATTGCATATGATTTACATTATAGCACATTTAATTCAAATTTCATCACATATGATATATGTTCCATTTCATATAATTACACAAAGAAAATTTTAGTTTTTGAGGTTCTAATGAGTTTCTTTGCTGCTTGCAGGTATCTAAATGCTTGTCAAAAATTGAACCTGAAACTACTAATTGTTATTTGCATGATTTAGTCGGAGATTTATGTTATTTCTTTTTTTTTGGCATAAAAATAGGCACATAGAATTAAGTAAATGGAAAATGAATGTGTGCTTCATGTGTTTCTATGTTAAGTGATTATGCTCTCCCCTTAATTGGATGATCAAAAAACTAGATGTATCACATTTTCTTTCTTTTAGAGCATTATCTTTAGCGGGCCTACCTCCCAAGTAGCTCATAAGGCCAAGCGAGAGAGAAAGACACGTGTGATGTGGCTACCACCAAGAAATCTAACCCACAATAAAATAAAATGCAATCAAACTTAATGACATGATTGACAAAATAGTTTGGGAATATCTCTCCTATAGTACTTTTTTAAGTGCACCAAACCTAGATTTATCAAGGGTGGGAGACCTCTATAATGGAGCTTATACATTTAAATTTTGAACAAACTCCTTTCTAAATCCTTGTTAATTGAAATCCTACCTTTTATCCATGGTGTATCATTTTTAATGCACAAGGATCATGTCGGCCTTGGAAGTTACTCACCATATGTACTCTCATAGAAGTAAGGTGTAAGATTTTTGGATTTCATCACCAAAAATAGGGCATGCCCCGAAAGGGATCCCTTACTCGTTCAATCCTTGAAGATTAATTTATGTGTATTAATTTCCCTTCTCTCCATAAGGGATTACTTCTTTTTAAGAGGGACACTATGCACTAGAATCGGGAGTATCAAGTTTGAAATTTTATTTCCATGTATGTGGGCCTATAAATTATACATTCTAGCTAATTTATTTATGTAGCTTGAGTGAATTTTTTATTGTGCAAAACCAGTGAAAAATCATTAAACATACACTCAATGTTTTAGAAGCCTAAGAAAAAAAATTATTAGGTACTATCTTTTGTGTTTTGATTGATGAAAAGTTAGAAGAATACATCTAAAAACACACAAAATAAAATTGTTCAACATCAAAAAAAAAAATCAAAAACACATAAACAAGAGCAAAATAGTGCATTTGAGAAAAAATTTACCGCATCTGAGACAAACTATCGCACATTTTCCTAGACTTTAATTGTATACATAGTACCATTTTGAGCATTCAAATTCTATTAAATACCATATATACCTACTATATCCTTGTATATACTATGTTTTTTTGGTTACCAAATCCGCATATGGGAATCCTACGAGTCTTGCCAACTCGATGCGGGGATTTCCAACTAGTTATGGCCAACATGACAGGATTGATCGATACAATCCAAATCCCCTGTGCTTCAGGCTCTGCAAGGCAAAGGCGGGTGTACCTGGTCCTGGACAAATCACTTTAACCCAAGATACTTATAGAAGATTGGTTAGAATGTGAATGCGACAGAAGTTTCCCAAATGGAAAGGATTATAGAAAACTTATAACTTCTTCAATTAAGTACGAATTTTAATGATAACTTCAAAACATGAATGCTTTCAAGCTTTGCATATTCTGAATTGAAAATAAAACAATTAATTATATAACTTGTAAATGTATTAAAATACTATGAATTGTAAAATGAGTATATATATCAACTTTCAAAGGATAGATAAAAATTTATTGCCAACATATGGATTAGGAACAATGAGCAAAGTAAAGACTAGTGCCAGATTTCAAAAGAGGCGATAGAGTCAAAATTACAAGCCTTTACATACAACTTTATGAATTCTTATAGTTTTAATCTATAAACAATTTCCATTAGATCAAGATGCGATGAATCAATTATATTTATGCACATTCAAACTAGTCTAAAATATTTTTAACTCATATAGAGACAAAATAAATGCAAATAATGAAACAATCTGGTATTTCACAATATTTGCAATTATCAAGTTTGAAAAGCTATAACTGATTTAGTTCACTTATCCTGACAATAAAAAATTTACAGAAAATAAGAAGTGATCATAAAGGACAGAGCTGTATAGCGTTTTACTTCTAATGCCTTTTTAAAAAATAAAATAAAATCTCTTACTTGTTATGCGTAAAAAATAATGCAGTGAAGACACTCAGTGATAATGATCGATTCGTTGCAAATTAATTCCCAATAGCATATAGAGTTTTCTTCCCAATAGTCCAATATCCACCAGCTTAGTTCAATAATCGCATCATTTCCAAATGAGGAAATTGATGTATTCACCAGTCAAAAACTTGCTATATGTCTTGTTTGTTGTTGATGATGATCCACAATCATAAATTTAAAAAGTTCCAGCTTCCATCCATTGAAAAATTTTATACATTAACTCAGCATATACAATCTCTTTTATGTCAGAGAATTGTGAGACTCTATCCCCTTTTTTTTACATCTTATATTTATATGTTTATGTAAAGATACTAAAACTAAATCTAAAGAGACACACCGCTTTAGATTTCTCAATTAAATTTTAACTGAATATTTGTAAAGTATGTTACGATTTGTCTCTTTCAATTTTTTTATTTAAATGGTGTAGGTTAATAATCCTTTGGTATTAATGGGCTATATATACCAGCTTTTCATATAAAAACTACACCGCTTCAACCTTAGCACATGTTCAATCACTTTGGGCGTGGAAAAAGGGATCTTGGACTATTCAATTTTAATTCAACTATTTGTTATGCTAGACATGCTATGCCATGTGTCTACATACATCTCACTTCTTCCATGCATACGCTTGATGATTTTGCAAGTATCGACAAGCACGGGCCTCCCCTATTTGATTCATATTTCTGTAACAAAAAATACTTATCAATCAGACATAGAAAAATAGAAAAAGACCAGATTTATAAATATGCTCCTCCTATTCAGACAAAATCACACTGCGTGGAAGACAAAAATTCAATTTTTAATTGTAAATATCTTCTTTCATTTGTTTGTTGTGTAATATTTTATATCTTATGCATCATTTTATATCTCTGAGTATATAATTTAAAATTTCAAAGCTTCTTTTTTAACACAGGACATATCCATGCAAAGTCAAGGCATCAATCTCTCTCTGCGATGATGGAGGAATTATTCATAATATCTCTGAGCAATCCTTTTCAATAGTCACTTGAAATGGTTGTCTGATAATACGTCCTTATATCAATGCATAGGCTACTTTGCTATATGCTAAATCGATTTGTCTCCATCTTCAAATTCCATTTATTCCATAAGAAGAAATATTTAAGTCCCTTGCTTCAAAATAATAATCTTCATAATGATCATAAGATAATACATGAATTCTTGACATTCATATATACACAATCACATGGAATAAATAATTCAAATTATTTAAATGCTGAAGATGACACACTATGCTTGGTTTATGCAAAATAGTGTTAAGCATAAAGTCTACAAATATAACTTAAGGATATGAGAGGAAAGCTTATATCAATTAATGGGATATAAAATTATAATGTGTTAACATGTTAATGATCAAGAGATAAAATTGATATAAAAATGGGTAATAAATGGAGTCCTCAATTTTGGAAACATGGGTTCCATCAGCGGCTCTTGCTGAGGATATATGCCCTTGTGAGCATAATGAGTATCCCAGCTATCTCTAGATGAAGAAGACCTACAAAACAAAATCAACAATTAGTCCATGTAATGATATCAAAAAAAATGAATGAAAATATGAAAAGATATGAAAAAAGAAAGAAAAACTCCATGAATATCCCTATGAGAAGAATAGCTTCAAGTATTGTCCGTGGACTAGAAATTCCTGCATTCGATCATTAGTATCCTTTAGAAAATAAGAACATTGTTCTCCTACTTTTTTTGAAACAATGAATGACCCTAACCACAAGGCCTCAAATTTACCATGTTTACCTTTATCTTTATTCTTTGCATTCCATTTTAAGACCCAATCACCTACCTTGAAAGATTTGTTCTGATCTCTTTTATCGTGGAGAAATTTAACTTATTTTTGCTTGGTAATGCTTTCTTCTTGAGCGTATCTCCTGATTTCATCAAGCTCAAATAATGCATTTAACCTCTCTTCCATGAAGTTGATATCCTCTAATTTCTCTTTAGTGATGAACTTATAAACTGGAAGTAAGTTTTTTAAGGGTAACCTTGCTTCCTTGCCATATACCAAGTTGAAAGGGGAGAAACCAGTAGATTTCTTCACTGTAATCCTGTCAGCCCATAAGGCTAAATTTAGCTTCGAATCCCAAGCACGCTTGTTATTATCCAACATCATTCTGATAATTTTCAAAATGTTCTTGTTTCTAGATTCAGCCTGTCCATTGCCCTGGGGGTGATAAGGGGATGAATATGAGACTATTATGCCATATTTCTCACAAAAATCAAAAAAATATTTTGATCTGAAACACATGTCATTATCTGCAATAATCATTTTAGGGACTCCAAATCTAGTTATAATGTTTCCCACTAAGAAATTAGTCACAAACTTGCTTGTGGATTGCCTGGTAGGTATTGCCTCTACCCATTTTGTGAAATAATCGGTAGCCACCAAGATCCAACTATATCACCCACTTGACTTATCACTGATTTCTCCAATAAAATTGATTCCCCACATCTGGAAAGGTTCTTCTATTTGTAAAGTCCTGAGGGGAAGGGCACCATCATATTTTATCTTTCCATAGAAATTTTGACAAGCTTCACACTTTCTCACATAGGTATGACAATCTTTAAAAAGCTATGGCCAATAATACCCTGCATGTAAAATTTTATATGCTATAGTTTTTGCTGAAAAGTGACCACCACATGATCCTTCATGCATTTCCTTAAGAACAGTTTCGGCTTGATACATATGCAAATAGAGAAGTAAAATTCCATCTCTATTCTTCCAATACAGGTCACCCTGAATTAAGACATACTTTTCAGCTTGAAGTTTGATAGTTATTTTCTGGTTATCATTCAAAATATCCTTATACTTCATATGATTCAAATAGTACATTATGTCGCTATACCAAGGGAAATTCTCAATACTAACTTCAGAATGCTCAATATCTATTTGATTAACCTGTGTTGCCTCTAAATTTGCTTCTGCCATGAGTTTGGCTAATCCCTGTCCTCTCACCAAATTTGTGATCTGAACATCAATGTTGAACTCCTATATCTGATTTATATATCTGCATCTTCTCCTAGTAGTTTCTGATTGTCTGTAAATGTCTTTAACTTCAGGGTTCAGAACATATGCAATCACTTCTTCCCCAACTAAGTATGGTCTGAGTGATATAACTACTTTGACAAGAGCATAAGATTTTTTCTCATTGATATTGTAGTTGAGCTCATCTTCTTGCAAACACTTACTGAAGAAGGTGATTGGTTGCTCATGAACCTCTTCATTTTATCTTTATTTCTGCAAATGCCTCTATGGCTTCAGTGTTCCATTTAATTTTAGCTCCCTTTTTTAACATTTTAGCAATTGGTTTCATAATTTCTGCAAAGTTAGACACAAACCTCCTCACAAAGTTGATTTGACAAAAGAATGATTGGATTGCTTTTACTATCTTGGGTATTTGGATGTTATCAATCACAACAACTCTTTTTGGATCAATCCTAACACCTTCCTTCAAAAAAATATGCCCTAAAATCTTCCCTTTTGTAACTCCAAAATGACACTTTTTGGGATTTAGAGATATTCCATATTCAAGGGCTCTTTTAAAAATTTTCTCTAAGTGTCCACAATGTTCTTCTTCCTTTTTAGAATAAGCAGTAAGGTCATCCTGGTATACAACAAAGATGAAATCAATTAACCCCTCAAAAGCAACACTCATAGCCCTTTGAAAAGTAGCTCCTGTGTTAGTTAAACCAAAAGGCATCTGGGCATAAACTTAAGTACCCCAAGGCATAGTAAATATCATCTTATATTGCTCTGACTCTTTGACCTTGACCTGGTTGTATCCCAAGAATCCATCCATCATGGATAATACCTCATTTCTGGTTACCTTTTGCAATAATGTCTCCATATTAGGTAAGGCATAGTTGGCCTTTAGAGATGACACATTAAGATTTCTAACATCAATGCATAATCTAATGTCACCTTTTTTCTTTCTAATAGGGCTAAAATTGGATACCAATGTTGAGTGCCTAATAGGTTTGATGATTCCAACATATCTTAGCTTAATTAACTCTTCCTACATCTTAGGTGCTAAGGTTGGATTGATAGGCCTTTATCTTTGCCTAAAGGGTTTCACATCAGGTTTCAAAGGTATTTCATGCTGGAACAAATCCTCTTTGTATGCTTTTAATTCATCATAACTCCAAGCAAATACATGCCTATACTTTCTTAATAAAGAAATCAAATAAAACCTTACTTTGGAAGATAATTTTTTACCAATGAAAACATTCTTAGGAGCATTCTCAGTTCCAAGATTAATTTCCTCAATATTATTTTGAATTTTAGTGGATTTGACAAGTTTGAAACTTTCTTTCTCATCAAAAATCCTCTCTAATGCTACCAAACCTTTAGAGATCTTATTCGTTTTAAGTTGAACAACTTCCTTACACAAAAAAACTTCCTTAATGTCTTGAAATTCCACATAGCCATTCCAATATATATTATGATCTTCATAACTCTCTTCACGTGCTAAAAATCTAAGAAGAGCCTTATCATCGTTAAAAACCTGCCAGTTCTACACATTATCGAGTATTGATGGTCTGTTCTTCATTTCAACCTGCACAATCTCATAAAGTGGAAATTTATTTTGGCTAATGGCTAGATTAGCCATTAAATTAGCAAGGAAATTATTTGATCTATCTACCCATTTAATAGAAAGAGCATCATATGATTCAATTAAATCCCAAACATAATTTCTATATTGTTTTAACCTTGGATTCCTCGTTGATAATTTATTTATAATTTGAGAGAAAATTAACTCAGAATCACCTATAATAGAAAACATCTTAATTTTGTAAAATTTTGCAATATTTAATCCAATGAATTGTGCTTCATACTCAGAGATATTATTTGTACATTTAAAATTCAGCATAAATGAATATTTGAAAGTTTTACCAGATGGTAATATTAAAATAACACCCACTCCATTACCATCTTTGTTGCATGCCCTGTCAAAGTACATTTTCCATAATTCTTCAAGATCTTCTTGCACATGTACTTCAATAGGATCAATAGTTTTTAATGTTGTACTAGAGATACTCACCTTGAAATTGTCCATATCTAATTGACAAAAGTTAATCATGGAATCATGATTGAAATCTTTGACCAAATAAGACGACCTGGGTTCTCTCTCAATTCTGAGTTCATTCCCACCAACTGGTATGGTGGCATAAGATAAATCTAGATGAACATATCCTCCTACCAAATTCAACCATTGTCTAAACAACAAAATACCATAATTTGCAGGAATTTCTACAACAGTGATGTCAGTTCTATATGTAATTTGGGGATATGCAGGAAATCTAAATTCAGTATCTTTTAAAATACCAACTAAAGTAACTGATCTATTATCCATTGCATAACATTTTCCATAAGGTGTATCGACTTTTAAACCAATTTCGTTCATGACATCAGCAGACATAATATTAACTACTACTCCTGAATCAATCATGCAATTTCTAACCAACTTATCATTAATAAACAAAGTTAAATAGAAAGGATCAACTTGATTAGTATTTTTATTCAATGTAGTTCCTAAATACACAATATTAGGT
Source organism: Thuja plicata (assembly GCA_018584345.1). NCBI lineage: Eukaryota > Viridiplantae > Streptophyta > Pinopsida > Cupressales > Cupressaceae > Thuja > Thuja plicata. Next base: position 2,904,686 of record MU224692.1, read on the forward strand.
TCATCATATCCTTTACATCCTTTTCATCTTTTAATTCTTCTACACTAGATAAAATCTTCACAATCTCCTTCCTGTAATTAGGGAATTTCATCATTTCCATTAGCGGTATAGAAATATTTACCTGAGATAATTCATGATTCATAAAAGAATGGGAATCAAAGACTTTCTTACCAGAGCTCAACTTATTTAGTGGCTTGGATAATTTAGAAGGCTGCAATATATCCACCTATTTACCTTGATTGTTAGTCTTTCTTGGTGCATCCTCTCATTGTGGAACTTTTGCAAATATCCTTGTAGGATTTCCCTGGTCTAAATTTGCAGTCTTATTCCTTCATTGATATGTGAGCTTTTCCTGTTCAACTGCTGCAATAGTATAAGCTCTCTTTTCTTCATTAGTTAGCCTTCTTAAAGTAGGTGCTTCTTCTTCATCTGAAAACACTTGCTACACATGATGTTGTTGATCCATCCCTCTTGCATACAAATCTGAAATATGCTCCTCATCTGAATAATCCTCATCATCGAGCTACCCCAAAAAGGCTCCAAGGACAAGGTATTTATAGTATGTTGATCTTCCATCTCATGAATTTCCTCTTCTATAATGGATTGTGCAACAACACATTGATCAAATGCATGGGGTAATCTATGAAACTCACACCATGGCCCATCTTCTACCATGTGGTTTATTTTTCTCAAAGGGTCAGGAGTATCTTTAGTATAATTAGGTCTTTTTGGCTTCCCATCTTTCCAATTAGTATGGTAAGGCATATCCTGTGATCTTGGTTTGTCATTTCTGTTGAATGGTGGCCTTTCATTTCTATTTTTCTTTGTTGTTATGCCTTTCAACATATTCATAATCTCTTTCAATTCATCCTTTTTTGGGGCTTTAGGATTATAGAGCTTTACATCATCCCTCTTGTTCATTCTACCAACTACCTTTCTATCATATTCTATTGTCATGGCTATCTTGAAAGCTTGTTGTAAAGAACTAGGTCTATGATATCTTATCTCATAATGTGTTTTACTATCAAATGCACTAAGATAAAAATCAATTAGAAAAGAATCAATTGGCCTAATTTCTCTTGGGATTCTATTCAATACAGGTTATTGAATCTTTATTGAATTCTGAAACTGATTCATTCATATTTCTTTTAATACTTGTCATCTCATGTAAATCAAATGAAGTATCATTATGGTCTCCAAACTGTTTAATAAATTGATCAACAAAATCACACCACCCAATTATAGATCTATCAGGAAGATTTATATACCATTCAACTACATCATGTGTTAAATACTGCACAAAAAGATTCATGAGAACATCCTCATGATTTCCATCCATTTCTTCAATAGTACCCTTCAAATTGATGACATGTTGGTCGGCAAAATCAGACCCATCACTAGAGAACTTTGGAATAGAAATTCTCAACTCATTGGAAATTGGATCTAGGTATCCTCTTATTCCATCAAAATCCAATTTTTGATATCTTTCAATAACTATTGATTTCCTTACAATATGATTTCTAGCTCCTAGATGATGCATTTTGGGACCTTGGTTATGGCGAGCAGCACCTCCCATACCTCTATACCTTTGAACCCCATCATTAGGATTTCTCAAATTTTCACCTCCATGAGAAGGACCAGTATTTTATGAAATGCCCTTGTCATGTTGCTCTGAATTTATGCTATGCTGACCCTAACCAAGGTGTCTCTCAAAGCGTTCACTCTGATTTATCCTTCCATTTCTAGCATATGTGCAATCAAACAAAGGGTTAATACGGCTTGTAGCATGAAATGGATCTACATTTTTTCTATCTGGGGGATTATACTTAGGAAGTCTATTTTCCCCTTCTTCATCAAACCTTTCTTATTTTCTTTTATCTTTCCTCCACTTTCCTTGTTTTTGATTTTATTCATTGTTTGTTCTTTCTCTTGGGGATATAATTTGATCTCTTATTATTCCCATCCTTTCAAGGACATAATCTAGCTATCTCCTTAGAACCTTTAACATTTTATCATCTTGGTATGAAATATTATCCATTTTATTTAAAATTTCATTCCACTGTTGAAGTTCTTCATCCTCATCCTCTTCTACCCATGTTATTTCACATTGAGGTTCTTGCCGAGCATCAAGCATTTGGAAAAAAGGATTGAAGTTCTCATCTTCCTTTTTAGGACTATTATGGTTTGGGTTAATTCTTTCATTATGAGTGTTTTTCTTATTAACTCTTTCATGGAAATTTCTATGCCCTGAATAGATCATGTTTGGTTCCTTACTTTTGTTCTTTCTTTTCTTCTTTTCAAAATTCAACTGAGTCAGATTATTTTGTCCTTTGCTTAACGACCTCCTTCCCCACATAAAATTAGAAAATAAATTATTTCTTTGTTCACTATAGACATCAATTTATCATCTACATAATAACATTTCGATCATAGAGTCACCACCCTATCTAAGGGAAATGAAAATAATTGATTTGGGTTCTTCCTCAGTAGATTATATGCCACAAAAATATAAATAGAAGCTCTTCTAAATATATAAATCTGAAACAAAATCAAAAATTTAATAGGAGTGAGAAGCTCTATTATATCAGATTTAAAATCTTTTAATGATATTATTTATATATATATATATCCACTTTTATGCTAAAATATAAAATCAAAAATCTGAGTAATATCAATTTTCAAGATGTTCTAATAGAAGGGAAAGGATTAAATGTTGAATTAAAATACCAGTTCTAAACAAAATCTAAATTATGAAACTAACCATAATGTCTAAAAAAAATGAATCTTTATGGTGGTCTAAAAACAAAAAACTTTCAAAGTTTACTTGCAACTCGTCCCTAGTAGAGTTTCCAATCTATTGGTTCCCAAATCCACAGATGGGAATCCTATGAGTCTTTCCAACTTGATGCTGGGATTGATCAATACAATCCAAATCCCTGTGATTTTGGCTCTACAAGGTCAAGGCGGGTGTACCTAGTCCTGGACAAATCACTTGAACCCAAGATACTTATAGCCAATTGGTTAGAATGTGAATGTGACAGAAGTTTCACAAGTAGAAAGGATTATAGAAAACTTACAACTTCATCAAATAAGTACGACTTTTAATGATAACTTCAAACCATGAATGCTTTCAATCTTGTAGATTCTAAATTGATAATAAAACAGTTAATTATATAACTTGTAAAAGTATTAAAATATTATGAATTGTAAAATGAGTAAATATATCAACTTTCAAAGGAAAGATAAAAAAAATTATTGCCAACATGTGGATTAGGAACAATGAACAAAGTAAAGACTAGTGCCAGAATTCAAAAGAGGCGAGAGAGTCAAAATTACAAGCCTTTACATACAACTATATGAAATCTTATAATTTTAAATTATAAACAATTTCAATTATCAAGATGCGACGAATCAATTATATTTATGCACATTCAAACTAGTCTAAAATGTTTTTAACTCATATAGAGACAAAATAGATGCAAATAAGGAAACAATTTAGTATTTCACAATATCTGCGATTATCAAGTTTGAAAAGCTATAACTGATTTAGTTCACTTATCCTGACAATAAATAATTTACAAAAAATAAGAAGTGATCATAAAGGAAAGAGTTGTATAACGTTTTACTTCTAATGCCTTTTTAAAAAATAAAATAAAATCTCTTACTGGTTATGCCTGAAAAATAATGCAACGAAGACACTCAGTGATGATGATCTATTCATTACAATTAATTCCCAATAGCATATAGAGTTTGCTTCCCAATAGTCCAATATCCACCAGCTTAATTCAATAATTGCATCATTTCCAAATGAGGAAATTTATATTATAAAATAATATAGTGTTCACGAGTCAAAAACTGGCTATATAACTTGTTTTTAGTTGATGATGTTCCACAATCATAAATTTACAAAGTATCAAATTCCATCCATTGAAAAATTTTATACATTAAGTTAGCATACACAATCTCTTTTATGTCAGAGAATTGTCAGAGTCTGTCCCCTCTTTTGTTTACATCTTATATTTATATGTTTATGTAAAGATACTAAAACCGAATCTGAAGAGACACACCGCTTCATATTTCTCAATTAAATTTTAACTGAATATTTGTAAGGTATGTTACAATTTGTCTCTTTCAAATTTTTTATTTAAACGGTGTAAGTTAATAATCCTTTGGTATCAACGGGCTATGTATAACTTTTCATATAAAAACTGCAACGCTTCAACCTGAGCGCATGTTGCACCACTTTTGGTGTGGAAAAAGGGCTCTTGGAATATTTAATTTTAATTCAACCATTTGTTCTGCTAGACATGCTATGCCATGTGTCTACATACATCTCACTTCTTCCATGCATACGCTTGATGATTTTGCAAATATCAACAACCACGGGCCTCCTCTATTTGATTCATATTTCTACAACAAAAAACACTTATCAATTAGACATAGACAAATAGAAAAAGACCAGATTTATAAATATGCTCCTCCTATTCAGAGAGAATCACATTGTGTGGAAGACAAAGATTCAATTGTTAATTGTAAAGATCTTCTTTCATTCATTTGTTGGGTAATATTGGATATCTTATGCATCGTTTTATATCTCTGAGCATATAATTTAAAATTTCAAAGCTTCTTTGTTAACATAGGATATATCCATGCGAAGTCAAGGCATCAATCTCTCTCTGTCATGATGGAAAAATCATTCATAATATCTCCAAGCAATCATTTTCAACAGTCACTTGAAATGGTTGTATGATAATACGACCTTATATCAATGCACAAACTAGTTTTGTATATGCTGAATCGATTTGTCTCCATCTTCAAATTCCATTTATTCCATAAGAAGAAATATTTAAGTCCCTTGCTTCAAAAACATAATATTCATAATGATCATAGGATAATACATGAATTCTTGACATTCATATATGCAAAATCACATGGAATAAATAATTCAAATTATTTAAATGCTGAAGATGACACACTATGCTTGGTTTATGCAAAATAGTGTTAAGCATGAAGTCTGCAAATATAACTTAAGGATATGAGAGGAAATCTTATATCAATTAATGGGATATAAAATTATAATATGTTAATATGTTAATGATCAAGAGATAAAATTGATATAAAAATGGGTAAGAAATGGAGTCCTCAATTTTGGAAATATGGGCTCCATCATGTTGTCCAACATATATATACCCTAGAGTGTCACAAATACCTCATACATCATCACATACACTTCTTGTTTTGTCGCATGTAAAGTATCAGTTCAAATGCATAGAAATTTGCCTATTAGGAAACCCAGTTCGCTACAATAGGACATTTAATCCATAAAATAACACATACATAGTTCAAATATTTCCATACACACCTTGTCTTAGTGCATTTGCCTAATTTTATAGTGCATCCTGTATAACACATTTAAAACAATGAGTGGTTCTAGGAATTTTCAAAAAAAATTAAAAATTGGTCGAAGTACCCTTTTCTGAGTTCTATGCTTTTGAAGTGTGTGAGACATCAATTTTTGTGTATAATTACCTCTGTAAACACAAGTGTCTCATTTTATCTTGTTCCAACACCTCAATCATTGTACCAATTTTTCAAAACACCTTTGGTCTCTGATTTTTAAGGTTCATCATCAAGGATCTACTATCCTTCATCAGAATACTAAGAATTATAGATCAAATAGAGCCTCAATTATAGGAATATATAATTTCTTATTATGTTCTATCACCCAAAACAAATATATCATTTCCTATTAGGGTCTATCACCCAAAATAAACTTGTTATTTGAATCCCAAATTTAGAACATCAATTTATTACTTATTTGCTAATCTAAACTAGAATTCAATAAGTAGAATCATACACACGAGGTAAAGTCATACCAAATAATACTCAAAGGTGATCTAAGAAAATTTTCAAGTCAATTTGGACAAGATCTTTACAGTTGAAATAATAAAAAATCCCAAAGAGAGAAACACAACAAAAAGAGAAGGAACCTCAACAACAAAAGAGAGATACACGACAAACTAAGGATGTTACTAAAAACCTTTGGGTTGAGTTTCACAAAAATGATGATAAGGATGGGAAATAATTGAAGAACATGTAAGATAATGTCAACACGATGCAAGGTTTCAAAAAATCATGGAAAGAGTCATAGATGAGGATAAAGACAAATACTTTTGATGCTAGCTAAATTGGTAGTTAAGCTCCCTTGTGATTCTGATGTAACCCAACTAAAAGTCAAGGAAGGTGAAAATAACCCAATGGCTTCCCTCACAAAATAGATCCAAATTTGCAACAACAAATTCATGACATGAAAATAGGGACATCTACCAAAAATTATCCATTGGATGCTATTTTCCCATTTTCATTTGATAGAAGATTTAAGCATGGTATATTTTCCACCAAATGTAGACATTCCCAAATATGACAAGTACATGGGCACAACAGATCCTTAAGATCACATAAGAGAATTATGTACCTTAATCATGAATTTCATCCATGAACAAACTTACTTGTTAAGATTATTCTCTAGAATCTTAGGAGGGTAAACTATGGAGTGGTTTTCAAAGCTACCACCAGGTATTGAAAATCATTGCAAGATTTGGTCAACAAGTTTGTAACTCAATATTCTTATAACATGGGCCATGAAGTGATCATGATTGATGATGAGCCTCTTAAATGGCCCTCTTTATAAGTGCTTTGTATTTTATTTTCAACAGTTTATTTGCAAAATAGATACATGGAATTATGGTTTTATATGCATATTTTATATCTATAAAGACATTAAGTAGGAAAATGGATGATAGAAGAATATGGTATATTTTCGTAAAACTGATGGATCAAAATGACAAATTTCAGTAAATATATGCTAATGAATGATCCTTTTCCTATGCTATGTTTGTGGGTAGTTTCCTTCCTATATCCATATGTCTTTCATGAGTATTAAGTAGAACTTAACACTTTCTTACTAATATTAATGATGTGAATATGTATGTATCAAAGGTTGTGTGTGCATTAAACATTTTGTAGGTATTAGTCATGGCACATTTTAAGATCAACATAATGGTGCTGAAGAAGTCAAAACAAGCCATTGCTACAAGATGCCTTTATGTTGAAGAATTCAAGTAAGATCTTGAGCAAGTTAAGGCATTACTACAAGATCTTTGAATGAGGAAAAAATCAATACAATTTTCTGTTAAATGCATCATGAAAATCTAGGACCTTCAACGTACAATATTCTAGGAAGACTTATTATTAATGAATTCTATTTCCGTTATGAGAAATTATGTATCTATAAAGATCCTAATTAATAGAGTGATCTTAGATTTAGGGAGTAGTAGTTTTCCTTTAAATAATATGACTATTGTAACTCTTGGGAGTTAGTCGAGTTAGTTGATTTTTTTGAATAGAAGCTAATATAGCTGTAATACTATTTTATCTATCCAAGTGTATTTTCCATGAATGAATAGAATGCATAGTTTGAGTTCAATTATTTTATCTTGATTGTGTTTCTATTCACTCATCCAAGGGGGCCCACTTGGTGATTGAATTACTTTGTTAGAGTAGGAATCATTTCTATGCCTATTTAGAAGTAAAGTAGAGCTCTGTTGTTCCTATAGCCACTAGTAACAGAACTAGTAGATTGTTCCTGCAGCATAGGTAGGTAGAGTAGTTCTTATCTGTGATTACTTTTATAATAGAGTAAGCACATTTAATTGTGCTACCATAGATTTACTAAAGCTCAATGCATTTCAATTTCATAGGATTAGTCATGAGGATTAAGAGAGTTTGAATCATATACTTTGTAGATGCCATTCCAAGTTTACGTCCCTAGTCGATAATTATATGAGACTGAATGATCTAATTAGAAACCATTTATGGGGTCCAATCCTAAAGTAAGAAGTCCAATGCTATGTTTTTCTGAGAGAATTATTTAGCCAAACATTTTTGGCATTTTTTTCATGGATGGTGTTAATTCAAACTTACTTTGGTGTTCATGTTCCCAGTTTTCATAATTTAGGACTAAGTTTAAAGTAATCCTTTTATGCATAGAAGAAGAGACCATCTTGGGAGATTCCTTCCTCATAACATCTAGGAGGAACCATCTGATATCTTTATTCCTGAACCTGAGGAACCCCAAGTTGAGAGTGAAGAAGAAGAAGACCCATTGGAAAATATGTTTGCTGATGCCCACGGATAGATATCTTCACCATCATCCTCTGAAGGATCGCTACATCTGAATAACCTTTTTTGCTAAACCTGAGTATCAAGAAAAACCATTTTCTCTTATTTTTTATCAGCCACAACAAACAAATCCTCCTCCAAGGATGGCTCAACCTTCCTTTCCTTTCCCTGTCCCTCCTTAGCATGGTAATCATAATTTGAAAAACATACTTGTCTCTGCACTTCCCAAATTTTATGGCCTTATCACTGAAGACCCTAAAACCTTCCTTTTTGAGTTTGATATCCTCTTTAGAAGTTATGATTACATAATTGATACCCATAAGCTGAATTTGTTTTCATCTACTCTTAAGGACGCTGCTTTAAGATTGTTCATGGGGTTAGGTGCCAATGATGTAGCAGATTGGGATACAATGAGAAATGTGCTCCTTTCTAAATACAAATATTACTGTAGGGGTCGTGATTTGAAGGGAGATGAAATTTTAAAAATATCACAAAAGGAGGATGAGACCTTGGAATACTATGTCTCAAGGTTTATGTTTAACTTGCAGCACAACACCCAACATCAGTTGAATGAGGAGTCACAAAAACATCTTTTCCTAAAAGGTGTAAATGATGGAAGTATTAAGGCCTTGGACCTTATGGTGGGCGTAGACATCACTCAGAAGAACTGGCCTGATATAAAGAATATATGTCTAAACTATTCACGGGAGATTGTGAAGAAAGGAAGAGGACTCAAAGATTTACCTTATAATTCCAATGGTGCAGGAGTATCTAAGATGGAGTTATCCAATCCTCTGTTTGATTTCAAATAGGATATCATCAATGACATTGCCACTCAGCTGGACAACATGTAAGTAAGAAGGAAGAAGGAGGATGCAGAAGCTATGCTCATTGAATTCTACTCTCACTACAAAGAAAGGAAAATGAATTGTAAATACAAAATAGTTTCATCTGTGAACACTAATTCAATGCCCACCAAATTTAAAGCTATGTATGAGGAGAATGGATAGGTTTTCTACCTTTCTCAAAGGAAACCATGGGCTCAAAGACAAGGTATGCCTCAAGACCCCTTGAATAAGTTTGGTTATAGTAATAGCAGTCAATGACAAAGTCAAAACCCTCAAAATTCTGCCCCTTAAGGACAAAATTGGAATTACAATTGGTTTAACCACCAGTTACAGTATAACCAAACCTATCAGAAACAACCTCTATTTAACCCATACCAATAGCAATTTAACCAATAGTAGTAACCATAGCAGAATAACCAATGGAAACCACATGGTAACTAGCAACAAAAACCTTAGTGGGGAACCAATTAGCCTAATCAACACCAATCTATTATACCTCCACCTCAGCAACAAGATATTACTCATCCACTTACTGCATCAAATAATAATACTCAGAAGCCAACAAAACTGCTTGCACAACCAAATCCAAATCCTAATAACAAGTAATAAGATTATTCCCTACAAGTGAAAAATATTCACTTAAGATCATGAACTACATTTCCTGCACCTAAGGAACTAATAATAACTGAAGTTCATGATACTGAGGAAATATCTAAGAACCAAACCATATCTGCTCAATCTATTACACAATCTACCCTAGAATTGGAAAATTTTCCTTATCCATAGAGATTGGTTCAATCAGCACCTTCAAAAGAGAAACCTATTTAAGATGATTTGATGCACCAACTTAAGAAAATGAATGTTCAAATACCTTTGTTATATTCCCTCAAAGAATTCCCAATTTATTATAAGGCAATCAAGGAATCCTATAACAAGCAACCTGGTATAAGGAAGAAATACCCTAACACTGTCCATGTCCTTGGGCAACTTTCTGATCTCATGCTAAATGAAGTTTTAATGCCTAAATACTCTGATCTAGGAAATTCAGTAGTTACCATTCATATCAATGGTATAAAAATACATAATGTCTTGATTGATTTAGGAGCATCCATCAATGTAATGACTATGGAAGTTTTGTTGAGACTTAGCATCATTGGTTTAAGGGAAATACCTACAATACTATAGCTTGATAATATTTCCATTGTTAAGCCAGATGACATGATAGAAGACATCATTGGGATGCTTTATTCCTTGGATTACCCCTCAGATTTTATAATCATGTCCCCTAAAGCCACTCTAGGAGGGTATCCATTAATCTTAGGAAGACCGTGGATGGCCATAGGAGATGCTTGCATTGCATGTCACTCGGGAAAAATGACCATATATGATGGGATAAATACCAAAAAGCTAACTCTATATTCTCCAGCCAAACCCCAATTTAAACTTGACCAAGTTATCTAGCAAGATTTAGGAGATGCTACCCTTGAAGAAAATTTATTGCAGCAACTCATGGTTATTGGAAGAGATCCATTTATGGTCTCACAAGAGGAAGATGACATACTAGTGGAAATTTCCACCAATCAGTATGGCTCTGACCCATCATTTTTCATGACCCTAACTATTCACTCCAAACCAAAATGCCCAAGAAAACCTCACCTAAGCTTCTTGGAGCACCTGACTACCTTCATACCCTGTTACTACATGAGATAAAGTCACCCTCATTTATAGAAATTATGATGCTAGATAAAGTAAAAAAAGGTGAAAATTGCCTTAGGAAAATATTTGAATGTCAATAAGAACCTCACAACATCTCAGATGACCAGTCTTCTCCAACTTTTGAGAAAAATTCAGCAAGCCTTTGCATGGGACTATACTGATATAAAAGGGTTAGATCAAAATCTTTGCACCCATAGGATTTATATAAGTCCCGAGTCCAGACCAGTTAGACAAGCCTAGAGATGAATTAACCCTGCTCTGTGAGATATAGTGAAGACTGAGTTACAAAAACTCCTTAAAGTTAATGCTTTATTAATTGTTCCAAAAAAAGGGGGGAAATGGAGAGTTTGTGTGGACTATAGGGAGCTTAACAAAGCCACTAAAAAGGATCACTTTCCATTACCTTTCAATGACCAAGTATTTGACAATATTGCTGGTAAAAAAGTATTTCTTATTTCTAGATGGCTTCAGTGGATACAACCAAATCCAGATATCACTAGAAGATCAAGATAAAACAATGTTCACCTATCCTTGGGGAACATTTTCTTATTTTGTCTTTCCATTTGGATTGTGCAATGTACCTGCTACTTTTCAACAGGCAGTAATCAGTATTTTCTCTAACATCTCTACTGACTGTGTGGAGATATACATCGATGAATTTACTATATATCAAACTACATTTGAGGAGGCTCATGCTAACTTGAAGAAATTTCTCAAAATATGTTAGGAGTATAACCTCTCCATTAACAGTGAGAAGTGCTACATGATGATGGAAGAGGGAGTTCTTTTAGGACATTACCTTTCATCCTTTGGCATTCAAGTTGATCCTGCAAAGATTACAGGCATCCAGACACTTCCAAATCTAGTAAAATAGAAGGATGTCAAGAGTTTTCTTGGCCATGCCAGTTACTACTAGAGATTCATCAAAGACTTCAGCCAACTTGCAGCCCCATTGTACACTCTTTTGAAGAAAGAAGCAAAATTTGAATGGACAGTTGACTGTGAACTATCATTTCAGCAACTAAAAAATGTTCTGACAAAGACACCTATCCTCAGAGGACCTGACTGAAAGATTCCCTTTCATATTCACATTGATTCATCTGACATGCCATTGGATTGGTGTTAGGAAAAAAGGAAGGTACAATTGAGAATGCTATTTATTATATTAGTAAAAACTTACAAGGTGCCGAACTAAACTATACTGTCATTAAAAAGGAATTGCTAGCAGTAATATATGCCCTCAATAAATTCATACATTACATTACTAGTTATGAAGCATTTGTATACACTGATCATTCAGCAATCAAATACTTGATGAACAAACTTGCTATCACTGGTAGGTTAGCAAGATGGTTACTCCTTATGTAGGAGTTTGATGTGACAATCATTTATAAACTAGGTAAAGCTAATGTGGTGGCTAACTTACTATTTTGATACATGTTCCAGATGATCCTACAATAATTTATGACATTTTCCTTGATGAGCACCCATTCTTTGTTGATACTTACAATCCATAGTATACTGACATCACCAACTACCTTGCTATAGGAAGGACACCACCTCATTTCTCGCCTAGAGACTGTCAACTTCTGGTTAAGAAAAGCTTCAATTTTTCATGGATCTCTGGTTTTATGTTTTATACAGGTCCTGATCAAGTCACTAGAAGATGTGTTCTTGAGGATGAGACTTATGACATCCTTAGGGCTTGTCATGATGAGTGTTGTGGTAGCCATTTTGCAGGAAAGAGGAACGCATACAAAATCTTGACAACAATATACTATTGGCCTACCCTACATAAGGATGCAGCTAAGCATACGAGGGACTATGATAGATGTCAGCACATAGGATGCCCAACAAAATTAGATAAACTCACTTACAGCCTCAGGTTGTGGTGACACCATTTGAAAAATGGGGCATCGATTTCGTTGGACCTATCAAGCCATCTTCTCATGGTAAGTCATATATATATTAGTGTGTACTGACTATGCAACAAAATGGGTAGAAGCTAAATCAATGCGACATGCCAAAGATCATAAAGTAGCAAAATTTCTATATGAATATATCTTTACCAGGTTTGGAGTACCTCGTGAGATAGTAATAGATCAAGGTGCATAATTGATGTATGAATACAAAATGAGATATGGTAAATCTTCCCCATATCATCCCTAGGCCAATGGCCAGACAAAGATAATAGATAGGGAGATTGAAGAAATCCTAACAAAAATAGTTTCTATTCACAAGAAGAACTTGGCTACCCGCCTTCCTCAAGCCATTTGGGCTTACAAAACAACTTGGAAAAAAACAACCAGTTTTACCCCTTTTAAACTGGTTTATGGAAAATCTGCATCTATGCCTATCGAGTTTCAACACAAGACTCTCAAGCCAACATTAGAATTAGACATTGACCTTACCAAGGCTCAAGAGGAAAGGCTATTGTAGCTGAATGGATTGGATGAGTATCAGAAATCTACACTTCACAATAATATATTGATTCAAAAACAAATGAAGTGTCATGACAAATTCATCAAGGACATGAAATTTTTTGTTGGTAATTGGTCCCTGCTATATGACTCATGCTACCAGCATACCGCAGGTAAATTTTAGACACGGTGGCTAGGACCTTATGAGATAGTTTTTGTGTTTGAAAAAGGAGTAGTTGAGTTGTCTACTATTGATCCCGTACGATTCAAACTTCTTGTCAACGGTCATCGAGTCAAGATCTATCATAAGCCAGTGAGTCATGAAGACTTCCTACAATAGTTGTAGCAACATGATGATAACAACAATCTTGTAGCAAAAGCATCTGGGTCTTTCACCTAGGTTTCCACTAATCCTTGATTTCTATCAAATATTTCATAATAAACGTTTCACTTCCTGTGAACTTATTTCTCTGTAATAACAATTCACTTCACCTCCTCTCTCTACCATTTTCCACACCATTGCATCACTCCATTAGTGCATTTCATATTTTATAAACCTCTTCCTGTAGGGCTTAATAGGTTAGTGACACATACCTTTGTTCATATTTTATTTTATTCATTTTTATTACGATTACATGTTCTTTTAAATTTTACTCTTTCACGACCTAGCCTTGTGGGACCCATGACTTAAACTTAGTTGGGGGAGGGTAATATTTCATATTTTTATAATTTAAACATTAGCATAAACATACATTTCTTGTATTTTTGAAGATGACTACCGTCATGGTTTAAGTAGTCTTGTCATTTTGTGATTGCATCATCATGATTGAAAGAAATTAAAAGATATTAAAAGATGGAATTTAATTTATGATGATACATTTACATCATGCTCAGGGTGGCAAGCCTTGACACGAGTGAGGATATTATGAAATTTAATGCATTAAAATGATTTTAATTGATTTAAATAAATAATCTTCTGTAATCCATTGTTTTTGTTTGCGACACTTTCAGTCCATAAATTTTTTGAATCTTGAGTTCCCATTTTTAGCGCTTCTATAAAATTTTCTGCAAAAAAATATATGTCTATAACAATGGGGGTGATCTTTAGAGGAATGATCAAACAGATCATGTATTTTTACTTGGAGATACATCTAGTTGTGAAATGTTCTGAAGGAAAGTTTGGCTGGATTATTGTTTGAGCCTCAAAGGTTTTGACAAGGAAATTGCTCTATAGTTTTTAAATACTCTGCAGAATGGGTTCGCCATGGTGAAAGGGTTGAGAATTGAGTTGATAGAAGACATTGTGGTGGAAGTGACAAGGTTTCCATGAGAAGGTGAGAAATGGACTAAGGACATTGATTTATACTCAGCTAGGGCATAGTTTACCTTGCATGGTGATCCACGGTTAAACATTGACAAAAAGTAAGGCACTTCAAGGATATCATTGCCCATGGATTACATCTAGCCAACTACATTTATTATAAATTATTTTACCTATGAAGGGCACTACAAATATCTTCACGGTCTACATTCAAAATCTTGAGAAATCTCAGCCATGACAACAGACCGGTAAATTTACCCAGCTTTTTGTTTAATATTGTGAAAAAACAAGCTTCTTTGGTTCAATCTGGAAAATATTAGTCATTTTCTCATCATTACTTAATTAAACTAATTTTGGAAAGAGAGTTGAATAATAAAATCATACGAACTTGGGATGAATTTTTAAAAATGGATTAAATAGTGCCTAGAATGGTCGGCCCTAGAGGCCAGGATGTAGGAAGAAGAGAGAACACAACCACTAGGGTTTGTAAAATAATTCAAATAATAGAAATCATTCCTGAAGCTTCTTCCTCTAACCCTAAACCATCTAGCAAGAGAGCTTATGACTTTGGTACTCCTAGTCTAGTAGGAAGAAAGGTAAAAACAAGAAAGCTGATTATATTCCTGAAACCCCACCATCTATAAAAACTAGGTCTACTTTCAGGAAAGAAAAAGATACAACCCTAGAAGCAAAGGATGTAATTCCAGAGAAGAATCCCAACAATAGGAATCATAATGATAGAGTCGATGAAACCTTTCCCTCGTATGAGGAGGAAACACTAGAAAAACCTCATGCAGTAGCTATGAAGGAGGTGTCTTCCACCTGGAGGAAACAAAATAATTCTCCAAGCTCTTCCAAATCCCCTACTAGAAGAAGTGCAAGGCTTTCTATAAAAAATAGCTAGGATGTTGAGACTCCTGTTCAAACTGTGAATAAAGAATCCTCTAAATCTATGGAGAGATCCTCTTCTGAGGCAATGGCTCAAAAAAATGCAAATAGTAATATCGTTTCCCATAATATGAATTTTGAAGCAGTAGTTAACCCTAATGTTGACTATATCCTCATCAATAGTGATGGAGATTCTGAAGAGACATAGGAGTTTTTTTATAACTCTGTTAGGCAAAATACTCTAGATGATTCAAAAAATTTACCTTCTGATGAGTTCCGTGAAATCAATAGGGATGTTATTGAAAAGGTATTAGGAAAAATTAATAAGGATGGGTTAGATACACTAGCTAGAGTAGATGAATCCTGTCAAGAGGATATTGCAATAAAAACTCTTGTTGTGTGGAAATAAGAGTCCTCCACATAGGAAAATATAGTAAAAACCCCTCAGCTTACACAAGGATGGACTAACATCTTTAATCAGGAATCTATGCCACCACCAACCCTATCTACACCCCTGACTCCAAGGTTGAGCTTGTATCAGCAATTAGTATGGGAAAGGGCACAGTGGGAGTTAGAGAAGAAAAAATTGAAACGAACCATTGATGAGAAAGCTCATCAATTAGAGGAGAGAATAGATCAAATTGTAGCATTGGAAAGAAGGGTTGATCAGAAAACTGAATTAATTCTAAAGGTTATGGCATCAAGATCCCTGTCTCTGGTATATGCTATGTTTCTTAAGGAATAATTCGTTAATTTCAAGTTAACAAGGATTGTGGAAGGATTAAATAAATCTGTTTAAAAACCCCATGACTTTTATGATGCATTTCAATTAGCCCTCATGTTTTAAAAAAAATTATTATGTGAATTGTATCTACATAATCTTGCTATACTAGATGACAGGGACTGGAATTCGTTACTTTATGTGGGGGATGTCCAATTAAGAGCATTAATGTCTTGGATGTAAAATGAAATAAGTAGGGAACATCAGGCTTTACCTTACATAAATAGTGAAATAGAGACACCCTTGATTATGAGGCTTGAAGTCAACATTCTAGACAAAATTTTCTTGATTGGCTTTTAGTTACTGTGCATCAAAGTGGATCCAACAAAGTCTACCCAGTTAGAGAGAAAGCATATACAGATTGGTTTCAGCACTCATCACATGATATTGAGGTTGCAATCACTTCTTGTAGGCATAGATGGGTAAGGATATCCCATGACCAGAATATTAGAGAACCCCATTCTCTATAGAACCTGACTCTTGTCACTAGACGAGCTCCATAGTACAAAATTTTGGGTAAAACAATGCTTAATTATTCGTTTCCATTAAGATTACAACTGCATGTTCTCCTACAACCATTATTAGTAGTGAACAAAAAATGCAAAAGATCATTACATGGAAAAAGAAGTCCAGAGATGGGAAACACTCTGGGGGAATCATGGATACTTCAACTATATTGATGATGAGTCAAGGGAAAAGACTGCCAGTGACCTAAGGCTGAGAGCCAGGATCTGCAACTTTATGATCGTTGGAGACCAACAATAGGATAGTTGGGGGGAATGATGAGCCTCTTAAATGGCCTTCTTTCTAAGTGCTTTCTATTTTCTTTTCAAGAGTTCTTTTGCAAAATAGATACATGGACTTATGGTTTTGCATGCATATTTTATAGGTGTAAAGAAATTAAGTAGGAAAATGGATGGTAGAAGAACATGGTATATTTTCTTAAAACTGATGGATAGAAATGATAGAATGTAGTAATTATATGCTAACGAATGATTCTTTTACTATGTTATGTTTGCGGGTAGTTTCCTTCCTATAGCCATATGCCTTGCAAGAGTATTAATTATAACTTAACACTTTCTTCTTAATATTAATGATGTGAATATGTATATATCAAAGGTTGTGTGTGCATTAATAATTTTGTAGGGATCAGTCGTGGCACATTTTAAGATCAGCATAATGGTGCTAAATAAGTCAAAACTATTCATTGCTACAAGATGCCTTTGTGTTGAAGAAGTCAAGTAAGCACTTGATCAAGTTAAGGTACTATTGCAAGATCTTTGCAGGAGGAACAAGTCAATGCAGTTTTCTATTAAATGCAGTGTGCATCTAGGACCCACATTGTACTATATTCTAGGAAGACATATTCATAATGTCTGTTATTTCTTTTATAATACATTACGTATCTGTAAGGGTCCTCATTAAAGGAGTGATCTTATATTTAGGGAGTATTTGTATTTTTCCTTTAAATAAGATGACTTTTGTAACTCTTGGGAGTTAGTTGAGTTAGTTGATTTTTCTGAATAGAAGCTGATATAGCTGTAATACTATTTTATCTATCCAAGTGTACTTTCCATGAATGAATAGAATGCACAGTTTGAGTTCAATTCTTTTATCTTGATTATGTTTTTATTCACTCATCCAAGGGGGACCACTTGGTGAGTGAATTACTTTGTTAGAGTAGGAATGATTTCTATGCCTATTTAGAAGTAAAGTAGAACTATGTTGTTCCTACAGCCACTAGTAACAGAACTAGTAGACTATTCCTACAACATAGGTAGGTGGAGTAGTTACTATCCATGATTAATTGTTTTCCTAGAGTAAGAACATTTACTTTTGTTAGCATAGATTTACTGAAGCTCAATGTATTTCAATTTCATAGGATTAGTCATGAGGATTAAGAGAATTTGAAGCATATACTTTGCAGATGTCATTCCAAGTTTACGTCCCTGGTCGATAATTAAATGAGACTGAAAGATCTAATTAGAAACCATTTAGGGTGTCCAATCCTAAAATAAGAATTCCAATGCTATGGGTTTCTAAGACAATTGTTTATCCAAGCACTTGATATTTGTAACACAAAACAAAAGAATGGAGAATCATTTCTCACATTCCTATAAAGGTGGAGATGATTTTTTTCCAAATATCCATGTAGTGTGCCTGAGAAGGAAAAGGTGGACATCTTTATAAACAATTAGAATGGTAAAATAAATTATCACCTTCAGTTGTAATTTCCCCCATTTTTTACTAAAAAGATTGAAAATAGAGTCAAGATTGAAGATGCTTTGGTAAGAAAAGATGAGTTGAAAATATTTAAAGGCACCAAAGGCTCTTTTAAAAACAAAATCATCATCAATTCAAACACCAATACCAATAACAATGATACACCTAAGTTTTGGAAAATAAATAAACAACTAGTAAATTATGGAGTTGTAGATGCTAACAATGTCAAATCAAAGCAACCTGTCATTAATTTGTCCAACACTCAACCACACAACAAAACTCAAGCAAGAAACAACACTCAACCAAGTAATAACACCTGTCAAGAAAATCAAGACAAAAATAAGCCAATAAAACCATCATTTTCACCAAAGAGAAGGTTCACACATTTAGGGGAACCTCTTGAATCAACCTTAAAAACAAAATTGGTAAATTAATTTATCACACTACTAGAAACAAGAGACGTTGAACTTAGAATTAAACCATCATGGTGGAATGACTCACATCATTATGAATTTCATAGAAGAAAAGGTTATAAAACCAATGATTGTATGAGGTTAAAACATATTGTCCAAGATTTTATTGACAATGATATCATAACTGTAGAAGGACACAAGAACAATGATGAACATATCACTTTAAAAAATCCTTTCCTTAATCATGATAAAGGATATTCTTCCAATGCAGCTCAACAAAATAAAGGATAAATTAAATTCAATTACACCAATTCAAAAGACAATATCACCAAAAATATTCCAGGCTTTGATTCAAAAGTGAATGTTATTTCCATCAAGGAAAAATCATACCAAGAACCCATAAATGTTGTCACAAGAAGTCAATCTAATGGTGAGTGACATCAAGAAAGACATTAGTTGGAAATCAATATTAGAGCTATTGAAAATCTCACCAGCTCATAAATAAATCTTAGAGAGATCTCTAATTGACACAACTATACCAAATACCTTGGATGTTACACATTTCCAGAACATGGTTGGACACCTAATAACTGGACATCATATATCCTTTTTAGAGAGTAATGTTATGTAATTAAACCATACACATAATCTTCCACTCCATATTGAAATTATGTTCCATAAAAATAGAGTCAAACATGTATAGATAGAGGGAGGGGACGAACTAAACATTGGTAAATTAAGTCTAATATATGCTCTTTGGTATTCAAAAAATGTAGTAGAGCCTAAAATAAAGATAACTATTATAAAAGGGGGAAAATGATGTGGGTATTTAAATAGGGTTTTGAACAATGGGGATTAGTACATAAAAGACACCCTATGCCACATTTAAGCACTTACATTTAATTGTAATGATAAGGAATGTAAATCTAGAAATGTTTGCAATGATTAATGGAATAAAATACATACCTCACAATATAGTAGATCTAGAAAAGTCTATTTTCTGATGTCTGTGTTCAGTTTCTGGAAATTTTGCAACCCGATCTGGAACAGAAACACAAAGAATGAGAAAACCTAGAAATATTTTCCTTTTCTGAGTTAGGTCAACCTTGACCCAAATGTGGGGGCACAATTGTACCCCAAAATGTCAACCTTGACCTGCACAACTCTGACAGAAATTTTGTTCGTGAATCCCAAAAGTTGGCCGAAAAGGGTATACAAATCCTCTCTACAACTTCCAAAAAAGTGATTGTAGAAATCTGAAAATGGTGTTTTGGAGTGGCTATGTAGGGTTTTGCCTTAGTCAAACCCCCATTTGTGTCGTTTCCATCTCCATGAATAGTTGTATGTAATAGAATATGTGTGTGTAACGCCCTGCCAGGGAACCCAAGAGAGATTAACCTAGAACATGATACTATGTTTGCTGAATATTTTTTTTTCTAAAGTTTACATAAAGAGACATACATTAATGTGGAAGCAAATAACATTTATACACATGTCATACACTCACATAGATTACATGACTCAAGGGTTCCATGACGTTGAATTATGTAAAGTAAAATACAACTAACTATATAACAAAAGATTCAATTTGAATAGATATAAAAATTCCAACTTACAAAATCATTATTACAAACCTCATGGATAACCATGAAACCACCATAAACTCACATCCACTGAACATGTTGTAGGGTATGTGGTAATCACTCTAATCTACATAATATACAATATCTAAATTAGGTATTACATGCGATACACTAATACAAGATTTACAATATGAATGATAAGTACATAATCAATAATGAAGAAACATAAAGAACTCATCTGCAAAGAACCATCAAGCACCTGGAACAAGGATGTCAAATATCAATGGGTAAAGAATCACTACCACTCGTCCATGTGGAACCACAAAGGTACACCCCACCATGCTGAGGAGATAACAATGAACCCCACTCAAATATCCAAAACCAATAAGGAAATAATTGCTAAGCAAGGGATCATGATAGCTCTCTAATCTAGGTGTACTATAGATCATGAAAGGTAAGAATTACTAATCCAGAGGAAACTGACAATCATAGGAAATCTAGACTATGTAAAGGAAGTTGCCATCATGTACGCCTAACCCTTAAGTTTTGTGCTAGAAATCCCAATGGATTTTGATGCTTAAGTGACCATACATGGCATCAGTGACCTCTCAAACTGACAAGGCCACTAACTAATGCTAGATACCCCTCAAGGTGACTAGCAGAACTTTTAATGTGGAATGCCAAGATCTAATCCTCTAGATTGAAACCCTAGCATGAATTGAAATGAGAGAGAAATACATCTAGATTTGAATATGATAAAGAAAGCATACCAAGCCCCCATTGCTAAATTTTTCCTACCAAACTCATATTCCATAGTTGCTACCCCATGATTGTATCTTTTGAATGCTTTAATGTTAAAAATGGTAGAACAAAGAAGAAGGAAGGATGGAAGAACTCTTTCTTTCTCCAATGAACATCCATAATAGCTTGTCCACAAAAATTCTTGCATGTATTAAGGAATCATCATATCTTGTCCTCCTATATCATCCTCTTACATTCTTGCCTCGTCATCATATCGTCATATCCTCTTGATATTCTTTATTGTGTATTCTCATCATGTGTCCAAATGAAGGAAAAAGAGAGTGTTTATATAGGGATTTCCAGGTAAGCCTCCTAGGGAAATTCAAGGACCCATAATTAAAATTTCACCTTGAATCATGGTCCAATCACAATGACCAACTAAGGAGGAAATGCATTTAATTAAATTTGAATCAAAATCATTCTGCATTCAGATTCGGGGACCAATTTTAGATTTAGGACCCTGTTATGATCCAAATTTGAAAGTGAGAACTAGAACCTGATAGAGGTCCAGGTTGACCTCAACCCTAACCTAAGTCAAGGTCAACCTTGACCCTGACCTAGGTCAAGGTCAACCTTTACCCTGACCTGATGTTTCAGGCTAGTAAACATAAAATGCCAGTAAAGTTCCTAGGCCAGGCAAGGACCTAGGAAGATGGGAAAATAGAAAAAAATTATGGAAATAAGCACAGGGGTCCATAAGAGATGTTGTGAAGGCTAGGAGGACCAATACATGGGTCCTACCTAGAAAATAGAGCAATAGAGAAGGAAATCAAGGAGAATCCTCAGGATCCTAACCCTAATTCCAAGTGCAGATGCATCCTAAATGCAAATCTATCATGTAAGTGTAGTAAAAGAGGGTGATAAACCTACCAAAATGGAATTTCTTCCATTTTAAGATGATACAACCATATAAAAAGCCTATGATGATAAAGAGATATCTTGTAAGGGAATTGTAGTATTTCTAATTAGAGTGAAACCTATTCAAAAGGATATAATATGTCAAGTATTAGACTTGAGTCTTTCATACAATATACTATTGGGTAGACCATGAATACATGAAATATAGGTGTGCCCTCTGGATGGTCTCACAATAGTGTGTCCCACGTTTTGGCCAACTTTGACACTGAGATCAGCATTTTGAGAAAACACTTCACTTCTGAACACCTGTTCTTGCAAAACTATTAGGAATTTAAAGATGATGTAAACTAGAGTCTTTTATAATTTTCTTTCTAGTTTATAAATATATTTAAAAAAAATTTAAAATTCATTTAAATTGATTTTTCCTTCTCCTTGAAAAAGTGGTTTCTGTGAAAAACAGTGTTTTTAAGGAGTGACAGTCACTTGGATTAGCATAACTTTTTTTTAAAAATATGGTAACAATGTAATTATTTTGAGGTTATATTTTAAACTTCAATATCGAAAGGATGCAATTGGTTTCATTCATTTTGGGTCAATATTTCATACTTTATTAAGTTTTAAAGTGACAGTAACTGTAATTTAGACATAAGGTCACTTGGATCACTCTAACTTGATCTGTATATATCAAAATTCATTTTTTTCTTTCTTTCATACGAAGTTAACACAAATACTCTTTTCCTACATATTTTTCATATTTTTGTCCTAATTTACTATTTTTCTTGAAGCGTCGAAGAGAGAGGTTGCTAAATGGCCAGACAACATCTGTTTAATTAAACTAAAAATAGAAAGTCACAATGAACTCAATATATATTAATATCATAGTCATTGTAATGATTTTTTTGAGTAGCATCATCTACCATTTGGGTTTCAGATGATTTTTTAATTTTGTCCTTGATTGAGACCTTCAAAGGGAAAAAAAATTGCAAAAATTTGTTGGCTTTGGAGAGGAAGGACAAATTCAGGGGGTTTGCTTGAACACCACTTCTAGCAAAGGGGGTTAGAGAAAATCCCCTTCTAGAAACCCCCCATGGAAAATTTACACAAATTTCTTTTTTTTTTGTTGATTCACAGGGTTTGCTCGAATCAGGTCTAGTTCGAGCAAACCCCCCATTTCATCTTGTTCACACAAAGGGGTTTTTTCCCTTCGCACAAACATGCCCATTCACTCGAAGGGGTCAAAAATGAAAAAAATTCATCCACGTGATTTTTTTTCATGCCTAAAAGTGGGATACAGCTTTTTGGGATCACCCCTCTACATATCATCAATGTTTTAAATTTGTATGCATGGGATAGGAGATTGTGATCAATGACGATTCAAATCCATTTTAGTATTATAACACCATCAAACTTTTAACTGATGTGATGATACAACATAATAGGGAAGACTCCACTTC
This sequence comes from Thuja plicata, assembly GCA_018584345.1. Classification (NCBI taxonomy): domain Eukaryota; kingdom Viridiplantae; phylum Streptophyta; class Pinopsida; order Cupressales; family Cupressaceae; genus Thuja; species Thuja plicata. The sequence goes on from MU224692.1 coordinate 2,928,173, forward strand.
TGATACTTCCAACAAAGCAACAAAGGGAGAGGCTTCTAGTTCAGGTTCATCTGGAAAGGGAAATGAAAAAGATGCAAGTCCATCTAACTCTTCTACTACAAGTGCATCTAGAAAATAAAATGAAAAAGAAGATGATTCATCTAATTCTTCAAACATGGGAAACTCGATGAAATATTATAAGAAAAAACTTCAATTGAATGACGAGGGATTAGGGGAGTATACTTTAACACTGGTAAGCTCACTAATTTCTCCTAAGTTCTATGGAAAACCATCAACGTCACAAATGCAAGTACCTAAACCTACCCAAATCTACCTATTAGTTCTCTCAAATTTGGATAAATTTAGAGTGACCATGTTAAATTTTGATTGATGATTCCTATAAAAGATTTACCCAAAGGGGACCATTCAAAATATTTCCACTAAATTTCATGATTGCATCTTCCTTGGTTGAAATTTTTTTAAGCCTCCTTGATAGGCATAACCTATCCCGTGCTTTTGCTAGATGTTTCATATAGCTACAAAGAAAGCTACATAAGCACATGGTTACATGAAAAGTGGGATATTGTTTGTCCAAAGGTTTCCACTAGTGAATTAATCTTAGAGGAAAAGGGATCGTGAAGCTACGGGGTATAGTAAATATAAATGAAGGGAAGGAATAAAGCAATGCAACCCATCTTTACACTACAGTTGTTTAACAGATTATGAATGGCTAAAAAAAAATAGGGCCACAAGAAGGTTCTTAGCAAGAAACGATGATGGTACCCCGCATTTCCTCGTGGTATGTACTAATATAAAAAGGAGGTAGGGGGAATGCGAGGCTCGTGTATACTAAAGAAACAAAGCATAATATTGATGCACCCTGACATTCCACTATATCTAGAGTTATATTGAGAGAAGCTAAGTGGAATGGAGGGATAAGATGCTAAACAATCATGACATGAAAACCCTGCAGTACCATATGGTCTCATTTAAGTATGCAAAGGTGAGTGAGGAAACATGGAGGAAGATTGTGAAATTCAAAACACACCCTTTTGTTCCGCTCAGGTTTTGAGAAGATTTATAAAGAAAAGTGGAGACCTAGGGATTTTTATAGACTATGTATTAAGGGTAAGCACCTCGGTATTTTACTAGAGGAAGGATTGGTAAAAGTTTTTTCAGAGGAAGTCTTGGGTATCTCATGCCTCAAAATGTACACAAGTGGTTAGTCCTATTATTTAATAATGTGTGGCGCCACATAGGAACATCATTACGAAATGAGAAAAATCAGAAGGATTTGACAATGCATCCAAAATACATGGTAAAGGATTGGGAATCCCTACTGTAAAATGACAGTTGGATGCTAGATTACAGAAATCTTTTAGATCACTAAGTGCAAAAATAAATGTGTTCAATTAGAAAATGGATTTGAGATATCATACTGATAGTGTCCTAGCAGAGATTTTTTCCATTTTCAAATCATTTCTACTGAAATATCCCAATGCATGTTACATAAAAATAATTGCGTGTTGTTCTTTAAATTGGAAAGTTCAAAAATTCTAGAGGGAAATGCTTCAGAGGAAAAAAAAAAATACCTTATGGGGTTGTTAGATTTTCCATTTAAAATATTTTTCCTTTTTGTATGATAAACATGAGGTTATTCACAAGGAAAGAGATATGGTTGTCATTGATAATGTTATAGGAGGTATACAAAGACTTTGACTACAAGAAGAGGGTTTGTGGTTATAGAGCTATCAAAAGGAATAGAGGCCGTTATAGAGATATCAAAATATTTAAGTGCAAGTGTAGGCTCTATCTACCTCTCTCAAATGACAACTCTCTCTATTAATTTCCTCTCACTCTGTCCTTTATGGAAGATTGCACCAAAAGGCTTGGCTGACTGGCCAAGAAATGAGGAGCCATGGATATTCAACACCCTCTAAAACTCAACAAAAGTCTGTCATTCATATAAGGTAGAAGATTATAATAAATAAACCGTGGTCTTACCTTAGGTGCAACAGGGCTTAAATATCATATTTGTGGCTCCTCTATAACATTGAAAGTCCAAGTGTGATGGTGGTATGGAACACAGACTTCATGGGTTCCTTGAGTTTTTTTGTTTTGGGAACTACCAGAAAGCTAGCGTAGCAACTACATAGGAGGAGAAAATGGTGGAAAATTATCTTCGATGGACAGCTCTCCTTTTTAAATAACTAGTTGTGGTTACGATATCCTAATAATGTGTGCTTGCCTATAGATTGTAGCATCCCTTGTATCCTTATAAAAGGGATTCCAAGGCCAGGCAAAGGGAGTGGAAAAAATCTGATAGAATTAGGTAGGAAATAGAAAAGTCTTAGATTAAAAGGCTAGGGGGATCATATATAGTTGTAATGTCAATTTTGATAAATAAAGGTCTTTAATTTTAACATAAAGGTTATAAATGGTGAGGAATTGTCTCCATGAATGTACATCAATTGTTTCATTTAGATAAACTGAGAGTTTGTTTGATTTTGTTTTGTATATTTTATGATATGTATTGTGTACTCATATGCCCTCCTTTAGCGATGGAGTTAAAATTTCTATGAGTTAAAAATATCAATAGTTTAGAACACACACACACACACACACACACACACATGTAATACCAGAAAAGGCATAAGATGCATATCTAGGTAACCACAAAACCCTAAACAATATGAAAACTGATCTAATATAACATTACAGACATTGAAATAGGAATTCAAAACATATGCAAATAACATAAAACCCCCTTCATGTGATTCTCAAATGTTCTCCATTCTTCTCCATTTAATTAATTTGATGTTGATTTAGTGTTCCTCTTTTTCCTATAACAAAAATGCACAAATATTGAAAGCCAAAGTGATGTCAAGAATACTAGGAGATATTGGTTCAAACTTGGAGAGACAAAATGATATCAATTTATAGACATGAGACACCAAATTGCATAATTATAAATTGAATGCATAATTTAGTATGCATAAATCAATGCATAATTGAGCGAAAATGGAAGAAGAAGGATGGAAGCAAATTAATAGGAAATTAGAAGCACAATTAGGGGAAAATGGATAGGGAAATGTGGAAGAGCTCACAGAGATAATTAATAGGGAGATAAAGCACATTTAAAGGAGGTAATGTAAGAGTTAAATTTTTGAGTTTAAAAGCTCATTATTCCCTCAAATTAGGAATTTAGGAATTAGTAAAAATCCCATAATTCAAAAAAATGAGAAATTAATTAATTTAGGGAGACATTAGGGAAAAGGGAATAAATAAAGTTAATTTATTTATTCGATTAGGACATAGGGATAAATTATGGTTTATTCATCCCAAGAGAGAAAATTAGTGAATCATTGGTTAAATCAAAGGCATTAATGCACAGTTGAATTGGTTTTTATGATATTGATAAGGATTATGATAGCTCCAAGTCATTGATGAACTTTGACAATGCACTCAAATAGTGATGTTTGAAAAATGATTAAATAGCATCAATGAACTTTGATGATGCCATATGTTTGATAATGAATAAGGAGACATCAATGAAATTCGACAATGTTCCTGAGATAATGATGATCTGAAATAGCATCGATGATCTTGGACAATGCTATTGAATTGATGATGATGGGTTGATAACGATAACATCAATGAACTTGGACAATGCTATCAAAAAGATGATGAAAAGATATGAAGGATTTATGAACTTGGACAATTCCCCTGGGGAGGCATCAACAAACTTGACAATGCTCCTGGATTGATGATGATAATGCATCAATGAACAAGGACAATGCCTTGGACAAGATTGATGATGATAGCATCGATGAACTTTGACAACACTATGAAAGGGGGATTGAAAAGAGATGAGGCCTTGATGAAGTTTGACAATGCCCTTGATTGATATAAAAATTATTGGAATGACCTTGGATTTATTTAGGAAGATTACACATGATTAGGCTCGATTAGGATTGGTTTAGGAATATGATCAATTCGGCCAAAAAGAGAGAAATGTTAGTAATTGATGACATGAAAGAACAACACAATATTAGTGAATAGAAGACATGTTAAAAAGGGGACACATAGTTTTGAACCATTTTTTATTGTGTACAATAAATAAAAGAAATGATTTTAAGACAATACAAGATGAATCTGTGTATTTTAACAGTTAACATTGTTGGTTCCCAAATCAACAGATCATAAAGCACTTAAAAAATGTCAAGATTTATCTATGAACTCTCCAACTGACTTGGCCAACTAAAAAAATTCAACCAAAGTGTTTATAATCCTCTTCTCCTTAAGCTCTGTAGAAGGTGCACAGGTAAACCCCTTCTCTAATCTCCTACTAAATTAGAGCTTTTTATAGCATATTTCAACATAAGTCCTTTGACAATCCTTACTTCCAAAATGGAAATACCTAGAATGTAATAAAAATAGATCCTTATTACTCTTATTGAATTAATACTATTTGATTTTTCCTCCAGTATACCTCTACTTAAAAAAAATAAACTAAAAAGACATCAGTTTTAGACATTCATTATTCCTTTCAATATGCAAAGATGAGTCCCTTATTTGATTGGGCATAGAGTAAAGCTTGGTGAAACCTTCACATACTTCTCTGATAGACAATACGCCACAGGCCAAGAAACATCATTAGTCATCCAATCCTATCAATGTGAGTAAATTAAATTTATAACATTAATATATTTGATTGTATTCAATCCTCACAAAGGAACCAATCATGTAGAAAGCAACATGACAATACTTCGTAATTGATTTATGTTTTTTAGATCAATATCACAGAATTGCAATCCAATCACACAAGTTTTAAAGGTGACTACAATCAATCCTTGAATTGATTATAAGGGAGATAGAATTCCAAAAATAGATAATATCCTAATTGGAGAAGGAAACAAAGCATATTTTATTGATATCAAAATGTAATTACAATTGATTATTCTTCTTCTTTTAGTAGTGGTTGGACCCTCCAAAATGAGAAATGACAAGCTATCAACAGTTTACATTCCATTCCTTTTCAATCCTAACTAATCCTAATCAACCAAAATAAGACAAAAGGTTATAAACAAAACATACAAACAAACAAACAGAACAAAATAACTGCCTGATACATGTGGATCAATCCATTGCAGCATCTTCTTTTTCAAAGACCTTCCTTGCTCCTCGTGATGATATTGAAATTGGTTCCAAATACTCCTTAACCCATTTTGAAATTTGTGCAAGTGGAGACCACGAAAAATGCAAAATGTTAGGAAAACTAAGGAGGTTCTCTTTCCATATTTTTCCTGTAATAGCTCCAGCCTCAATCAAAAACTTGAAAAGCCTATCCTCAAGGATAATAATCTTATCCAGGAAGGTATTGAACTTATCCACTAAAAAAAATTTATGATCTTTGTTGAGGTTTAGGATCGCTACAAATGTAATAGCACTACCTGTATGTATTTTTGTGTGTTTCAAATGAAACAATCTATCTTTCATTTACACTGGGAAAGAGGATAGGAGAGACATTTCCCTTCATGGGACATGTCTATTCATTATAATTGTATAATGTTTCATTAATCAATCATATATTAGAATAATATAAGTTTGCATAATATATTTTTAATAATAATATATGTTATATATATATATATATATATATATATATATATATATATATTACTCAATATCTAAGTATTCTATGTATTCTAAATGATCATACGACTGAAGCTAAAAACATTAAAACTCCCTCTTAGCTAGGGAGGATGATCAAACAGAATGTGTAGTGATCTCTCTTGACTCTCACCATAATTTCACAAAACATCAACACTCCCTCTTAGCTAGAGATGATAGAATCTATCAAGGTAATAAATCTGTTAATTTTAAAAGAGAGGAGATATCACCTCACTGTGATACTAGGGGATATGGTATATGGAGGAATATCAAATCATGTGATATTCACCATAGCTATTAAATATCCATGGTATGTAAAATGACATTACGTCTGATGATATTTTCCATATGGATACTAAGTTTACATAGAGACATGTGACATGTCTCATACGGTCCAATCAATATGTAATACTAAGCTCAGAAGGATCCTAATAAGATTCATATGGATACTCAAAAATACATATCACATAACTCGTGATATGCCTTCAAGTGCAGATAAAAATTTCATATAAATAAGAGATCATGGCTCATGTATAGACATACCTCTATGTAGTAGCATCATGTCTCACTCCAAATGTTTGAGATAATAGTTATTGTGGCACATTTATATCATCTATAGTACGTAATACATAATAATATATGGGTTACGATACTTACCAAGTATCGTAACACATTTATTATTATGTGTTACTCATACCATTGTCTTATATTAGTTACAACAATTCACATGACTATTACATAAAATGTTGAATACTCAATAATAAGTGTCGGCCGATTTATTAAATTATTATTAATAATACATATATATAACAAATGAACTTAATTGAATTAACAATATAATATAATATTTATTATATTTACAATATAATATTATTATATCAACTTAGTATGTTCATTATTGATCTAACCGAAGCTATAACATTAACACTCCCTCTTAGCTAGGGAGGATAAATATATTATTTCAATGTAATATGTTAGTATAAATAATCATTTAAAATTTATATCATTTTACCAATATAGCGAGTAATCGTCTTCAAGTATCAAGTCCATGATACTCACTAAGTACTTAGATCAATGGTCTCCAAATATCAACTCACAATATATTCACCAAGTGCTCAAAATTATTATCATGGGTAATATTCTTCAAGTATCAAATCTATGATACTCACCAAGTACTCAGAGTTGTGGTCTTCAAATATCACGTCCATGATATTCACCAAATATGTGAGTATAAATAATCATTTTACTGATATAATGAGTAATGATCTTGAAGTATCAAGTCCATGATACTCCCCAAGTATGTAGAGCAATGGTCTCCAAATATAAACTCACAAGATATTCACCAAGTGCTCAAAAATGATTATCATGAGTAATGGTCTCTAAGTATCAAATCCATGATACTCACAAAGAACTTAAAGTAATGGTCTCTGAATATCAAGTCCACGATGTAGAGCCTCCCTCATTTCCCTTTTATGATTGACATTCTGAGGGGCAAGGATTGAGTTTGTTATTGTGTTTTAGACCTTGTAATACCCTCCTGAGACTGTACCTTTGGGGTGATCTATGCCTACATGATTAGTAAGACCTTCCTTGGACTTGAGATGCATAGTGAGGTTCCAATATGTTATGATATGCCCGATTGAGATGATCTAGTGATGTTTTGATAATCTTATTAAAGGAATTTATGTGACTTACTTGATCCAATTTAGCCTTATTTTCATTTTGTGGCTATCCCCATTGTTGTGCTTGAAACTTTGGAGAGACCCTTCTTGGGTCAGCATAGCGATTCCTCTATCCTTAAGGACCTAATATGTGAACCCTTTATGATACATTATGGAATATTATATTTTGGGATAAGACTAGTCTTTGATGTACTCTATTTCTTCCTACTCGTGTTAATGGTTCAACAAAAACATTACGTTGCATTAGGGATTATTGATGTACTAATTTTCATGACCAGCAGTTAAGTGTTTGAATAGCATGGATTCTATTAGAATAAGTAAATTGTATTCGCATTGGATAATTTATGATTCTGATATATGATAGATGATTATACATTATTCTCGTAAGAACATGAACTAATCATTTGAGTTGAGTTGTGATTGTATGTAGAGATGTTCATTTAATAATAAAAAGGGAATTGCAATTAAATAATAGAATGGTTAAATTAAAAGGCTAACATGGAAATGTTATGATGAATTATCATTATATGTATTGTGTTGAGTAGGATTAGGTTATCATTAAGATGACACAATTAGGATTAACTACATTGAGATGTGAATTGAGCTCTAAAGTGAAATTGATGACAATCAAAATTGTATAATGATTCAATGGGTACCAATGTTTTCATGAAAGAATTGATTTGGAGATAATGTTTTGGAATTTTTGGTGAATTATGTGGTATAGATTGTAAATGACATATGTTAGAATGTTGTTCATTATGTATATCTAATTTTATCTATGATTTGTTTCATTGGACTACTGATATTTGATTTTAGTGTGTAGGGAATTTGTTGGTGCTCAAATCAATAGATTGGATATCCTATGGACTTGCTAATCCAATAGTGGAAAATCCAAGGGATTTGGCCAACTAACAAGGTTTTAACCAAATTAGGTATAAAATCCTCTACAATTTTGGCTCTACAGAACCAAGGCTGGTAGGCCTACTCCTTGAACTTATTCTTCAAGTTCCAAGGCTTTTTATAGTAGATAATAGATATGTAACACTTTCTTCCTCCAAAATATGGCAAAGCAATTTGAAAGAACACTAGAACTGAAAGCTGCAAATCACAAATGCTAACTGAAAATATCAATGTATCAAGAATGTTTGTATATGTAAATAAAAGAATAGTGGAGATGGAAAGAATATCACAAAACTATAAAAAATGAATTTAAAGACCAAATTCCAACATGAATGTAGATCAGTGCCTAATTTCTTCACAGGCAATAGAGTCAATATCATCTAATCCTTTGTGCAACCTCAGAGACAGTTTTTCTAGAAAACTATCACTTCAAAGGCGTTATGGAATGAATATGCAATCTAAAAATGAATTCATAGATATGTCAATAAGATATCACTTTCTCAAATGACAGACTAATTGACTGAGGCCTCAGTTAACAACATTTTACCCATGCAAGATGAGAAAACCAACTGAGAATAATAACAATGAACCAGATTAGGAAGCATACACATCAAACTATCACTTTGAAGAAGTTAAAATTGGTTTATCTAAGGGACTAATTGTAAATGAAAAGATACCTATTCCCACAGGTGAAATAAAAAGGTCTACTTATCTTATTAAATTTGAAAAATTGGTACAATTAATCCATGTTGCAGTTGTTGGTCAAAACTATTCCAATCTGACTACAGTAATAGTCTGATAATATTTAGACCGACTAAGAGAAATCATTTTTCATTGATCCTGGTATCCTTACTTATATCAAGTTCAAAGGATGTAAACAAGCTTCAGATCAAGACGATGACTTGTCTGCTAGAAATAATCCCTAGGATCAACAACTGAACAACCAGAATTACAATAAGAGAATGATTAATCATTCTTCAGAAATAGTCATTGACCAAAGTGATAATATAATCCAAATAGTTTATTAAGAATCTATTATGTACCTCTGATAATATCTTTAACTTCTGTAAGGTAGATTAATGGTCATTTGCATGCTTTTGATCTTTCATTCTTTATTTTATTACCTGTGAAACCCTACATGCAGACAATGTCAACGTATCAAATATTTATCAAAACCCTTAGTCGATGAAATAATAAAAATATAAAAATATGTAAAGACAAATCATCAGAGTCATCTGATGCCACTTAAGCTCTTTTGACTTTTCTATCCATCTGAGATACGTGGCATGCTCTAGCAATGCCTTGATAAATAACATCTATGCATCTTGTCTTTAAGGTTTAACAATAGTCATAGATCATCGATGTAATTTAGCATCTGTTTAGAAAGCTTATTCCATTGTGGTCCTTGATTCTAACATGAGACACATGTCAATATCACACAATGCCTTAACGATTAACATTCGTGCATCTTCACCTTAAGGAATTGCGCTTGTCGTTGATTCTATTTGATAGTTGATCTTCTGACCAATCTATCATGTAATATGGCGTATAATTTTATGTGTTTCCTCGTAATCTCATTTGACCCACCAAATCATGCCACCTGTATTCCACTCATCTTAATTTATACACTAGGCAGGCCCAGTACACGTGTTGTTAGGTGTAATGCCTTAATAGTTATATGACATTCATATTTTTGTTAAGCGATTATGCTGACCATCTAATCAAATGGTATTTGTCTACTTTTTACCTCAACCCATAGTTTTAACCCTAAGTTCATCTCAACCTCAAGTTTTCTTTAGAGACTTGGTGACTGAGTGGTCTTGCAATCTCCAATAATTATTCTTAACTGTGGTTACATCTGAAGACTATGCTACCAAAAGGATTTTAACTTCAGCCAAGTCTAACTAGGGTTACGCTTAGAGTTACAAATTTTCATTAGTCTTGAAATGGCCAGAAGGTTTTCTAACTCTGGGTCTATCTTGAGATCACACGACCACCATAGGATCAAAACCAAGCTTGAATGAGATCAGCAGACGTCGCTATGTCTCTAAATGAAAAAGGCATACTCCATTTGATCCAGAGCTATCACGACTACCATAGGATCAAAGGGAGATTAAGACAAGATCGATAGCTCATATTAAGTCTCTCAATGATAAGAGTATATTCCATTCATTTCAGAGATCTCGCAACTAAGGCATTTTCAAAAGTGCCAAATGAGATAGAATATTCCCTTCCAAAGTCATAATGTAATATTAAAATGTATATATATATATACATATATATATATGTATACATATATATGCATATATATACATATATATGTATGCTCCTAGTTTTATTTTTAGTTACTTATTTGGGCATATATAGGTATATATACAGACATACATACATATATATATATATATGTGTGTGTGTGTGTGTGTGTCTATGTATACATATATATGTATATGTATATATACATACATACTACATATACACATGCATGTGTGCGTGTGTGTTTGTGTGTGTGTGTGTATATATAT